>OX465582.1:8089073-8659073 GCA_950022655.1 Alentia gelatinosa
AGAAGTGGGTGTTGGTTATTTGAGATGTGATTGTTTTGTGATACTTGCTGTGAATTGTAAAGCGATACATTGAATACAACCCGGCGGATGGTTTTGGGTGAAAATGCTTTATTCATCATTTTTGCAATAATATTTCATCTAATGTATATTGGAATTACATCAACAATACTTCCCATGTGCCATATTTCTATCGTGTGAATTTCAATATCCTTCTACCTAAAAGGGTATTTGTTGTGAATACATATGATGGGCTTCAGAGGAGACACGAGTTCACTATCAGAACATCTGGGCAGTGAGATGCTCACTCTCCATGCAGAGCTTTGCTTTGGGTCTCTCCTACCACACTGAGAAGCAGAGATTCTGGGGGAGAGTGTCAGATACTCATTGAGATACTATGTTCACTCTCAATACATATTCTTGATTCTCATAGGGCGCAATAAGTGGAGTAGGAGGGAAAAACAATCTGTGCTGGGAGAGTGAGATTGGTGAGCAACTCACGGGCGCTCCGTACGTGGGAACTGTGCCCGGGCAGACAAACAGTAACACAGCGCCGCCCCAGCAACCAGCGGGTTATTTTAATGTCCTCCGGGATTATTATACAAAACTCGTGATGCGTCGAGTCACTTAAAAATGAGATCATGTTACTCGGAGTGGAAAAAACTAGATGCGTAGAAAGCAGGGCTACTGATATTATTCCTTTGTGCCAACAACAAACCACACCCTAACTCTCAATAAGCGCTTGGGTCGAACCCGGCACGTCATTGTTTGGAGGCCCGGTACAAGTTGAGTCAGGAGTTGTTATGGCTTGGCACTTCAACAGGAGTTATGACGACAGTTTGTTGACGTTTCAGTCCTATTCCCACCACGGTGCCCATTACCACCAAGACACACTGGTGGAGTCCAACTTGTTAAATCTAGTGGAAATATCGAAGATGGTCTAAACTTTGAATACCGCCTCCGCCACCTTTGCTATTAGCAATATATCATACATTCCACTTGAAAATTATAGAGGAAAAATAATTAGTCAAGCATCTTTTGTAAGGTTTAACGAAGCAATGTCACAATTAAAGTAATTATTGTCTTACATACTTGAGGCAGGCCTGGTCTGTGCGGGGGTAAGAAAATGGTGGATTCGTTATGGTCGGGTGAATGAGGCTAGGTAAATGAGACGCTGCATAAACGCCACACGGACGCTGCAAGGCACGGCACACTAATGCCGGATTAACGCAAACGTCAATATTTGTGGCTGTACCAGTTCACAGGGGTTTCAGACCACTTAGCTGTGTTCTCACCAAACTAGACCTGGTGCTGTGTTCGCATCAAACTAGTCCCGATACCTCGCATATATATGTGAGGGTAAACCCAGGGGTCGAGCGTATCATGGTGATCTGCTTCCTCACTGCACCACTTGTCCCACCGAATGAGATGACGAACGTGAGTTTGTAGCAACTGAATGGTTCAAGTCACAGCCAGATCACTCCGTTGTCTGTAGTCGCCTAGTCACAAACTCTTGAAGTCGGTTTGCAAATTTCAAGATTCCGAAAATTTACCAACTACTCTCCGGCACCCCGACCCTAGAAAACGTTGGCATGATGACGACGCGTTTAGCGACTTGATAAAAGCTCGCTGCTTGAACCACCATATCGTTGGACACGCCATTCAGTATCTAATTCTATCGCAGCCCTTTTATCCTACCCCTAATAAAAAACCGCCATAGACTTAACATAGGGAAATTTTATGTGGCAGGCCGTGACATAAAGTGTTTTTTATGACACATATAACAATATTGACCAATCAGAGAGCAGGATGTCAGCTACTATGAAAAAGGTTCTGTTGGTCTTTGACTCAATATTTATCTTTTTAACAGTAATACATTACAAAAGCATAGATGGGGTAGGATAAATACGAAACCGAACTCGAGTTAGAACTCTGGTCAGGTCTGCTCCTCACTACACTCGGCTAGGCCTCGTGTAGTAATACACGACCTTCCCGTCGTGGCATAAACATTGTCAAGTCTAACTCTCGTTCGGTTTCTACTAAATATTAGCAGGTCATAAGTGAGAGCGACTAGCATAAGAGGATGAGCGTGTAGGAGCTACGCGTGAGCCTACGAACACTTTTGTTGGGGGCGACAGGTGAGTGTCTGGTTTCACAGGTGTGAGTAGCGGTAATTTTCACCTGGAATCCTACCTGAAAAGTCATCCTGCATACAGGTAACCCGAGAGCGCTATATTTAGAGGGAAACCTATGAGCACAGAGGGAAACCTGTTAGCTCTGCTGTAACTTTGTTTTGAGAATGGTGGTGATATTTATAAGTTGAAACTTGTTTCCCTTTTCTTTTGTGAATTCGTTAACTTAAATATTGTAGACTCCACCCCAGCCCTACTCAAACCAAAATCCTGGTTTTTTCCTGGTTTATGGTAGCTATTTAAGCAGGTACATCTACATATCGGACCGCTGTGGCTTGACCCCACCCCCTCCCCCCATCCCCAGCTAAAAGGAGTTCTACTGTACCTCATTATTCATTAATAGTACAAATCATTAGTGGGGTCAATCTCCATGTGCAGCGTTACGAAAGTAGCATATTGAAGCATTCTACAATTGTGTTCTTGCTTCATTTTTCTTCGCAAAAGAGATTTATACAAACCAGTTTAGAAACGTCTTTGAAAATCTGTAACACAAAGTACTGGCTCAGTTTAAGGCTCGTGCAATTATTTATCCTACCCCTAATAAAAATCTCCATAGGCTTAACACTGGGTCACTGTATTCGGTCTGGAGTTCAGAAAAATGAAAAATATCGCTCTAGTGGGATACACTTGACAAATGACATCATTTTTTAATGTAGAAGTAATTTAGACGGGCGGGTTAGGATAAATTCTAAACCAAACTCGAGTTAGTCGTGTTATTGTTCATCGCACTCCGGCAAGATCGCGTATTGCTGCTCTTGGCTTCGCCTCGCACAGTAATATACGATCTTGCCGTTGTGCGATAAACAACAACACGACTAAATCTTGTTTGGTTTCTCCATAGTATTGGGTGGCTTAGATGGAATACCTAAAATATCTTTTGATCTCACATAAAGCAGCAAAGGTAGCATTGACACACCCAGGGAGGACGTCCTCCATAGCTTTATTCACCACCAACAGCTCCTACCTCGCCCACAGGTGTTCATGCCCAGAGGCACTAGGTCAGCAATGGAAGGTCATACCTTGGTAAACGTAGTCGCCTTTACTGGATTCCCCAGAGGGATGTATATAAGGGAGGCAAAGGATGTACCGCGTTAAGGCGGAATACCAGTTTTATATTTAGACACAGCGGACTGAGATCAAGGTCAGAACCAGCGAGGATCAATGAACGGGTGACTGAGTGTACCCCCCTCCCCAACACACAGACAGACAGAGGGGTGGAGAGCAGAGGCAATGGATGCTGCACTCCAGACATAGAGATCCAAACTGGGATCGAGCGCGCCGCTGTGCACTGTTTATTATTCGCACAGACTGGGCTCGTTAGAGGCCCCGGGGATCCAAACCCGGGGATGGATCGAAAGTCAACACCTGATCCAGACATCCATATCGACCACCTTAAGTCGGTCCTCTGGTGCATTCTCCTCACTATAGTTCACGTCCATTCTCACCAAACTTTCCCTAGTTCATTGTTGACGATTCGAGTTGAAAGGGAACATGTAATTTGTGGCTTGCCTGATACATTATCTTGTCTGAAGGTAGACTGTAGACAAGCAAATGTCATACACAGAAACTACTTATGTTCAGCTCAAACAGGAATTGCTATTATATATACACACATATCGTGTTTTCTCTACACCCGTTGGTGGTCATGTGCCAATATTAATGATGCATAAGGATATATCGCCATAACAATTGGCAGTGTGATGTCAATGTCTGAATGCGAATTTTGCATACACGCCTCCCTGAATACGCATTCTCTCTACTACTGGTGTCCGTTTTGGCTTTGTGTCTTGACTGCTCGCTACAATAACATTTAAACTAGAATAAAAACACTATTTGTACGCACGCGCAGGAAGAAGAGCCTTTTAGGAGAGTTCCGGTTTAATCAATTCTCAGCACGTTGATCGAGTTTCAGTCTGAGTTTGAACAGTTCTCTCTCCAGCCACAAAACGCTAACCAGATCACGCAGACATCGGCCCTCCAATCCGCTCTGTGTCAGGCCGGCGTTCCCGCGCTAAGAAAACGAGATTCTCGAAAGTCGTCTGCCATGTGTGATTACGTCAACATAGAACACAAACTCAAATCTCTTTTAGCCCATCAGACGTTTACATTAAATCCAGCCATTCCGCCATGATGTTTTGTACAACGACGACACAACGGTACAAGCAGCCATTAATGATCAGACACTGTCGGAACGCCACTGTGGATCGGCGCATGCGCAGATCATGTAGTTATGGTCATGTTACCCTGGTGATAAATATAGTTGTCGGCCAAGATATCCAAGCAATACATTCTTTCAAAACTTGATAAATGTAATCGATTCCGCTTGTGTGACATAAAATATCTAAATATATCGATTTGAGATACTTGAGGGTGGGGGTGGGGGTGGGGGGGGTGTGTTACCCAAGTAAGATCTAACACTTTAGATTAGATGAAATAAGTCATTCTTATCAGGGTCTTATGGCATCCGACCAGCTGGCAATGGTACGACGTGGCTGTGTAGAGCAGTATGCGTATCGACCCAAAATCTTTCTCTTCCCGATCTGGTGCCTTTAAAATTAATTCAAATCTCATCTGCCCTATTCTCAGTTCCCTCGAAATTTCGGATATCAGAAATTTATCTAGATACTAGCATCCCTGTCGAAGGGAATCCACTAGAGGGTAACTGAACGTGCTGGCTTGATAAATTCTGTATGGTAGGTGAATAAATAGACAATAATCGATGGTTTTGTGGACAGGCGGCCGTAAACCACGAGAGTTTGACGCGTAGTAATACACGAGCGCTAGCGAGTGTATTACGACGTCAACCTTGAGTGGTTTACAGAGCCGCCTATCCACAAATCATCGTTTGTTGTATTTATTATCCATCTTTTTGAATAAATTAAAACCAGTATTTGCGATATTAAATGGTATAACAATAGGGACTCTTTCTTTGCTCTATAGCAAAAGGGACTATTTTTCCCGTATACCATGGTTTTGAGGCCGTATATCACAGGTTTGAATCCGTATACCACAGTTATGGTATCTGACAGTTTGTATACAATGGATCGTGGTTTACTGAGTCCCCATACATTTTCAATGGGGACTTTGTATACGATGGATAATAAAATGCATGTAACGCGTACAAATGTAACGCCGACAACCACCACTATGAAGAACAGTCTCCTAGAGGAGGTTGACTGGTACAGAGGGTTCGAGGAGCAGGTGCCGCGTGGTTCACGTATGGAGGAGAGCTAACAGATAGCATCCAGTGCCCTCCACCCAACCCTCACCCCTACACCACACCCCGCCACTCTCACCACTTCTAGGGATAGCACCCCACGCCCCGGCCACGCGGGGGTCACAAACCGGGTCATGGGTATAACCTAGATAGGGTTACACAACCCCTAAACGAAAACACCCCAGTGGGTCGACGCCGGGGTGTGAGCGGCTCGCGAGCCCTTCACGAACCCTGTGTTTGAGGGGCACACAGAGCATGGCGTACAGGGAAGGGTTCACAGACAAGGGTACGGGGTGGTGTAGGGATGCCAGAAGGAAGAGGTATAACTGAGATTAATGTGTGTCTCTGATTTTCTGTATGATCAATCCCTAGAACATTATGTATAACACTTGATAATCACCATTATTTCAACATATTAAATAAGGGATGATTCATGGAAGAACACAGAGGATGGGTATATGTAAGAAATGTATAGATATACTATACTTAGGTGTATGTTCGGCTATACACCAAGGATGTACACGGCACAGGGCGTGAAAAAGGTAAAACACAGCTGCAGGTATATACATGTACATGCTATAGATAGCGAAGAGCATGTTAAATTATGGCTCAAATAGGGAAGGCTATAACCAATAATGGGCATATACAGCAACGACTTTAGATATAAATGGACATATGGTAGGGGGTCCGAAATGAGGGGTATAGCCAAGGAGAGTAGAATGAATTAGGTTAAAGTCCACCCTCTTTGACATAGTCAAAGATCTGTACTCAGAGGCTTGGTACACATAGGCAGAGGTAGACACATTGGGGGTAAACATAGATTCCGCGATGCCTACAACGGGACGGGACGGGATCAACCTCACATGCACCTTCCTAAAGGCAACAGTGTCTGGTCTTCACATGTATCTTTTTGCCCCGTCTCTTTTTCAGCACCGGGAGAGATAATTGGGAATAGCTAGTGACAGTAACCGTGTCCAATTATGCTTGCTAATAGTGAACAAACAACTCTCTGTGAGACATGAAATGGAGGAGAAGGAGGCGCTAGTATGTCTAGATCTCTGTGTGGTGTTTGTAGGAGTGGGTTTGTCTGGAAGGAATGGAGTTCACCTCTTCATACTACACACGCACATGACTAGAGACAACGACCACCTTCTAGTCCAAGATCCAACTGTGATGATTAATGGATCAAGACATGGGATCCAAACTGGCACACACAATGATTCATGTGAACAGGGCAGGATAGATATGGGCAAACCCACCAATGTACAAGCTTCCAAATCTTATACATTCATATATCATACACGTTAATACATAATATATTTAGAAATCTCGATAGATATTAATTTGAAGACGGCTAGTGGTCAGATAAAATGCAAGTAATATATCTAGATTTATAGAACTTTATTCAATGTAGATTTCTATATGCAAGATATGTATAGGTATATGTACATATATGAAGATATATATGTGCACATATGGTTATCTATATATAAAGATATATCTATGTAGCTATCATATAGGCATGATCAGGGTGCTGCGTCAGACAAAGTATATGAATAACGGCGATTATCCGTTGATAACAAAAACGGAAATAAGGCATTGTTGGCGAACAGGATATATATACAGACTGATAATGCCCTGCGGAAAGCCCTACCCACGCGACCACACGGCCTGTCAGACCAGATAATGACCACTCCTATCAAAGCGTTATGCTAACGCAGCTCCGCAGTGAATTCAATGAGGCGCACAAAGTGGCCACTCTATCCGATAGAGGTAATCTATGGGGAATGCCTGCGTCTGATAGAGATAACTGATCCCCGTGCTGGTTTACCCCCTGGTGTCTGGGGCGGATACGACAATGTGAGCTTACACTCAATAAGAGACAAGCTGTAGGATTCCTCTATTGACGGTGCTATACTAACCCCACGGTATTACCATGGCTGTATGGATATCGTTCACTTTGTAGTTTGGTAATGTAGCCTTCTGTGCCTCAATGTTATGACAAGAATGGGATTCGAACTAATTCCTCATGAGAACTACCTATACTTATTTCTAATGGATAGAAAGGTTGATTCATAGGTGATCATGGGTTTCGCGACCAAAGCTTCAGCTTGAATCTAGCAATGTGTGTTCCTGCCAACTTTAAACGGATTCTTATGTGACTGTAGCCTACTTGCTTGAGACTTTGATTATGGACATAATCAAGAACTCCCAGCGAGGAGGGGTGGAGCCAGTCTAATTTTAGCCCGTCCTCACCCTCCCTAGCGCAAAAATTGCTGTGTGCATCCATAAACAATATTTCTTCAATATTTCTTAAATGACAAGCCTCTGTTTATATCATGATTTCTTCCTACAATATTAAGTCAAAATGTCCTTATCCTTTATAAAGCAACAGCAGATAATGGTAAGTCAGGCACAGCGCATTTGTCATTATTGTCCCTAGCGTCCATCATCGGCGGAAACGTGTCTGACCGGAACCAGACTGCCCCCAAACTACGTGACGAATCACAGTGGTGCCTCCTGGGGCCGATAAACTAACCTACCACCAGAGGGCAGCAGTGTGACCGGGGGCAGAGCACAGGGAGCAATGATTTATATCTCACCGGGGAGGTTTTGTAACAGTCTGAAATTCACCCTTGGAGATGTATCCGCCTGTTTTGCTCGAGCAGACAAGGTCAGTTCACGGACAAGTTAAGTCCATAGAGGTCAGTTCAAGGACAAGTTAAGTCCATAGAGGTCAGTTCAAGGACAAGTTAAGTCCATAGAGATCAGTTCACGGACAAGGAACTGATGAAGTATCAGCCTCACGGACCCATTTGTAGGATCCTGAACCAGTCATCGTGTCTATATTGGTGTTCCCAGTCATAAACCATAGAATTGTGATGAACAATGATGCCTATTCTCTATACTCGTTGCCATAATTATCAAACTATATTGGGCCAGAAACGCCAAGGGTTTTCAGATTCCATCTTCTCTGTACATATATATGCAGGTGTTCTTGTGACGAAGCGCCTCTCAAACATTGATCATCTGTTTATTCGACACGCTCTTTTGGAGTTCCAGTTCACTGCACACCGCCCACTACATCTCCTTACTTCTATATGTATACACATGTACAGCTCCCTCACAAGCACAGCACCCAAAGATACCATGCAAACATATGGTACCGAAAGTACACAGACCAGTGATTAACATATAATAAGGGTAATTAAACTCGGGGATGAAGTTTTTATTCGACACCCTTCGCACCTCGTTACTCAGACACAATATGAGTTACAGAGACAGGTACATACTTTGAGATGGTCTGATAGACTGAGAACCCTTTGACTCTTCATGACTGAGTTCAGGAACTTGAGCCGTCCCTGCCTCCTCTCCGAACTTTCTCCCACACCCTCACTCTCCGCCCGGGGCATTCTCACAAGTCCGTTTGCTAAATAAAGCCCAGGCCGGCTGGACATGTCCCCAAATATTGGCAAACGGTACTTTAGGCCGGGCCATCGTTCACCCAAAGCTCACCCGATGCTCTCCCGACGCTGGGCAACGCCCATCTCCTTCTGGCCAGCGTTTCCTTTCTACTCCTACTTTCCAGATAATTCAGTACATCTATTTGGTACATGTACGTGTATTTATTTCATAAATCACACTTATATATGGATGATTTGTAGCTATGAGGGCAATTTGAGTCAGTTAGCTTATGGGGATGGAGGGGGTGGCATACAGACTACAGAACTGCGCAATCGCGTACACAGCGCATGCGGTCTCTAGTGACCGGAAGTTGGACCCGGAGTTGTCGAGAGAGATCAGAGTACACGAGACACGGGGCTGAAGGAATTAGATCACCTCCGCTTTTAATTATCCTTAACTAGAGCCAATTAGGGCGTATCAAAAGGAACCCCTTCAGGAACTTTCAGAGTAGTATGTGTCTAATTGATATTATAAGTTAGTTATGGCCCCTCGCCAAGTGTACTAGGTCTCTGCGTAGTGAGGCGTATGCATTTGTACGTATGGAGATTGGTCTAGTGAGCATCTAATGCCAGTTGGCGATAATGATGCGAGCCAAAGCCAATATATAATAAGGGAACCACCTCGTACTACAATCTAAATAGATCCTCTTCTAATATACGAGCATTCTTTAATGGCAGATCAATGTGAAATGTAGAATACTCGGATGTTCAATTTACAAACTAAACTTGTCTGGAGGGGTACAGACTTAGTACATACGTCTCCAACCTTCACTCACCACACCCATTCTCAGCCTGTACAAAAGACTCAAAGTTCATACAAATCTGCCACACGCTCATTTAACACATTGAAATAACTGAAAGGACTCCCTCAACTCTGACCTACTTAGTGGCAGTAGACACCAAGGCTTAAACATTTCTTACCCAAACAGAACAAAACTTAAACACAAATAGCGCGGATAAAGAAATATATGACAGCCACTTGAAAGGATGGATATGTAAGATAATCTGTTGTAATACGCTATTTTACAGAGTGTAAGCTGACAATTCATTTCGGTTTTGTTGTGTCATCAGTGTAACCACTGCTTTATATAACAAAGCCTTGGCAGCCCTCTCACCTGACCCTCATCCGTTCAACAGCCCTGGACTACAGAGTAGTGAAAGCTAAGGATGACACGTATGGAGGGCCAGTGTCCGCTAGAAAAAACACCTATAATCCGTTCAGGGCAATCCCCAAGCTCAACAACCAAAAAAAAAACACACAGAATAGATTACCTGTTTCTACTGAACAAAGGCTCTTCCGTTTCGGCAAGCTCTAACGAATGTCCATCATCGACTTCATGGGAAAGTTAGACTTTTTTCAGTACCAAAGAAGAATTCAACTATGTGGGACGAGGTGTAGCACATCTGAACATGGCTGGTGCCGTTTAGGTTACTTTGATTTGCTGAATCCGCACTTCCGTGGTTATTCTTATGTAAAGAGATGGGTTTTATTGGTAGGACATATTCGGTTGAGATACATTTTGTAGTGCTCAGCTGAGACTAAGCCCACGCGCCGGTAATGACGTTAATTTCAATCGATTTCATACTCACATAATAAATATCTAATCTATAAGATACATGTATACTTAGTATATTTACAGCGAATTCAAATGTATTACACTCATAACAGATCATTTAGAACTTGCCCTATTTTATCTAAACTAATTATGTACATATACTAGAATTTAGTATAAAAAAAAAATTAAAAAAAAAAAAAAAGCATCCATCTCATTGCGGTAAGAAAGCATCGTGACATGATACAGTACTAGGAATGCTCGACATCCATGTACGTAATTACTGGCTATGGTAGGTAGGATAATAGAGAATGAATACTGATGATTAATACACTAAACATGGTGGTGATTAGTTATACATCTTTTAGTGATTAGCATCCACCATCAGAACGAAGTCAGGGTCAAACCATGGGCGAAGGGCCACCCTGCGCTAATAATGTGCGATAAAAAAGACACAGGGAGGAATGCTGCCCTGACCCTGCCCACCCCATCTGTACTTCCTACGCCTGTTCGCCACAAAGCACGTTTCTGTAGGCCTCCCGCAACAGGGAACTAGCGGGGGCAGTACGTCACTGACCTCTGGCGGCAGCACCTGCTGAACCACCAGACAGGTGGCGAAAAAAAAATAAACAGAAAAAAATAAATAAACAAAAAATACCCCCAAGACCACAAAATAAAAAACTAGTATAAACACATCAAGCGAGGTACTCTTGTTAGCACTGAGCTAGACGGGTGTAGGAGGTGAGGTAGTCGGGTGGGGTGAAGGGGTGGGGTGAAGGGGTGGGGTTCAACCCACGGGGTGGCAGGCGGCGCTGACACGTCATTAGAGCTAAAACTCCGTTCCCAACTTCTCAGAGGTTACCATTTTCACCACCGCGAAAATATAAATGGTAAAAAGAATCTCTGAGTGGATTGGACTAGGATTGCGCAAGTGAATGGATTTAATTTCACAGTGGACTGGGTACATGAGAACGGTCTGCTCGAGTTGCCATGGTCCACTTCTCCTGGGGAATCGGTTGGTTGTCTAAGCCCACCGTGAGTAGGGCGTTCGATATGTATATGTATACAATATATGTTATCTATACAATATATGTTGGGTAAGTTATGTATCTGCATCTATATGTATTTGCCATTGTATTTGCCATCTCAACCTGGACTTGATGGAAATACCAGTTGATAAGCTACATGGATGATATGCGACTAATTTCTCCATGTGACCCGCCCGTTTCAATATACAAAAACTGCACGATGTCGCAACGTATATATATATTTACATTGTTCTCTGGCATCACTTTCCCGTGTCTACCACAAGAAGTCTTTATATAGAACGTCCTGACCATGCTGTACAAGTCACAGAACGAGATGGTAATTTACGGTTTGTACGGAACGAGGCATTTATGCCGAGTTCCGTACAAACCGTAAATTACCATCGAGTTATGTGACTTGTACAAGCATGGTTGGACGTTATATATTTATTATATACCCGAAAAAATTTTTTAAATCATTAATTTAATTTTTTTAAACCGATATGTTAATAAACGTGTATGGCAATGTGGTCAGTATTTTAGTGTATGGACCAGCGGTCTGTACAGTATTTTTACGTCATATGCCGAAACGGTGCGTATTTACAGTATATACGGCATGGGTATATAGTAATCTCTGTTATGTTTCTTCATGATGCCACAGTTAACCTTCACTTCAATGGCCTGTATATCTTAGTTTAGTTCTGCTACATAGTCACCCTACCCGGGCCTGTGCTCAGCCTCACCTCGGCCTCATTCCGGCCTATCTCGGCTCGTGCCAGCAGCTGGACGTCGGGGCCTCCATGACTTGGTGTGCTGGACTGTCGCCAGGTGGTGTCTGACTAATGGTGGCCTTGACCTTGTCTGCGGGGGCAAAACACCCATTTACCACGTGTAGCGATTAAAAACCCATCTCGCCGCTATTGTTTTTTGGTGTCTGTTCCACTTGGTAAATAGCAACATATCCCGAAGCTGTGTTTATAAGAATCTCATTAAGGAATGTGATGGGTCAGTGGATCAGTGAAAAACCATGACCATTCAGGGATGTAATGTTAGCTTTAAACTACCGGGGTCATGTCAGGATGGGATCGAGCCCATGTGGTATGGTTCCTTGGCACTAAGGTGGCGATAGAGACCGATCCAGCCCCACACTGTACTCACTACGCCACACCGTCCCCCACATTCACTACGATGCACAACAGAGCCTCTGCTGGGAGAGTGAACAAGAGGTGGCAGTTAGTGCCGCCAGGCGGTCCACCGTGTTGCCACGGTTACATGAGACTCGAACGAAAGATGCCCAGTTGCTATGACAACGACGCAGCTGTTTCAGATGGTCAGTCACTCACGGTCATTGCTTTTAGAATTCTCCATTTTCTGCGTTTATTTAGCGACTTGGCATATGGGGAGGGAGAGTGAGGCCGCAGGTGTCTACGTTCTCATCCAAGCTGTATGGAATCAGCATCCCCCGTCCACCAGTCCATCCGCCCTGATGTACGCACACATCCCATGATACGCAAACACATCCAGCTCCAAATGTCGTCTGCCTTTCCCAACCTTTCATATTCACTGCGCCTCCTCATTACATCGCCCTCCGGTGGTGTATGATGATCCCTCAGGTGCCGCTCTCCTCCAAAGATCACTGTTTGGTTGTTGTCATGCGCCCATACCACGACCCCTAGCGTCCGTTTCACCGCTCACCATGGACAGACGATATATATATATATATATATATATATATATATATATATATATATATATATATATATATATATATATATACACATACATACAATATACATAAGGGTATATATACATAAGGGGATATATATATATATATACATATAAACACGCAATATTGTGGTACCAAAGCTATTCCTTCAAGTACGCTTGGTACTGCATACCGTCCAACCCAGGGGACCAGGATATCAGTCAAAGTGCGACAGTGGCGTCCCATAGCGGGCGCCCGGGCGTTCCGCCGTCCGGGTTCCGGTTCCGGTGGGAGATGCACAAGATAAGAGTGTTGACATCGGTGTCACCACACCACAGGGCAGGTGTAGGGGAACTGTGGTCGTAATTGTGCAAATATCACTGCATCCTCTGGCACCGCTTTAAATCGCTCCGTCCCCGCCTTATAAACTCCTGGACCCGCGCCCAGCAACATACACTACGTTAAAACGCCCGGGCTCTGCATCCTGCACATATAGCGCGTTAAAACGCCGGGCGCCGCGTCTTACACATACAGCGCGTTTAAAACGCCGGGCCTCGCGTCTTACACATACAGGGCGTTAAAACGCTGGGAGCCGCGTCCTGCCCATACAACGCGTCAAAACGCCGGGCGCCGCGTCCTGCACATACAGGGCGTTAAAACGCCGGGCGCCGCGTCCTGCACATACAACGCGTTAAAACGCCTGGCGTCGCGTCCTGCACATACAACGCGTTAAAACGCCGGGCGCCGCGTCCTTCACATACAGGGCGTTAAAACGCCGGGAGCCGCGTCTTACACATACAGCGCGTTAAAACGCCGGGCCTCGCGTCTTACACATACAGCGCGTTAAAACGCCGGGAGCCGCGTCCTGCACATACGAAGCGTTAAAACGCTGGGAGCCGTGTCCTGCACATACGACGCGTTAAAACGCCGGGAGCCGCGTCCTGCACATACAACGCGTTAAAACGCCGGGCGCCGCGTCCTGCACATACAACGCGTTAAAACGCTGGGCGCCGCGTCCTTCACATACAGGGCGTTAAAACGCCGGGAGCCGCGTCTTACACATACAGCGCGTTAAAACGCCGGGCCTCGCGTCTTACACATACAGCGCGTTAAAACGCCGGGAGCCGCGTCCTGCACATACAGCGCGTTAAAACGCCGGGCGCCGCGTCCTGCACATACAGCGCGTTAAAACGCTGGGCACCGCGTCCTGCACATACAACGCGTTAAAACGCCGGGCGCCGCGTCCTGCACATACAACGCGTTAAAACGCTGGGCGCAGCGTCCTGCACATACAACGCGTTAAAACGCTGGGCGCCGCGTCCTGCACATATACAGGCGAGGATTTATCAGTGTCTGCAGCATGTCAGTGGCGTGTCAGCAGGCCGTCCCGACCACTGACAGTGCCGCTCCGGCCCACCAGGCATCACGCCAAAAATGATTTGCAAATAATCTGTCTCTCGGTAGGCCCTGTGACAAATTGGCGCCGAGCACTAGTGACGGTCTGCAAGGACATAGGGCCTGAATGGACGGATACGAAATGAAGCCGTTTAGACATGGGGCCAGACATGGGGCCAGACATGGGACCAGGCTGAATAGATATGGGCCAATACTGAAAAGATATGGGATCAGCCTCAAAAGATATGATTTTTTTTTTTTTTTTTTTTTTTGTAATTTGTCCGTACACTGTTTCCGCGTCCGGCCTATCGTGGCCGTTTGGGCAGGGAATTGGGTTTCGAGTAGAAATTTTTTTCCCACATCTCAATAGATATGAGATCAATTTTCTTAAACCTCGAAAGACCTGAATTGGCATGGGACCACCTTAAAAGTTCAAGCCGTATAGCGAGGTCATTCGATGAGGGAGGCAGTCTCATGAACATGATGTAATTAATGTCTGAATATGTCTAAAAGAGAAAGGGAGTTTTGGCCTGTATTATTGACTTGGAAATAAAATAAATACACGTAATTCAAGGTCCGTGTCAATATATATATACACGGGGAACGTAAAGTGGAATGAGATACAGATGTCTGACCTCGAAGTATTGCCATTTAGGTACTCCACATCCAAAGTGTATAGATATGGACGGTCTAGGGTTTTCATAGCCCTTGTCCATATGTGACGGTTTTCTGAGGGTTCAATGAGCAGTTGAGAGTGTGAGGTATGGATTAATCACAAGCGAGCTCTGTTACAGCGCTTGGTCGTAGTGTTTGGGCGACACACGCCCTTCACAACACACCGCACACACCTCAATACCTCCACACCACACGTACACCTCCATACCACGATCCCATATCCACCACCATCCCTCCCTCAGGCCAAAAGTGCCGTCAAGCCGCCAAAGCCAAATCTGATAAAGCAACAACCTACTTCTGCCCCTCGCCTTGAAGCTGGCGGTGCAGGATCGAGTCATGAGGCCAACCCTTGAATTTATCAGCGCGTCTTTGCGTGTCGTATCTGAGTACACAGACGCAGCGGGCCGGTAGTGGTGGTCGAGATCCAACCATAACCCCACTCAATGAGGCTGGAATCCTGTACAGGACCCAGCAGCCGATGTTATTACTATCTAAGAGGAGGGTGAATGGAGAAAAAAATGGGAGGAGGGTGTTCCCGTAATTTTTTTTTTATTTTTTTTTTAGATCATTTTATTTAACCTGGCCTTAACAAGGCAGATATGCCTGTTTTCAGTTAACACCAGCTTTGGTCATCACGACCAAAGCTGGTGTTAACTGGAAACAGGCATATCTTTGAGGTTAGGTGTAATATTCGGAAGGGTGAGTGTAGCCCACTGGTCTCAAGTGTTTTGCAGTTGTTGCAGAATTCACATTCGCAAACTGTCGGGTTGGATAGTGAATTATTGCTCCAGGGTTGGAGAGTGCATGAGTTAGCGCATGGGCGAGGAAGGTCTGCACATTGCACTTTGTGAGTTACATAGGGTGAACTGAATTACACTAGCTGGTTGCTACTTGGAACCATACCTCTTACACGGTGCATTGCCAGCTAGGTCATACGTTGCTAATCACCTAGTTTTAATTCTGTTTGCTATCTAGTTTGTCTGCCGACTGTCTAATGACTCTTTGAAGATTAGTCATAGCAACAAGAGTGACAAGGTCAATAAATTTCCCAGAACTAATTTGAATTAATTCATCTACGCCCACAGCTGAACTGTCAAACCTACTGATTCATATCCAATAGTAGGATATTTATACAAATGTTAGTACATCGTCTAAACAGGGCATTTGTACTTTCACTTATAATTTTTCTCTTTATCTAATTAAACTTTATTTACTTATTTCGTGTATCGCGTGAAAAACATCTCCACCTCTGGATACTACTCTTTATTAGAGCGTGCTTGCACGGGCTAAATACATCATCTAGAGACCTAAAGGTTAGAGTGTTCACATATATACACTTTCAGCGTGCTGCCAGAAAACTATCCCTTCACTATCTGCGTGCTATCCACTGCGATAATGTGAAAGGAGCAGGGTGCCAGTGTCTCAGGGTCTTAGAAGCATGCTCAGCTGACCATGACCAATTACTAGAGACCGAAATACCTCATTGACCCATTGGTGCTTGACCTTGATATTTTTGGATCCTATACTCAGGTCGTTGCAGAAATAGCAGGTTGACTGCGTTCCATTAGGTTACAGAAAACTATCCATAGACTGAATGTAACCCAAGCCTTTTAATTGTTATTCATATATAATTGCACGCTCCTTCATCAATGATGAACATTCTATTTGCTCCTAGTTTCATGAGGCCTAACATCACCTTTTATAAAATAAAATATAAAAAAAATACACGCAGTTACTAGGTGTTTTATGTGCGCTCATTTTCTCTCCTTCTACGCCACTTCTACCAGCGCTGCTGCCTAACTGAAAACACAGGACCTAACGAGAAACTTACTAAGGACCTAGTTACTAATAGCTCGGTGCACACAGACTAACAAGCCCTGTATGTAGTCCAGATTATCGCCAGGTCGACAGCCCCGGCAGATCCTGACCCACTGCAGGATTATCCCTTAAACGGGCTGGCCCTTTTGTATATACAGGGCAGGGGGAGGGGGAATGCTAATTTATTGCAGAGTGGGGATGGCGTGTGGACTTAATCTCATTGGTCAATGCACCAAGCCGACGCCTTCAGCTATGCCGCGCAAAGGAATAATATTCATATCAATACCGTGCGAAGTGACGATAGATCTATATTCAGTTGTGATTTTCGGGGGGAGAATTCGTTCTAAAGACTTTTCAGAACGTTAGCGTACATGCTTACGTCAATAAAAGACGGACTCACACTATATGGGCTTGTGGTTAGTTTTAAAAAGACTCAACATGCTTACTTTAAGAATGGTCCCAGTTGGTGTTTTGCTTAACACGGTGCTATGTAATGTATATAGACACATATCAATACCTGTGCGTGCCGGCACACACACGACACACGGACATACACATACAGAGAGAGATTGACACAGACAGGACCTGAGTTGGGTCGGTGACATTCTCTGGTCGGGTGGAAGAACAGACGACCGCCTGGTTGTTTTCAGGCTGGTCGTATATCAAATCTGTCATAAAGACAACAGCTCCTTGTCAAATGTAGCAACCCGGCGCGTTTTTCCTTGGGCGGACACAATGAGTCCTCAGTAAAGCGTACTCTTCTGTGCTTTTGAAGTTTTTGTGGGGTTTTCTTTTGCGGGTTATGGTTATTTCATTTTAAATCTAGTGCATCGCTGTCTGCAGCGAATTTATCATTTGGTGGAGAAAGACGTGTCAGATGCATACGATCCAGCGCATGCTTACAACACAACACATGCCATACACGGCACAGTACATGCTATATGCAGCATGTGATGTGTGCAATCAAAGAGGGTGCCATATATATGGTAAACAGCGTATGTTGTATAAGACTCAGCACAAGTTATATTTCCATCCCACAACACAGTGGTTCAAACAACAATGCATGTATGCGGATCGCTACTTTCTCGGCCTGCAGAATGTTCTTAGAGAGTCATTCGTATTTCAGCGAATGAGGGCCCTACTTATTATGCTTTGATTTTGTCCGAGGTAGTGGTTTGGTGGCTAGTGTATCATATTTTGTGGCGAGGACTAAACAAAGTTTATTTTCTTCACCAAAATAAGACAATATGTCAGGCTTAGTATGTGGGGTTGGTTTACTTTGCAGATCATGGTGTGGATTAACACAGACGGGGAAGAGGGACTGGGGGTGATAATCTCTCTAGTATGGCCTTAACGGCAGATTGATAGACTGACACACCATATGTGACGGGTACCCTTCCACCCCTTGGCATAACAACCCCCCAGCCCTACACCCACACCCAAGGAGTGGACAGCAGGGGGGAAGACTGACCAGCTGATAAAAGAGACTTGATGAGGTCCACAAGTGTTCAGACATTCTCCATACATATATCCTGTCAGTCTGCATGGAGAGTGGAGTCTACGGCACGTTATGAATGGTCAGGGTCCGGTTCCTTAAATACTTAACTTCTGGAATCATTTTTGATGAATGCTTGGACTTTTTTTTAAAGCTTTTATCTAGACTGGGGTACCTGTTAGGGGAAGTTACCCCTATCTCCCACAGGCTCCAGTATATCCATGATCCTTGCAGATAGCATTACCCAATAAATGGGTGTACAATGGTTTGCAGATGGATCTGAGGTATGTTCACATTTGAACTCCTTTTTCAACAATTTAAATTATATACAGGAATAGATATAGCTTAATACTAATAATGGACTTGAGAGTAAAACAAGTAAAACATGTGGGGTGTTTGTAGATAGATCAGTTTAAGAGTTTCCAAATTCAAATTAGTCGGCATATTTGTTTGATTTAATGCCATCTTGGTGGAGAAAGACGCGCTGAAAGCCACGAGGCCTGTGTGCTGCCTCTGGGGTACAATCAGGATTTGGCAGGGGGCGATCGACTTGCAGATATTTCTAAATTGTTTTCATCATGTGTAAAAATCTTGAAATTTCGGACGGATATCTTTTAAAGCCTGAGACTTCATTCCAGGCCCTGTTGGCCCTCACTCTGCGAGCAACTCTCTCAAAGCAATGAGAATTTAGTCTATACTCAATGCTCTACTCAATGCTCTCACCACCTCTGTCTAATTAGTTTATGAGAGCTGCTCTCAAGGGTGCTGCTCTCATGAGCTATATATAGCCACTGAACAGGGTCACCCTGTTGAGAGGCACAGAGCTGTGTGTGTGACATGCCCCATGCTAACCGTTACACCACAGCTGCCTACTGGAGACATGGACTGATTGATTAGGTTGTCACGAGCTAGATCTCATCAGAACCCTTATGGATACTAGGCCCAAATAAAATGGATTCGTATAGCTGTATAAAGGAAGGTTGTGATGTGGAGTTTTCCATTAAAAGGATGTACAAATAATGTGATGGATGACCCGGGGAAAACTGGTAATACATGCATGGCCATTTACATATATATATATGAGCGATATTGTATATATATCAATTATCAATTATCATATTAATAAATATTGATTACGTCAACTCAGGAGTCAATCGTTGTCTATTACTATCATGTCATTGTATCATTCCAGCTCCACCAGCGTTTATATATATATATACTCGACGTGAGTTTCCAGTGACCTGCTCAGAACATAGTTACTAAATAATAGTTATTTACATTTCTTTGTCTCACTGAGTGTGCGCTATCCCTGTACATGTGAACTGAACAAACATTAACTTTCACCGCGAGAAAAAAAAAATATCGCTCTTTGCTGCACGGTGCACACCCACACTGGCATGCACTACCACCACAAACAAGAGTGGTGTAATAGAGCTCGATGCCTCCTAGACACGTCATTCTTACTCACTGACTGACAACCCCTATGTCGTCCATTCACTAGGGCTCCATAGACGTTACCACCTACCCTCGTAACACTATGACTCACTGCACTACGCCCGTCTATCCTCTCCCTCAGGCCCAGTGCTAGTGTGCATTCTCAATGCGACATCAGCGTGCGTGTATCAGCAATACGCTCGCTAGCCGCCGTAGGCGTCATTTCTTTGAGTGACGCTGCGCTCAGCTGTGACGATTTATAACTCCACGGAGGGAGCATCAAATCAAGCGTACACTGAGGGCCTTCAGGAGGAAACCTGCATCTGAGACAGGCGCATAGACCTGCATGGAGACGGTGGTGCTTGCTCTAGCATAGAGACATTAGAGAATTGATTGCATGTGTCGTGCCACAAGCAGCGCGATACATGGTTAGGCTTTGATGACCTCTTTTTGTTTGTTCTGAGGTTGTGAGGTCAGACTCTTAATATATAGGCACATTTCTACTCTCCATGTCAAAATGCGTATACATATGCTATAAACAAATTCTATGTACAGTTCTGTAAATATTATGTTGATATTACAGTTATGGTGTAGGCATACTCTGCAAGTGCATTGGCATACGTACATATTACATAGAGTACACGTTTGTATAACATATGCCTGTAGCGCGTTGAGACTGTAAAACATGTCTCTATAATACGTCTATTACAGATGTGGTAATCACATGACTAGGAGCAAAAGCTCGGATGAAGAGACATTACTCAATGTTAGCCAAGCTTCATTAACTTAATCCCTGACTGCACAGTGCGTATACACAGGCTGTGTGGGTGGAAACCCCAACTCGAATCAACCACAACCCACACACGTCCGGTCAACTGCTCGGAATGTCACTGGTATTTAGTCCACAAGGACCTGATGGGGGAGAAGCTAACGCCCCACCAAAAACACCTCGTTCCCTACTCCATGTACCCCAAATCCTCTCGTTGTCTCCTCTACAAAGTTCAGATACAGAACCTTTAAAGAGCGAAGAGCTGTTTAAGGGCAGGTTCTGTGAATTGGAAGTTTACTCTGGAGTTTTAGAGGTCGAGACACGGATTTGACCGATAGCAACGTCCAGCCAGTGGGTATAGAGTAGACTTGCCTCAGGCTGCTGGGTCATTTTCCTACTCTCTAGCCTACCTACTCATCTACAGCACCCCTCATAGCAGGTACTCATGGGTGCCAGTAGTTAGAGCAACGACTATAGAGACAGATTTCTCCATATCCGTTGTTTAGAGACATACATATTGCAGAGTCGTTTTATTTCTTCACAAATTTACATATTTAAAGATGTCAGCAAGTCTAGGTAGAGGTCAGCCTTGGAACACAAAGATATGGTGGACCTGGGGATAGGGTGTCGTGTATGTGTGGGTGGGGGAGATGGTAGCTGGGGGAGATGGTCACTATCTCCAAGCGGATATCGGGTTATTAAAGACGTGACTCACGCGTGGGCAGCACGTGGGGTAGGGGGGGGGAGAGGGGGCACGTGATTGTGTGTGGTGTCCACATGACGTTCGATCAGGTTTTACGGAACCATGTCGCTGAAAGCAACGAGGTTAATTGGAAGTTTATTTTAGACTCGTCATGAAAACGTACACGGAGGACTTATGATAATACTGAACTTTTTTACAAGGCTGCGTCAAATGACCGGCTAAATTACGAACACTGTCTACCTCTGAAAAATACAGAGAATTAGATATGGCTGTCATTGAAAGTTACTTTATCGTGTGAATGTTGCTTTTTTCTTATGGACCCGTGCAGGGAAGAACGCTTCATTGGAAGTGATTGTACATCTGTCCTTAAAATTGAATTTAAAATTTATTTTTTTTTAAATAAAACCTATGAGACATCCACATCACCGGTCATCACCGATCGGATTCTGCCCTCGTCGGATTTGCTTAGATCTTTTCACTGAATTTAGTTTACTGACCCGATTTGGTTGATCGCCAACTGCGATTGGCCATTAATACTGAATGCTAAATCTAAAACGATTCAATCCTGTCTTTAGACAGTAGTATACCGACTCTATCCGATTAGTCCCGGCTTATGTGGTTCGGAATCTCCCGATGAATGGTGTACTTCCTCAGATTCCTGCCTCAAGAAGTGCTGCTGCTGACGGACTCCCTGAATTCTATTGTTGCACACGTAAAATATGAATAATTCTCATGTTACAAGTGACACATTTCCACAATGGACTCTACCTTCAAAAGCCCCGCTGGTTAGAGACTAGAGAGCAAAATACTGGTTAGACAACGAGGTGGATGCCCGCGGCCGGTCGGGTCGGGCGCCCGGGACCCCTGCAGCGCTATCGCCGACCGGAGGGCCGCATGTGGGTTATCAGTCCCCCTTCCTCCACTCCTCTCTGCGACCCGTGCCCTCGCCTCCACTCTCGTTCAACCCTGAACTTTTCATCATTCAATCCCAAGCCACACATCTAGATGTGCACTACCGCAGCCATCACTTTCATTAGGAGGAAACCATTCCAACCAAAACAGAGTTCCTTCACTGATCAATTTCGGGTATTTATTTTTTGTGTTATGTTTTCTGTTTTTACGTATAAGACAAAGCCCTGTGCCCCACATGACTGGCATGCCTGGCCATACCTCGGGGGCTGTGATGGCGTATCGAATGTCTGAGGGGTTCTCTCCCCGCCGCGGGGCAGGATGTTCGCCAGGCGCGGCCACCCCCAATCCCCGTGTCCACCCCGCAGGCCTCAACCCCAGGCTGCACCATGCTATTCAGCACCTTCAGAATATCACATGCTAATAAAATCCCTCACGAACGATGGGCAAAACAGTAACGTTACACAGAGACATCTTGGGTAACCTGCCAACCCTCGCGTTTGTGTGTGTGTGTGTGGTTTTAAAAGGGCGGCTCAGGGATAAAACTAGCTAGTCCTCCTTTTCTGTTTATCTTGTTTTTAAAACAGGCGGTGCACACGTGAAGGGAGTGAGTATCCATGGTAACCAGGTAGGCAGGGCCGCGGTGCTTGTGGTGATGATGCACGGAGTGGGAGTTGCCGGTCGTACGGGGATGAGAGGCAGGTTGCCCGGCGGGCCGCGCGGAGAGCGGTGGATGGAGACCGTGTGGCCAGTCCGACCTCACCGTCTACCCTCCTCCTCCTCCCGGCACGCGAACTGAGCCCGCCATACCTCCCCAATCTTATCAATACCGAGGGATCCGGAGCCAGGATGGGCTGGGCCGACATGAAAAATGCATTTCTGTTGGCGTTCACTACCGTTAACTAGCCAACTAAGGGCTGGATTGGTAAACTTCTCTAGCGTTGGTGGAAAACATCCGCTCCTAGGTCTACTTGGATCATTGTTTGGTAGCCATCTCTTCCTTATCTCTGTATTACTTACAAATGAATGTTGATGTCATAAAAAGCATTCATATTGTGTATTTAGACCAGAATGTTATTTCCCATACATAAAGGTTTAGGCAAATTATTTTACATTGTTTTACATGAGGACCAAATCGGGTCGGAGTTAAACCTTTGAATGATAAATGCTTGGGAAGTCGAGCGCGTAGGACCTAGTGACCTAGTTGCACTTGGGTTATCGAGAATTATCTGTTATGTATAGATTAGCAGAGAATCGACAGAAAACGGTAATAACGCTTAGGTCATACACTACTGATAAGATAACATAACAGGTCACCCACAATCATACTCAGCCAAGGTGGCGTTACTGATGAGGTCCTTAAGACGAGTAGACTATTCAAAAAATAAATTTGAAAGTGTCAGACACACATAAATTTACTTGATTACTTTTCAGAAGAAAACAGGTCATTTGTCATTTGTATTTGGCGTGTAAACAATAACCTTACCAAATCTCTAAGTGAATGTTGAAAACTTACTGAACCTACAATATTGTTACAATATGATAGTCACTGCCACAATTGAGATGGTTTAATGCTAGACAGTAAAACATCTTAAAATAATGGCATTCAAATAGTGCCCTTTTGCAAAGGCTTTGCCAAAGCGTCGAGTATTCTGTCGTATTTACTAGTTTGCTGTTTCAATATCCGTCCTGTTCTTAACGTGGGCTGGGTTTAAAGTAAATCCTTTACTACTGTCCTCGATATGTGCAAAGGGATGAGAAACGGCAAGACAAAATAGTCAGTGAATGATAGACGGTCAACTGAACTGTGGTGCCCATTGCTGGCAGCCTCTCCTCAGCACCACCGCTGTACACAAATCAACACGAAACACACAACTCACCTGCAATCATTTTCTCCGGGACTTGGGCCTGGTTAAATCCTTTAGAAGCGTATGCTCTCTTCACCGCAGAACAGCCTTCGAGTTCATTATCACTAGTACCTGCCACATCTCCGATGACGCAGATGGAGAGGAGAATCAAGAGAAAGCTAACCCTGTGCATGTTGTAAGTCCACCTCTGTGTGGTGGCCGCCGCCATTTTCCCCCCGAACTGTGGACTCGAGGACTGAGAGGCCAACAAAAGCCTGACGCGTTTACTCCCGTATTTCCTCCGGTGTGGCCTGTTCCTCGGTCTCGCAGTTCGCGTGGGAAACTTGAATGCAGAATTAGCACATCAACAGGGCCAAAGTAAAGTCCTATCCACCGGTTTGTTCATGAGTGCTACGATGTTCCGCGGCTCCCGATCCTCTATGAAGCCAGTCTAGACTACAACATGCTGTGCTCGGCGATGGCCCAACCTCTGCTCTGCTTACGGTAATTGGCTGTTCCAGTTCTCTCCCTCTGATTTCAAACCAGGGCCGCTATTTCAATATATTCCCTGTGATTGTTGAACCCTTGTACTGTAAGACCGAACGAGGGTGTGTGTTTATATTATTTCAGATGGAAGATGTCCGCATAACTGACCCCGGCACTACAGATTAGGCAGTACATATGGAATTCCTCACTTTTGTTCGGTAGGGAGGGGAACGGCACGGCCGACTTAATCGGAACGGTGGACTGTGGTTGGCTAAAGCGTGACCTCATTTCACTAGCTGGCCCGCGAAAGCCAATGGCTGAGGCTTTTACAACTATAAGGGTGAGGTGTTTAGCGTGAGACCGCGATACAAACAACAAAGCACGTGTGGGGCCGACGAGCTTGACTTAGCTTCAGCAGGCGCACGTTACTCATGCGAAACTTTTGTTTACCTACACCTACGCAAGAATGTATACTTTTGCAACAATGTCCGAGTATTGTTTCTGGTTGCTTGCACGTGCCAGGCACGACATGTACGACATGATTTGATTTTTTGATGTTAGACAATTGACTGTTTAAAAATGATATCCAAACTGCAAATTAAACCTCAATTATCTATATGAATTTAAATAACAATTAGCATCATATCATCCATAGAATACAGGCAATGAGGATACTT
Source organism: Alentia gelatinosa (assembly GCA_950022655.1). Lineage (NCBI taxonomy): Eukaryota > Metazoa > Annelida > Polychaeta > Phyllodocida > Polynoidae > Alentia > Alentia gelatinosa. Next base: position 8,114,435 of record OX465582.1, read on the forward strand.
AAACCTGTATATTCATTTTACATGTCCCTTTCGCAAGTTGATCAACTCCAAATTATCTAATATTGTGTCATAAGTATTTGTTTATCTGCATTGGACTGCGTCCCAATAACCCTTTCTTTCCACAATAATACAATTAAAATACCTCCTGTTCTACAGTTTATTTCTATAATCCCAATCTTTTTGTTACTCTACTTGTTCATTTCAATTGTTAATTTTCGTGACCGATGAGGCCCTTCTCCCAAGAGCAAATACATGTATAATGTATTTTTTCCCCCTTTTCTATGTTTTGTTTTTTAATTGATGTTCCCCCTTTTTGTTAATTCAGCTAGAGTCTGTTCGCACGTCTCTATTGATACATGATTAACTCATGTCACGTAATGGGGTCGTCATGTCATATTAATTACAGACTTTTCATATAAACAAACATGTTCAATCGAAAGCTATCGTCAGCAGCAACACTAACGTCACAGGTGAATTGTCCCAAAATATGATAGAATTAACTCTTACATTAGCATGATACTATTAAAACCCGAAAGTCAACCAATATAATCCATGCGTGTACATACATTGAAGACAAACAATCGTATATAGGCTTAAATCTTTATTGAATATGTTTGATGATTGACAGAAGGTATGACGTTACTAGAGTCTTCTGCGGGGCTGTAGCTACGCTCTCGCCGTTAATTAAGTGTTAATTATTGATAATTGATACTAACGCAAACCGATGGTGCTTTCTCAGCGAGTCCGTCCCCACCTCCAGTGACGGACCTTTCAGATCAATTTATACATGACATGCACAAAAAATACATTAAAAAAATTATTGTTTTCAGAAACCAATGAATTATAGCATTTTTAAACATAATCGGTCACGATGATAATCACTGCTGTCATGACAGGTTATATTACATGCTTTGCCCATGAAGGAAGCCTTTGTAACCTGTTTAATTCATGTTCCTAATAATAGACGTGGTTCTCATATAAAGTACCACACATCCCTTGTGTGATCAGATGGTATTTATATAATGCAAATAAATGGGCATACTTCGGTTATAAACGGGCTTTGAACATGTACAAAACACCAAACTAGTTTGTAATCGATACAAGCGATATTTTTTCAAAGATGTATTCAAGCTTTCGATTATGTGCTCTCAACGACTGAAAAATTCAACAAAATCAAGAAAGTGACAAGGTATGGTTGCTGGTACTTGGCTGAGGTTTGGGTACTGGTTACAAACGGACAAGCTCAAAGACAAGGCTACAAGATATAGTCGATACATTCCTAATACGATGGGTATATTATGTGATGTACAAAAATATGGACAATTATTTGTTTTCATGCGTAACAAGGACACTAGCCCAGCACGGCAGAGGCTGGCCTAACTGTACAGTTTTTGTCTGTTTTTTGTTGGTTTTTTTTCAATAAAATGTCTGTTTTTGATTACAATTTCCCTTTATTTCTGTTATGGCCAAACATGAGGACCATGTTACCTAACGACATATTTTCTTAAGTTTGCATTACAAAGAAAAGAGAAGAATATATCGACATCTAAACCCGATAACCTGAATCTGATATATGACATATATTATATCTTTGAAATAAGTCTTAAAACATTAGACTCCAAATGATATTTTTTCAAGCCCTTTCTCATCTTTTTTCTACATGACGAATCAATGGGATGCCACTTCATTGACAAATTCAGATTTTATTTACCTTGCAGAGTGATTCGGTCATTTTTGGAGAGATATAAAGAACAGACATACACAGCGGAACAGAACTTTTAGCATAGAAACACTATATATATGCATATATAGTTATCATAGTCACCGTAACAATTTTACAGGAGTTTTAGGTACCTTTATACACGACATTATGATCTCCGAGTATGAAAGTCCCAATGGGAGCACATGACAAGCATTCATTTTAAATCCCCAAAATGACACTTTCTTTGTGACCAATGCTAACAAAAATACTTTCCATGTAAAGTGACCAGAAGGAAATTAGCCAATAATGTGGAAAATAAAAGACACTACCAGTATATAAAACACTGTCGTTATCAGTGTTCGATTCGAGTCACGTGATCCCATGAGAATTAATGATGCATGATGCTAACAGAATGCACATAGTTTCCACTAACGCTACATCTTTTTATATTTTTAATTACATCATATATTTGAAGGAAATCTGAATACGACCTAAGGTTATGACTGTCCTGTACACATCCATTAAATTTGTTTTAAAGCAGTCATGAACCCGGTTATCATAATGGTTACTATACAGCCCAAGTATCATATATAATATATATTTACTCTGCGTGCCGTGGTCGCTTTCTCACCGAAGGTGTCTCTTTCTTATTTTGTGATATGCAAATACAAAAGCCGTGGAGTATTAAAGGAGTTGGTTCATTGGATCATCACCAAACCCTCCTGAACACTCCCACACCAAACTTACTACCACAAGTGAGGTTGCAGTGTCCTACTTAATTAATCTGCCATCTGATTGATCTGCTCACTGGCTCACATTTTCTGTTCCTAGTCAGTATGAGGATTCAGTCAGGTGATACACACATAACCTTTAGTGCTACTCATATAAGGTTCAAACTTCTATCGTTAAGTCTATAGACCGGAGCCACAGGTTCAACAGCGGAGCTGGGGAACAGTTGGTTGTCAATAAACCTGGACCAAGTCTGAAAGAGGACGTCATTCAACATTCCTAGGGAGGTGCAAACAAGTTACCAACTTGACACCACAGAAAATACTCACGGTAGGACCCCCTTTAACGGAACACCGCCCGATTCAACCTAATTAGTAGAAACCGAACGAGAGTTAGACTTGACAATGTTTATGCCACGACGGGAAGGTCGCGTATTACTACACGAGGCGTAGCCGAGTGTAGTGAGGAGCAGACCTGACCAGAGTGGCATAGACATTGATAAGTCTAACTCGAGTTCGGTTTCGTATTTATCCTACCTCGTCTATGCTTTTGTATAACTAAAAGATAGATATTGAGTCAATGACCAACAGAACTTTTTTTCATAGTAGCTGACATCCTGCTCTCTGATTGGTCAATATTGTTATTACTCTAGTGGCATAAAAAACACTTTATGTCACGGCCTGCCACATACAATTTCCCTATGTTAAGTCTATGGCGGTTTTTTATTAGGGGTAGGATAAAGTATAGTCAGAGATGCAAGGTGCCCCGCTTTGCGGCGTGCAAAAACAGGAAAAAGAGGATTCCGTTCCAAGGAAATTGGGGTGTCCCGCTACCGGGGTTCTACTGGACTTTTTCACACAATATAGCGACTTGCTCACATAGGTTAGTCATACTGACTGTTCATGTTATAACAATTTGTGCAAACAATATTCTAGCTTGTGCCAATCGCATGTTTGCCCAATATGATAGTCGTACCTTGTCGATAAACATCAACCAACTAGCTTATATGCTCATATTAACATACTGTGTTTATGCAAATTAGCAAGTATTATGCACAGAACTGTAATTGCATGTCAGAAACTTGTAAGCACATGCTTCAATGTTGACTTTAGACGTCCTCCACCACTCTGAGACTTCACAGTACACAACAAACCCTCTCCTGTCCTAATTCATACAAAGATGTGTTCAACCACTTTGCACCTCAATATACCACATTTCATGCGACCTCCACATACTCCCTATAACACTACATCTAGACCTTTGGGGCCCATGCGTACACGTATGCTCGGGATGTATTATCATTGTTAAAGTTGGGCAGACGACATTCTGAGAGTCACGTAGGTTATTGAAATATACCCCTAATGATGACAGCAATGAGTGATTATTTACAAAGTACGTCACTAGGGGTCGTGCCTTGTACTTTACTTCCGGTTCCAATGTTTATTTTAGGCTCTCAAACAGGAAGCGGTGACTGAAATCTTCTCCCGTGAAGTTATATATGTAAGTTTAACATCAATGACCTTGGCATCATGTTCCCCGTCCTATTCGGAGCTGGTGATGGGGATTCTCTTTACTTACATAACAAATATTGCCGATATGACGATCAAGTGGGTCAGGCCCCAGCGAAAGAGTTCATGAACGTTTTGGTAATGAAGGAGTGAAGGTAATCTAAACAATAGAATGGCCCAATTGATCTGCTATGTCGCCTTGTAATTTGACACTGGTAACTGAAGTTCATAATTAACGCAGGTCCAACTCCTATGGTAATATTCAACCGCATGATGCACCAATGCCCAAGCTTTTTTAATTGACCTAGACACACTGGTCAGCAGGATCGTCGCTATCAGAGCATGTAACACACATACTTTCACCAAAGTGGGAATCTCGTCAAAACTATTGTGACTTTACGAGATGTCGAAATATCCTCTATATTCCATCTTTTATGTACACTTGCATCAGTAGGTCTTTGTTGTAGGTATTGTAGTTCTCAGTAGTCTTATAAAGTTAAAATATCAATTTTCAAAAATGAATTCAAATTTTACACACAAAAAAACATTAACTCAGCCAACATGTAGGTCACTTTGCTATTTGCCAACAATATATGCTTTTTTTAAAATTGATTATCTGCTAGATAATACTAAAAAAAGGACCAGAAAGTAGTTCATGAATTCATAGATGCGAACTTCTTATACCTTCAACGAAGAGCCAATTTCTGACCTAGTTCCAAATGCACTCTGGGTAATGGATATCTCTCAGCTTTAGCCAATGTAACTAGGTTCCCTTTTTGCATTGCGATACCAACACATGTTACTGTCATATATGTTTCTATGCCTTCTGTTGTGACCACACTCGATATCCTAAGAACTGAGTGGAATAGACCTGCTGATCCGTATGACCTTGGCACCAATGGGTTCGACTTCACTGATTATATTCGGACTAAATGGTTGTGCTGTATACAGAAGTTGGTAGCTAGCATAGGGTGGTGTGGTATCTCCATGTACAAGGGACTATGTACATTTATATCGTCTTAGACAAAGATGGCTGTTCCCATTTCACTCCTGGAGGTCAATTAAGACGCTCAATGAAAGGAAACGCTGGATATCGATCCAGGGGCCGTGACAGCAGGGTGGAACCTATCTGTGAGGTTCCCCTTGCATCTTTAGGGACTTTCGCATCCATTCACTTGCACAATTTCACAGGAACCACCGCAATGCTAAACACTCATCAAATCATACAAATTCAAATTTTGAATGACGTACAGTGATTATGCATACTTTAAAAGACAACAAACCCAGCAAACTCTCTTATTTTGGTATTTCATGTTGGAACTGAATCGCCTTAGCATTAAAAAAAGATGTCTAGCTTGATATTAATGTGTACAGAACAGGCCAAGAACGTCTGGTATATAGGATAGCAATAAGTGCAATATACAGCTACAACAAGGTAATACATATATTGTTTGCCAGCTCTATAAAAAGTTTCCAATGATATCGTTCACTATTTTGGTATATTTGACTCCGAGGCTAACAACTAATAATTATAAGAAAACACGATGAATCTGATGAGAACCTCCTAAGAACAATGATTAGTATCTCTGGATGGTCAATATAGATTAAAAACTAAGATCAAAGTACTATTTCAAGCACCAGAACCTAGGTTAGGAATTCCGAGGAAAATAAAGTGTCGAAAACGTCGGTAACACAAAAAGGGGGAAAATATGAAACTAAGATGAATAAAATCTAGTCAAATCACAGCCACGAATGTCCAGCATTTGTGTTACTTAAACTCGAACCCAAATTTCTAGTCACGTGACAAGCACATGTAGCGCTCCTGGTGCCGCGACAAGGAACTAAGTCTGCACCCGAGAGGATGTTCTGAAACCTTAACGAAGCACCAGAGGTTGCCCACGTGCTAGTCAGATACCCTAATGATTTAAAGACGATCTCTACCCTTCATGGTTTATAACCGCAGAGGTCTTCATCACTGTTGGAATCTCCCCCAAACCACAGCCTTGTGTGGTCATTCCCCAGCTTATTCATTCAATAAATAAGTAACTTACTTCCTAGCCGTTGCTTTGAGCTATAGACAATGCTACAACTTAAAATCATGGTATCCTTTGTTTCCCTAGGGAGCCTTTTATGTCTTTTATCCTACCCCTAATAAAAAACTCTATAGGCTTAACATTGGGTCACTGTATTCAGTCTGGAGTTCAGAAAAATGAAAAATATTGCTCTAGTGGGATACACTTGACAAATGACGTCACTTGTTAATGTAGAAGTAATTTAGGTGGGCGGGGTAGGATAAATTCTAAACCAAACTCGAGTTAGTCGTGTTATTGTTCATCGCACTCCGGCAAGATCGCATATTACTGCTCTCGGCTTCACCTCGTGCAGTAATATGCGATCTTGTCGATGGCGATAAACAACAACATGACTAACTCTTGTTTGGTTTCTCCATATTATCGACTCCAAACCTTCTCTCTCCGTCCCATCTTGTATTACAGTAATATGCTTCATCAACATTACCTCTGACTACACATCTATTTCAATGTTTCTAATCCGGTTATATCATTTGGTGTTAATTTGCCAGGCTTTCACAATAAATGTCGTTCGCCATCGAAATAAGATCTCTCAAATGTTTCACTGAATATAGCAGTATAACATGTTACCCACTGTATTATTGAAAGCAAGCGTTGGCTGGTGCACCATAATACTTAAAAGATAACCTGCAATTCGTAACAGAACCAGGTAAGTTTACCTTCTGTACAAGCCTAGTTCATTGTAACAGAAGTAAAGGGAAGCACACAACTAAAATAGGATGATCGTATTAAAACAAAATCAGACAAATAAAGATACGGAACGCTTCCAGAAACTCTTAAGATCAATGATATGCCGCGCGGGTTTAGTCATTCATCCCGCTCTGCATTATATGGGTAAATAAGCACTGTATTTATCTGTAAGCAACAGGCATTGCAAGAGAGGCAATTGTTATAGGGGGTACTGTGAAGTCTATTATCAATATACAGTAGAACCCTGTCAAGCAGGGCGCCCTCAGTTCAGAGCCAAAGAGGTCCAAGTTGCTGGTACCCTGCTTAACGGGGTTAAATAAACAAGACAAAGAGCATTCCGTTCCGAGCAGATTGGTCCGAGTTGCGGGGAGGTCCCCCTAATAGGGTGCCCTGCTACTGGGGTTCTACTGTATATAAAAACGAGATGATCCCCTTCCCGCTTGTTATACAAACTGTCGACAATCGCGACGACTCCTTACAGTATGTTACCTACAATGGGTTTTTTAACTTTCTGTTACAAAACATCAAATGTCTGGGTCATGGGTACCTACTTATGTAGAGACTGGATCTATAGATATAACATGAGGATATTCTTTCTTAACAAATGGTAGACCTGTCAGAAAATAATGACATACTGCTCATGATACTATTTTGTTATTTCTAAAATGATTTCCAACACGACTTTTGAGATTTTTAATAACCTCTCGAAAATGTATAGAAAGGCAATATGAGGATAAATTGGATGAACTTTTGGTCTCCATTTTTTTTTAAATTTCAAAACCGGAAATAGCTTTATATCATGGGGTTGGTTTGCCCAGTCAGGTTATTGTACACGTTCTATATGAATATGTATCGGTAGATACAGGATGAACTGGTCTCTGATGCTATGTCAAGCGATAGACCTTCAATTCACAGAGTGTGTATACAAATGATGCATGGTCTATGCCGGTGTGCTTTGTGCTTGAAATGCCCACCACAATTTGATCCTCTTTTATTACGGCTAGCGGTATTAATACACGCCGCTCAGTAGACAAATTAAGAATCTCAATAGTTTCACGGCTGAGTTGACAACAGATAGAAGGTGTGATGCTGGCTATGGTTACATTCATAAGACAGCAATAACCGGCACTGACAGCACAACGACCACGACACAACCACGACACGACCACGACTTGGAAAGTTTGTACAGTAGGAAGAACTCTTAAAAAAAACAACGTGTTGTGTTTCTAAATGCATCAACTTGGTCCTCCAAACACGTCGCCTTACAGATAGTTAATCATCAAGTGAGGATTGTAAATTCAAAATAAAAATGGAGAATGAAATCGAAGAAAAAAAGTATTTGCATATCATTTGTTTTTGTTACAGAGACTTTGTGTAAAGAGCATGTAGGTCACGTTATTTCCCATTTGTTTGTATTTCTTTTTGCTTGGATGATGCGTCCCTTAATGAAAATACCTTAGCTGTTTAATCATATCTACACACTGAGTACGAAGGTCAAAGATCAGCCCTCTATTTTACATGTCGTATATGTTGTGTGCTTGGCATTAGCGCATAGTTCGTCGTACTCACTCATTATTCCTCTTTTTCACTGCACCCAGGGTTTGTTTTATCTTTTTTAATAACGCGTGTTATGCTTTAATGATATAAACCTTCCTATACTCATCCATTCAACCACAACACTAATCCCTGGTACGTCATTAATGACGTGACTAATGACGTCATGAGCACCAGTGACGTAGACGTGACGACTACAGATGAGGTTCCGGTACCAGTGACTTCCTCCGCTCCGGGCTCTCGTTCTCTGATGGTGTCCGTAGGAGGCTTTTCTGTAGGCTCGTCTATGTAAATCCCATTATCATCATCAGGGTTACCACCGCCTCGTGCTGCAAGACACAACCAGAAAGAAGAGATAAATATGTATTTAGACACTTTGGCATACATACATACATACTATCAAGAAACGTCACGAAATTTCATATGATTGTTTATATGGCATGAGTTGTCTTTGCTACATGATATCACGAAGCGGAGCTGAGTGATATCCGTAGCAGAAGAAAACGAATGCCATATAAACAATTATATAAATTTGAGTGATGTTTAGATTTTATCCTACCCTGTCACATGTTTTTGATTGCATATATCACCGTGGCATATATATATATTTTATGGCATAACCGTGGCATACAGTCACACCATGTTAAGTCTATGGAGATTTATATGAGGGGTAGGATAAATACATACATACATATATACATGTATACATACATACATACACATAGACATACATATAGACATACATACATACATACATACATACATGTACATACATACATACATACATACATACATACATGTATACATACATACATACATACATACATACATACATACATACATACATACATACATACATATATACATACATACATATAGACATACATGTATATCTTAGAACACATGTTCCGGAGTTGCCTTTTGTTTTAAACTATTTATTTCTTGTAGTCGATTGCGTTCATGCCAAAGATCTCCTAATATGACCTTATAATCCTGTGAGCATGGAACTGAGTATGTTACTACAAAACATTTCCTCCAATAATGACAAGCCTCTACCTTTTCACAATCTAGTTAAAGATGAAGTTTATTTCCCCATGTTCCAGAATACCATGTAATCATATTAGTATCTGTATATATATACATGTATTGGTACATATGGAGGATGAATGATATTCCCCAAGAAGAGTATGTTACCTGAAACTCTTCGACAAATAAGTTGATATGAAATTGTTTAATGACCTATAACATAACTATAATTACCCATTCATCATAACATAACTAATTACTCAGTTATCACTGAGTACACAAGTAATAGATAAAGGCCTCTCGATGGGCCATAGAAATAGACTGCCACTTGCTCAAATCACCACTCATTCATGAATGATGGCATCACAGAATGGTGTGCTATCTAGTTGCCAAAACCATTCACCTGTATGGAAATACAACCGATTTGTAGTGCGAGTTGCTGAATGGGAAGAGAAGGTCAAACAAAAGACCCTTTCATCTCGCCAACTTCTGTCACAGCAATGAAAACAATAAGGCTGTGATATTGCAATTAACCGCCGCCTAACCCGACGTATGTTTGGTGGGTGGTTAAAGCTTATGACACCCTACTTTCCTCCTGTGTGAACAAAAATCAGGGTACTGAGACCTAAATGCTGTGACGTCACAGCGTTCACGGCAGTCACGTGACCCGGCGCCACGCTGGTCCTAAATCCTCAAAGCGAGGCTCACCGACGCGCTGTAGCGACGCTAACTCACGTAAAACTGTGAAAACACTGAGCTGGGGGTAGAACTTGGGGCGCTGCGGGTTCTAGGAATGTGCCACGATTAATCTTAGGACTTTGATGGATTATATAGCGGGTGCCATATGTGGCCGCATCATTCATGGTGGCGCCACTCCAGATGTCAGAGGATTAAAGTTTTAAGTAAGTGACTCTGAGAGTCTTAGGTCACAGCTTGTTTGGCATGAGTCTATTGTGTCCGCGTACTCATGTGGTTATTTTGGATTAACCGGGAAACATCATGCTGAGGAGAGAGCAGATTTAGTGTGTTTATCAACAGTAAAATCCGGACGATTTGCTTGTGTAAAAAACAGATTCTCTATAACAGTAATATATTCAGAATACTGAGTCAGACATGTACAGCTTCTACTGAGCACCATACCCAATCCGCACGCTTCTTTTTAAATTTCTAAGTTTTTCAAAGATAGCGAATTTAGAGCGACAAACCCTTACAATGATAGCGACATTAAATCCACAACAAACACTTCTTTTTAAACCGACAAATCAAGTATGATAATTCAATCCATAATCCATAAAACAATTTTTTCTTTTGGTTTAAACCTTTATTTTTCTGTAGTTAATTGAGTTAATTGTGTCAAGGAAATCCTGATGTGACCAATCGTTCAACCATTGAATTCTGGTATATGTATATGATATCATTCTTTAAACAAGGCATAGACTGCTCGTGAGCTATTGAATGATCTAGTGATTTATTGACTTATTGACTATCAATATTTGTCTCAATTGGTGAAGGACTGCTTATTAGTATCACCCTATGAATGGATGTATATTATGCTATCAATCATTGATCATATAAAATGCTGAGCATTGATAACACCATCATAGCCATACTGCCTGTAGCCATAAACATAAAATACTGTCTGCGCATGCCTCAGCGTCCTTCCCCCGACTGGCACCCTGGACTGTTAGCACATATTCTAGATGTGCTCAAGTCTGATTATGAACATTTACCAAAATTATAACGTAGAGAATCATACTTTGGGTTATGTAACCAGGACCCCAGTCCCATCCAGGAGGTGTGGGGTCGGAAGAGTGGTTGGGATAGGAATCAGAGACTGAGGCCAGTAAACATATACAAAGTACATGTATACCAAAGGGGTTTTAGGGGTTACATCGACGGTGGCGCCTCGTTCGGCAAACTTGATGCATTATGACAAGGTCATTATCACCAGCTGCTGGCCTATTGTCTTTGTTATTGTTCACAGATGTGCACAGCGGGAAGCATAGTGGTCCTTTTACAGCATGGGAGGCCTCACCACCAGGATGGACAATGAACGTATCTTTCACCACACACCGCGTTATAGAGGGAAACTATGTTCCGGTGAAAGGAAGTCAAAGTTACGAGGTAAGGCTTGGAAAAATTACTGCCCAAGGCCTTGGCCGCGGGCAGTAATTTTTCCCAGCCTTACCGAGTAATTTTGACTTCCTTTCACTGGTACTTGGTTTCCCTATTCCTATATACCTTTAAATGTGGTTTAATAACGATAATTAGCGTTATTTGCTCATCCACCAGCAAACCTGAAGCCAGATCCAACCTTATCGAGTAACTTGACACTTTATGTTTACTCCCCACTGTGCTTTTCATATGAATTTTGTAAGAGACAATGTGATTGGTCTAAATGTCAACCTTTGGTAGTATACGGCAACCTTGGGTAGTATACGGCAACCTTGGGTAGTATCCATAAGTTACTCCACCCCCCAGAACGTGGTGTAAGCATAGAGTGTACAGCCATAGGTATATAGGAATGCGTTATACGTTATGCTGACACAAGCCACGGGCCGAGATTGGGTTCTGACTGTAGCTAGGTCCCCTTCAATTGTTAATTCGTCCCTGTTTGGCTTTTGCACAGATTTAATGTGGGGATGTGTATCTTTGGAACACAGCGATGTCCAGCGATATAGCTTCACACTAATAAGACAGATGTTTGACTTTCATAAATGGTTCTGTGTTGACCTCTGAGATATGTATCTCATCTTCCTGTTCACCTCGCACTCCCCCTTTTATATCGTAAAACTGGATTAGTTTTAATCTTGGTCACTGTATGCCACGACTGGAGTTTGGCATAGTGACTTCATGAGGCGAAGCCGAGTGAAGTCCGGAGTGGCATGCGGTGGCCAAGATTAAAACGAATCAGGTTTTGATTTTATCCTACACCGTCTCCTCGATTTTGGAATATTACTTGATAACAATTCTGTATGCCACTAGTGGCATATAAAACTCCGTATGCCAGTCAGCGTGGCATACAGAAACTCAATGTTAAGCCTATGGGATTTTATATTAGGGGTAGGATAAATACTAATACTGAACACCACTGACTTAATTGAGTCCATCTTTAAGTACATATACATCTGTCCATACATCATTCAATGTAAGTGTTGTTTTCCTATGACTAAACAACTGATTATCGGGATACTTCTCTGAATATATCTGCATGCATATTCATGTATTTTTTGCATGCACAAAAGTTCCTAGTTATTGAAAAAATGAAGACTGCCTGCCAACAATATAACTACTGTCGGCTGCTAACTTTCACTGTTCACTTTCACATATTCAAAAGGAACACCTTTATGTTGTGTCAAGCATATCATTAAAGTAAATTTATGTCGTAAAATAATGTTGCTGTCGGTCTTGTGTGGTGTGTAAAGAGAATCAAAGCAGTTATTCATTCAGTCAATGTAATATATTCTATTATAGATCAGTAAGAGGGATATCCAACTATCCTCCCGTTAATGAATTCGACACAAGACCGTTATATGTAATCTCTAAACTAAATACAAAGGTTAACAAATCGAAAATGACACCCTATGATCATTACAAATACCAGCAGTCTTAGCACAATTGACCTCCCTCACAGAACACAATGGGAATGTTTACAGCATTTCCCAGTGGTTATGTTTAGAGTTTACAGTCCAGTGACTGGTAGTGTTAAGTTAACGGCCATCAAATGACAGGAAAATGACACATGCGATTGACCTTAAACTGGCGGATAAGTGTCCATTCTATTAATAATACGACCCATGTGTGGTCCGTTCGGCACTGAGTATGTAGATAATACAGCTCTGGCCATGGAGACGGCCCGCTGAGGTGACGCAGCCATGAGGGATATATATATATATATATATATATATATATATATATATATATATATATATATATATATATACACACAAACATACATACCCGGCTTATTCTGCCTGTCACAAAATGAACCTCTGACGGGCCATGACACGTGGTTTCCATACTCATACATACCAAGTCTAATAAATTATATATATATATATATATATATATATATATATATATATATATATATATATATATATATATACACTGTATATGTTACACCCGAAATTAGCATAACTTCTGTTAGGAGAATATGTGTAATTAGGACCACACAGGTGTTAGGCCATCCAGTAGCTCGATGGATACAGAAACCGCCTCTTATCGGAGTCTTAAACTTGGATCTGATGGAATTAGAGTTACCCTTTGTTATGTCAAATATTTCATATGGTTTCAATATCAGTTTTGTTACTAGCATTTATGTATCTGTGCACAGCGAGTCATATCTTTATCTATAGAGGTACCGATCAGCATGCAGAGAAGTGGGTCATGTATATGAAACGTATTAAGTTGCTCAGACCTGTTGAAGATGAACAGTCTGACGAAGTGATCAAATCTATAATCGACTTATAACACTTCGATATAAGCTTTTCTCATTTTTCCATCGGGAATAATTTTAGTCAGTGCTTCAAAGTAGAGCAGTGGGTGATGTAAAGGCTGATAGTTGTGGTAGGAGAAACACGAGTCAATCCCACGCTCAGATCATCTCCATTCACACAAAGTGGATTCTCTGTCCAAGTTTAGCCCATGAACGATTGACCCCTAATTATTGGAAGCCGAGCAATACTTTGCAAATTATCGGATTGCAATAGCAGCAATAACAGAGAGGTCAGAGGATATCAATGGGTCTAGTTCCTGAGAACAAGCTTTGAAAGATTTCACTACAGAAATACTCTTCTTCTGCCAGAATCATCCTCTCAATGGCGTAGATTTTAAGCAAGATATTTTAGAATTCATCATGCCACTATTTAACTATTTAACACACAAAGAGCCCTAGTATATATGACAGGTACAAAATAGATGCATATATGTTTGATGAGTGAGTCATAGACAATAATCGATGGTTTTGTGGACAGGCGGCCGTAAACCACGAGAGGTTGACGCGTAGTAATACACGAGCGCTAGCGAGTGTATTACGACATCAGCCTCGAGTGGTTTACAGAGCTGCCTGTCCACAAAATCATCGTTTGTTGCATTTATTATCCATCTTTTCGAATAAATTAAACCCAGTAATTGCCATGTTACCGGGTATAACACTAGGAACTATTTCTTTGGTCTATAGCAAAAGGAACTATTTTTCCCGTATACCATGGTTTTGAGGCTGTATACCACAGGATTGAATCCGTATACCACAGGTATGGTATCTGACAGGTTTTATAAACTGGGTAGTGGTTTACTGAGTCCCCATACATTTTCAATGGGGGATTTGTATACGATGGATAATAAAAGAATTGATTAGTAGATTTGGTACTGTACCCATCCCAGTAATAGCATGTGAACAGGGTCTGCTTAGACAACCATGTCAATGAGTTCTCTGTATCCGCCACAAGCATACTGTTTATACGAACTTATCTGAGACAGATTAATGTATCTCTTCCACTGAGTCCTCTCACACCGCATGTATTGACACGAACTGGTGAGTGAGACCCACTGGCGCTTCCGATAAGGATTCCCCGGTAAGAGTTTGAGTGAACTGCCAGGGGAATGCTGAGGATGATTTATAACCATGAAGATCCGTAAGTATTTACACATCTTGAGGTTATGATCATCTAAACAAAACTACATCTGAACCATCCACCGTAATACTGAAATGTCAGGATTAGTTATAAACGGTTATGTGAATAAAAGCTCATTTGAATTTTTCTTAATGATCAAAAAAAATAAAATTGTCGTTTGTCAGAGCTTTCATGGTGGGACATTAGACACAATATCCAATTTTGTAGCTTGGGATTGGGGAGGGGATGGGTTGTAGTAGACTGGCCTCAGTCCCTGTATCCTACCCCTCCACACCTTCTGAGTGACACAGATGATTCATGGGCCAGTCAGAGAAGGACACATGCTATAATGAATTGTATTCCGATTTTCTTTAATCATTTAATGAATGTTCATAATCAAAGACTTGAGCAAGTCTAGGGTTGTAGTTATTGGGCCTGGTCAATCTTAGATACAATATTGCGCTGAGATGAGCGTGTCAGTTATGAGCTACTACTATAACGCACCTCCTAGTTTGAATCAGCTGCCTATGCTCATCTAGGGAGAATATATGGTTCCACCCATTCGATCTACATTAAAATACATACATAAGTATAATAGGACCCTAAAAGTGGAGCACCATGTACCATGTGAAGTGGAGCACTCGGACCAATTTAAGTTGGAACGTAGATCGCTCGCGGGATTCCACTCTATACTTATACATTGTACTTAATCCAATACTGGCATGTAACTCTACACCAACTCGTATCACACACCGCATTCATAATATCGGTCAGTAAGCGTGTACTATATTTCAGGTTTCCCCACTCCCTTCATCTGCTATATAGCAGCCTCTACACGGGATTCTACTCTATACTTACACATTGTACTTAATCCAATACTGGTATGTAAGATCTTCCTCCTTCCTGCGGTGCCGACGACAGTTCGTTCAGTGCACCACTCTGCACCAAATCATATCACACACCGCATTATCGGTCAGTAAGCGTGTACCTACTATAATTCAGATTTCCCCTCTCCCTTCATCTGCTATAGAGCAGCCCCTACACCCACGGCAGGTGCTCGCGAGGCTTTCAAGCCTGCCCCGCTGTGCGTAACATGAGAGAGGGGCTTGATCTATTAACCCAAGTTAATTATTAAAGCCATCAAAGGCGTCATTACCGCGTATGAGGTCTAAACACCGCCATATTGATTAAAGTTGCAGCGCGGGGCTCCTTTCAATACAGATCCGCGACCCGAAGGAGGTCGTGGGTGTGTGTGGTGGGGCTTTAGTACCCCCTGCGATGAATCGTAGACCCCCCGCGACGGACACCCTCTCAGCCCCACAGGTGTCCCTTCCTGCGGCGCGCACGTCAAAGCTGCGAGAGTAGATCCGGGGGAACGGGAGGGAGGGGGTTAACGTGTGCGAGTGCAACACGTTAGGAGTAACATCAAAAGGTAGATAATGGGTTTGGGGATAATGGGTGGAGATTGGCGGGTGACAATAGGGTGGGAGGAGAGGGGTTTCTATGTATGTATGGCTGGAGACGAGGGTGAGTGGTGTTGGGGAGGGGTGTGGCAATAGAGCGAGTGGGATGAGAGGGGTTTCTATGTATGTATGGCTGGAGATGAGGGTGAGTGGTGTTGGGGAGGGGTGTGGCAATAGAGCGAGTGAGAGGAGAGGGGTTTCTATGTATGTATGGCTGAGGATGAGGGTGAGTGGTGTTGGGGAGGGGTGTGGCAATAGAGCGAGTGGGATGAGATGGGTTTCTATGTATGTATGGCTGAAGACAAGGGTGAGTGGTGTTGGGGAGGGGTGTGGCAATAGAGCGAGTGAGAGGAGAGGGGTTTCTATGTATGTATGGCTAAAGACGTGGGTGAGTGGTGTTGGGGAGGGGTGTGGCAATAGAGCGAGTGAGAGGAGAGGGGTTTCTATGTATGTATGGCTGGAGACGAGGGTGAGTGGTGTTGGGGAGGGGTGTGGCAATAGAGCGAGTGGGAGGAGAGGGGTTTCTATGTATGTATGGCTGGAGACGAGGGTGAGTGGTGTTGGGGAGGGGTGTGGCAATAGAGCGAGTGGGAGGAGAGGGGTTTCTATGTATGTATGGCTGGAGACGAGGGTGAGTGGTGTTGGGGAGGGGTGTGGCAATAGAGCGAGTGAGAGGAGAGGGGTTTCTATGTATGTATGGCTGGAGACGAGGGTGAGTGGTGTTGGGGAGGGGTGTGGCAATAGAGCGAGTGGGAGGAGAGGGGTTTCTATGTATGTATGGCTGGAGACGAGGGTGAGTGGTGTTGGGGAGGGGTGTGGCAATAGAGCGAGTGGGAGGAGAGGGGTTTCTATGTATGTATGGCTGGAGACGAGGGTGAGTGGTGTTGGGGAGGGGTGTGGCAATAGAGCGAGTGGGAGGAGAGGGGTTTCTATGTATGTATG
This sequence comes from Alentia gelatinosa, assembly GCA_950022655.1. Lineage (NCBI taxonomy): Eukaryota > Metazoa > Annelida > Polychaeta > Phyllodocida > Polynoidae > Alentia > Alentia gelatinosa. Next base: position 8,131,754 of record OX465582.1, read on the forward strand.
GCTGGAGACGAGGGTGAGTGGTGTTGGGGAGGGGTGTGGCAATAGAGCGAGTGAGAGGAGAGGGGTTTCTATGTATGTATGGCTGGAGACGAGGGTGAGTGGTGTTGGGGAGGGGTGTGGCAATAGAGCGAGTGGGAGGAGAGGGGTTTCTATGTATGTATGGCTGGAGACGAGGGTGAGTGGTGTTGGGGAGGGGTGTGGCAATAGAGCGAGTGAGAGGAGAGGGGTTTCTATGTATGTATGGCTGGAGACGAGGGTGAGTGGTGTTGGGGAGGGGTGTGGCAATAGAGCGAGTGGGAGGAGAGGGGGTTCTACGTATTTATCCTACCCCTAATAAAAACGGTCCATATGCATAACATAGGCAAATTTTATGCGGCATGCCATGACATAAAGTGCCATTTATGCCTCTAGGGGCATAAAAAAAAATTGACCAATCAGCAACCAGATTGTCAGCTGCTCCAAAAAAAGTTCCGGTTGGCCTCAAAAGTTCCGGTTGGACTTCAGTTGGTCATTCAATCGATATTTGTCTTTTAGTAATCCAAAAGCATAGAGACGGGGTAGGATAAATACGAAACCGAACTCGAGTTAGACTTGTCAGTGTCTATGCCACTCTGGTCAGGTCTGTTCCTCACTACACTCAGCTAACGCTTCGCGTAGTAATACACGACCTTCCCGTCGTGGCATAAACATTGACAAGTCTTAGGCCCGGCGTCCACCTACTACGATATGGCACCGATATGGTCTACGATGCACCTTCCGATACAAAAATCAAAATCGCGTCGGAAGGTTACCTGATATCGGGGCAGTTGACCACGTTTCTGCGATTAGACACCGATAAAAACCCCATACAATGCATGGAGGATTGGCTTGTCTAGACATATGTCTACGATTTTGCACCTTCCCGATATGGCACCGATTTTGACATTTTGTATCGGTGCCATATCGGGAGGTCTACGATTCTATCGTAGTAGGTGGACGCTGGGCCTAACTCTCGTTCAGTTTCTACTAAGTATGGCTGAGGATGAGAGTGAGAGGTACGATGGGGGACGAGGGGAGGCGGGAGGCTGGACTAGCTGTAAGCCCGGATGATCCCCCGGGAGTGGAAGCCGTTCACACCTGTGGCGGGTGGCTAAGGTAGAAGACAGTACCATATTGACGTTTGTTTACTGGATTTCATACGCAGACAAACAAAGGAGAACCTCCCCCGGACACACCTAAATAGGGAACCTCCAACAGAAACCCCTACAAAAATACGTCTTTAGGATCAGCACCTGAAGATTGGCTATGATAAAATGGCCTGAATCTCTCTAAAGCTTTATTGAATAGTGTCACGGGCATGACGGTTGTTTAAGGTTATGCGTTTAGTATCAATGTAAATATATGTACATGTATAAATGCACCGAGTGAAAGATACACTTTTGGACACATGCTTATGAAGAGTATACAGCCTCACTTATTTGAGGAATTGGAAATGCTTGTAATATGGATTATAGGGTACAGAGCCATTGTTAGTTGACGAAGCAGTCACCAGGTGGTCGGGGGACAAACCTGTATTCTGGCTCTTTGTTCTTACAAAATTCAACTGCCTTTCAATATTTTACTATGGTTCCCTTGACTCTCTACACCCATCCCAAAGCAGGATAACATAATGATAATGATTAAACCCAAGACATGATATTTTCCATATGGAACACTTTATATAAATATGTGAGCAAGGTTAAAGTTGTGACATTTCCCAATTATCACTCACTTCTTTTCCACCTCCTTTAGTGAAGAACACCTACTTTTTCACCTCCAATAGTGAAGAACACCTACTCGGGGGGCGTCATGGCTGCCCCCATGGCTCATAGGCTATATGCCGTATATCTTTTTGTTCAATACTAGTTAGCATATGAAAAGCTGACAGGTTGGGGGGGGGGGGGGGGGGGGGCTGAACTATCCACTTGATTCACATCAGTCTATTTACCTGATAATTTCATAAACTAAGATACGAGGCAAGGGCTTTATAGGCACTCTACAAATTGCAAATAGTTTGATTTCTTAATTCATAATCAAAGACATGAGGGTGTCTATCTTGGAGTCTGTGCCACATCTCATCATGTGCTCAAATGTGAAAATGTAACTTCAACTTTATCTATGGTTAATTTAACCCAGACAACTATACTGTAAGGGTGAACCATACCGGCTTTTCGGCTGACCACTTTTGCAGTCTAAATAAAACAATAAAAAAAAAAAAAAAAAAAAATGTTTATTGGCACATCAGGTCGGGGACTGAAGTATGATAACGCTCATCCCTGATTATACTCAGGCATATAACCGTGATTGTACGTTAGACTCTGTGTGGGAGGCTCCTCAAAGACTATAGAGACATGACTCGTAGAGACATGACTCGATACTTAATGCCACGAGATGTCTCACAATACAAAAACCGTTCCTCCGCGTACTACCGAAACGATGTTACTTTTTTCTATTAAAAACATCCACGTGTAAAACTACACTTCTTGTCAAAAGTGATGATGAATAGTCCTATTATTTGTCCCTTTATTCTTACCTTCAGCAAGCAATGCATTTTGTTATTCCCCATCAGGTATATTTATAAAATGACATCCTTGCCCGGAACACAACCATGTTCTTGCTCAATTTATAGCTAACTAGATTATACTGCAGTGTCGTACTTGTCGATGGTAATCTCATACAGTTTGTGATATAAGCTTTAAAAACTGATGTGACAGGTAGAGGGGCCTGGAACTAAGTAAAAACTTCATAAAGCCAACTAGGAAACGAAAGACTATAGAGCACTTGTAAATGATAGATGCCTGACTACAAATGTGATGACAAGAACATTCAGGTTTTCTTACCAAAATTCCATTTATCAAAATTACTTTCAATTTGATAGGAATCTGACATTTTCTATCACGTGAGCTGTGCTCCTTTTTTTTTATTATTATTACAGGGCAGATATTCAGCGCAGAACTATTTCTGTGTCCATTCTTCCGAATTGTGTATTGCAGAGTGAAATGAGTGTATTTTGGGAAGACTCCCTCCTTGGTGCTCATAGTCACCAGCATTTACACATACCACAGCCGTCGCATTGTATAAACATGGGTGTGACACCATTGTCATGCTTGAGAGCTGTAGTGACAGTACCGCTGTCATGAGCTGCTCGTCATGACACCACCTCTCCAAGGACATATTTACTATAGGTACACCAAGCGTTCGTTACATGGTCACGTGTAAAAACTAATCACGTGTGTGTTTGGTGAGTGGAGACCGATTGGTTCGCATGATTCGTGGTTGTTATATAGATGCTTGTGAGTCACAATTTCTTGATTGCGTGTTTAGCTATATTCGTAATATAATAGGTATGCTCCTGATAAGGCACACAGAACGATGTCAGCTGGAGATCACTGTATGGCAGCCCAGCATATATCTATGCAAACAAATGTGGCCATTTGCGTTCTATTGCAACGACTAAATCAAGGTTTTTTATATATCTTTTGAGACAGGGAGGGATTTTAAGCGATACCGTTGTTGATGGAACAAATGGCCTATTGTAAACTCATCTTAAAGGAAAGATGTTTGTTTATAACAATCTATATTTCTGAGTTGGTGTTTAAAATACCTTCACATTAAAATTACTGGAAGTCATCAATAAATATTTGTTGAACAGCAGAACAAGTAGGTAAACAAACTCCACATATCAATTATGGTACTCAAAGTAAAAGCATTGCTACGCAGTGGTACACTTAGAAAATACAGGCTAAAAAAAGGATAGGCCTGTCTTAAATAGTTCAAGATCTAGCTACAGCTACCAGCGCGCTGTGCATACTCAAGGCCCCTCGGCATTGCGCAGCTGTGACGCTCGTGGGAAGGTCAAGCGGCATGCCTGAAGGTCAGCTGAAGGTCGTCTCGTTCACGTCATTTACTGACCGAGGACTGGAGTACGAGTGATGACCTTGTTAGCGAGTGATCCCCGAGGCAAAGGTCAGAGGTCATCTACAAAAAACATACCACCTCCTAAAATAGTCCTCAAGCCTCGATCCCCCGTTTAAACTAAAGGTCAGGCCAAGGTTGTTGGTCCTTTAAGATTGAACCCAAAGGAAAAGAGGGGGCTAGGTTTCGTTTTTATTTTGTTGGAATATTAACTTAAAGGAGAGCTACTGGGAATGATGAAACTAACAGTATTATCGCGTGGAAGGACCCCCAGCCCCACCCTCCCCTTTCGCCTATCGGTCTGTCGGTGTGCCCATGAGCAGGTGCCGCTTTAACTGACCCTAATTCTGCCTGGTTAAAATGGCAGACGACAATTGTCTGAGACGCTGTCAAATAGCCTCCAGTCATCCCATTAACACCTCGCTCCGGCCCCGCTAGCGGCGCTGCCGGTAACTAACGGCGAGGTTCAGATTCGGCCTCGCTTTCGATTGAGGAGACCACGGGTCGGGCGCATGGGGGAGGAGCGGAGCTAAACCAATGAAGGCTCACAAAATCACGTTACTCGCAACCTACGGCATCACATTGTGTCTACCCGCCGGTGGGGGGAGCCACTACAGCCGGGGTCAGGAATTGAGCCAAAGGCAACAGGAGCCACAGCCGCGGCAGGAAGCCATCATTGTCAGCGTTCCGCTTCCGGAATTACATTTCTTGGCGCGTGCGAAAATCCCGGAAGTGATTAGGGCGAGTTCCCAGAATGCATTGGCAGTTGCTGGAAGCACATGTAATTACGTATATTTGTGGAGCAGACCCGGCTCAAGGCTATGTCTGCCAGGTACTAATACATGTATCGAATTTCGTTCCCGTCTCACAATATCCTGCATACTCAGAATAGCAAATTGTCATCTACCGTTAACATTGCCTGCTGGGGATATATTGTCATGGTTTATCATAAGGGTATTATTATCTTCGGAATATATTACTATATAATCCTACCATTCAATTTTGCCATTATATAGATAGGTTTTCATGTGTGTTGGGAAGATTGGTGTTTTACGCCTTGCTGTAGTCATATCACGGAGAGATCACTTCTATAAGATGAGCGCGACATATGGTCATCAGGGTATACATATATAACAGCGGCTAGGGCAGAGATTCGAACCCACAACCCTATGAGTTGGATACGAAAGCTGCACCCCATATCCTCTAAATTTGTAGCGGTACTTTGACGCACCATTTAGACGTACCCTAAGAGGCGCGTAGCTACCTTTAGAAATAATACTGATCAAAGGCTTCGTCTTTATCTCACCCCTGGTACAAGCTTCGCCATAGAAATAACATTAGGAAAAAAGTACTCAATGATCACCCCCGTAAAGTGACGATACTACGCCACGGCCGTGGCGTAGTGAATTTGAGATGACGTCATATGGATTCTCTAGGTATATTCGAGCTGTTATGATATTCTGATACTATCTAACATCATAGAAATGGGTGAGATAAATCCAGAACCGCACTCGAATCGTAAAATAGTCAATATTCCACTCGTTTGGATGTGCCATAATCGTCACTCGGCTTCGCCTCGATGACGATGCAGGCACATCCAAACCCGTGGAGTTTTGTCTATTTATACGATTCTCGATGCAGTTCTATGTAAGTACTGTGCTATGTGATCTCAAGCCCCCTCCATGGTGCAGATGGCTCGGTCATCAGTGTTCTGGTAGTGTTGCCCAATGGAGGGTATTTGGGTCAAAGCCAACCACTCTTTAGGAACATTCTCGGCCACGACAACACTACACATGATTTCAGATTTCCCACCAGATGCAGCCAATGATGTCAAAAAGAAGTTACATTGGAAGTAATGCCCATAGGCTGGGAATAGAATGCAATATTCATCTAAACAACATCAAGCATACAAAAAGAGACGTCTTGCTAATTGCTGACACATCAGCTCAGAGATTTCTCACATTTAAATCAGTCCTAATTGCGGGAATTTGCTAAGGCCTGAGTGATTCTACCCCTCTCCTCAGAGCTTGCAGCAATACCTGCCCCTTTCCTCGGTCCGCGCTACCTGATTTCGTTAATGAATTCATCATCACCCCTTTCATAAACCCGAGTGATAATAGGGGCAACGAGCAGCTCGTTAGCATAAGCCGGTACAAGTCAACCCCGGGGGCATTGTTTAAGGGGTACACATAATCAAGGTCACATTTTGGGTGGGCGCCGGACCTTCTGATCTTAATATCATCAAGTGTTATCTCCTTAAGCCCAGCCGTCTGTGCCAGAGGTCAGACAAAAGAGGACCCAACGCCCGAGGACGTAGAAGAAATTAAATATTTCCACTTAATTAGGTAGGGTAATTAGAGACGAGCATAAGAGGGGCAGAAATACGCCCATGGAGGAGGACCTGGAGGTAGCTACTCCTCCAGGGGAGTTCCTGAATGGTTGACAGTTACTGCGCACTTTGAGCGTTAAAAGTTTTCAATTCGCCGTAAACTTTTAATGGTTTGATGTTGAGGTTCTTTACTTTTCCCAACTTCTGAGGTTACATTCTGAATTGTGCAGAACTCTCCCGGCTTTCACTCGTTTCCCAATTTTAATATTCGCACTAGGCGCAATTAACAACGCTTTAGTCGCTGCAAACCAATGAAAGGTAATTTGAATGTCAGCCTGGCGTATTTAACTATAACGCATGAAGGGGTCGCTTATCGAAATAAAACACCAAATAATCAGAACCAATTATCAGAAACACTAACCCATTTACATCTAAATGGTATGTTTTGATGAATAATCTGCTTTACTCACATATTCTTCACTTAAACGCCAATATTCTGTACTTGCTTGCATATGTTTACTTCTTTTTTTTATACTGCACTCAAGAAACTTTCCTTTTGAGAAAACTGTGATCAATCCTCAGGTATTTATCCCGCGCTAAGGGGAAATTTAATGTCTGGCCCATCAACATGATGATGCAATTCATCATCAACAAATTCCTTGTGGCTGCTTTTGCTAGGCACTATGATGGTTCTACTGTTTAGAGGAGTTTCATATAAGCATAGCTGTATTAATACTCCAATGATAGACTCAATAGATGATTCGACTAGAATAAAATCTATGTAACGTCACTGGATAAACTTACTTTCCAGAATACATAAGGCGCATTGGACCTATCTATTCAGATTATACTCATAACATCCATCCAATTATATTTATATATATATATGTAGTTCCATTGAAAAGTTCTCTGCTACGTTACCATACAATTTGCGAAGTTATATCCTTATAAATCACATCATTATCAATGCTTTAGGGGAAGCCATATTCCGGACGTAATTGATAATTTCAAAAAGAGCCCCAGTAAATTTACAAAACAAATAGGATTTCATTCAGCGTGTTTTGAAAGGCAGTAGTTGGTTTCTGAATGTCAGGATCTGTACAGAAACAACTGCTTTGAATTATACTGAGATGCTGCTATTGAAATCACTGTTTCATAACAACTGTTAAGATACTGAATCACCATTGTTAATTGCTATGAGTAGCATCCCATCCCGGTCATCCTCGTGGTTTAGTTTGAATTCCAATGAATAGATGTTCTCATAACAAATGTATCCACCTCTTTCATTGAGGAGCTGTCAGATTTAATCAATGCATCTATCCACATACACATTTTTGACGTTTGTTCGGAGGGAGGTAGGGTTGTATGCCTCCATTGGTGTTATCTCAGCAAAAGTTGGCTAAAATCAGCTTCAACATTACTCGCACGCTCACACTGGATATCAATACCTCATTAGAGACATCAGTGCCATTGACACTTGGTAGACTGGATGATGTGATACGATCCGAAATCAAGTCTTTTATAACTGTGAAATTACTAAAACATTCTGATTAATTTGGCATTTAAGAATTTCTATTCTCGTTCCAACAAAACATTCAACAACTTTTCAGAATGAATCATTGGCGCCTGAAATATCTTTTCCAGACATGGCCATTTGTAAAATGACATGACCAAGGATCAATTATGTAATATTAACAGATTTAAGGTGGAGAACTTATCAGGTTTATTAATGCAAAATGTAGAGACAAAAGCAACATAAGACCAATGTAGTTTGCTTGGAAAACCAGTTCAAATCACTCAGAAGATAACATGACTTGGACTCAGTGATCTCTGATGAATGACCATTCTACAGCCCGGAGGTATATAGAGAAAACACGAATTACAGTAGAACATCGGCTTGGGATCACCGCGTCCTTAAGCGGACCATCTTTAGTGGCAACCAACCTCTCCTTACCATCTATTTTATCGCCCCGGAAATGGTATTAGAATTATGGATAAAAATAAATTTTCTTGAAAAAAAAAGCAATAAAAAAGCAGACCACCCCGCAATGTTGTCAACGATTACTTCAGTCCCAAAATAAAGGGTGGTCTGCTTAGTGGGGTGTTACTATGTTCTGATCAGATGGCAGTTCATCAGAACCTCAATTGGATATATGCTTTCAAGATACCAAAAAGAGGTGAAGTACCCACTCCTCCATAAGTACTACAGAGTAAAGCGGACACCTCCTTTTCATGGAACATGGCTTATATGTCGTAATAACTATACTCTTGGTGGCATAAACCATGATGAAATTCAAATGCATCTTTTTTTCAGTATACCTTCTATGCGATCAAACTCCAGTAAGCCATGCTGTGATAGCCTGCGGCGTTTTTAAGTCACTTCCTCTATCACTTTCACGGGCGGTAGTAATCTGCGAGAGCTTTTCCCATTAAGTGGACTTGATTTATTTTCAATCATTCTCATAGCAGATCTTTCTGCTCCGTCTCTGGGGCTAAATAACTGCGGCGATGAGGTCATTAAATGGCCGGCGCTGGAGAGCCAGGCGACTGCTTCTAAATCCTGATTTTGTGCTTGAATGCACGATAAATATACCTCTTAAGCAAAACCCATCAGCCAAGACATGCGATCCTTTAGGCTTCATGAGATTGTAATATACACCGGGGATTCTAAAGTGAATGCTACGCAGCCCTCACAACTTGTCAATTTGTTAATTTAAAAAAGTGCCTATGTATTAGAGGTCATTTTGTGCTAAAATTGGATATGTTTATTGTTGACACATGACAAATGATATATGTATTGCGCTGACTGTGCCCACGATTGCTGTCAATCTAGAAGAATCAGTCAATATAAAACGAGAGTATATCAACTAAAACACACTTTAAATTCTTGTTTTTGATTTCTGCTCTCTAAAGTAAATTGTTCACTTTCTGGGATATAGATACGGAGTATTTCTATGGAGCCTATTAGAAGATTCATGCTATAATGATTATACATCAACTAGTCAATAAGTATCATGTCGTTGAGAGGGTATTGCAAACACTGGATGAACCCGTTATTTGTAAGATTAATGTGTCATTTGTAAATCTGAATATGCAGGAGACAGAGCGTACGAGGCTTGACAATAATGATCATATGGAGGCTTTATGCTTGGTGCCATAAATGAAGCTCCACAGTGGCCAACTTCTCATATACACCAACAATAACCAGCACCATATCAAATTTCCCCTTTCGCCTCTGAAGAAAGCAGAACTCAGGCAAAAGTAGATATCCCCTGTTACCATATACATGTCTGATGGAGAGGCCACAGAAATAATCTTCTTTATTACCACATTGAAAAGCCATTTTTAATGCGGGACTCATCCATGCGGCCTATTGTATGCATCACAAAGTTGCATCCAATTAGACGACGTCATCCAATCGCCGAGCACAGTCTATGTACGTCTGCTACACTGTCCCAAAAAGATAGCAGCTGCTTCCCCCTCCATCTCGAGGTATCTGTCATTCATTTCGTCTACCTGCTACGACTGCCTTTTACTACGGAAGTATAGTTTGATTCAATGCGGATTCACTGCAAGGATACCAGTCTATAAGACAGAATCACTCTCCAAGCAGAAGCTGGGTACAGTGTTAAGTGAGGGGCGGCGTGAAGGAACCAAAGGATCTAAAGGATCCAAAAAGCCTCGCACAGAACAGACCGTAAATCCTCCATTAGTAGCGGGCGGGCCACACGCCGCAACCCCCTCCTGACGGGACACGGGAGAAGGTGGGGAAACGACGGCAGAAATGTGTCTTCATTATCTATTATTCATATAGACACAGGACACCACAGCGCGCCTAATTGCTGGTATTGGGTGTTGGGAGAAGTGACAAATAATGATATATGCCGAAGAGGTTGGGATCCCATTAGAGCGAGGCAGGATCAGGGGATCTTCCTAATTCTAGACCTATAGATAGAGGAAGACCATAATCTTAGTTTAGTGGCATACCTTACAATGTACATCACTGATATATGAAACTATATACGTGTTCATATGTGTGTTAGCCATAGATATATATACATACAGATATCACATTACAGTAGGATTATATGAAAATAAAGAATGTGTTAAGTCATATGCAACCCTAAGCGGATATAGGAGTGAACTGATATGACCGCAACTCATAACATCTCCAAATCATCCGGATCGGTTCCTCCTGTTTTTGTATCAGTTCTTGTTTCTATTTCGAGGGATTTCTGTTTTACTCAAGAAAATTTCTACTTAACTCTTCTCATCATTTACGATAAGCATTCTATAAGGACATTCCGAAACCTCACTTAATTCAAACCCTCTAAAGGCAGCGGGATAACCTAGACCCTACTCATTGGCCTGCGCATCATGGACTCCTAGGTTAGGGTCCAGTTCTGCTGCTGTGTTTGCCTGCTTCCTTGTCATTTCTTATAGATTCGACCTCGCCGTGATATGACACTGGCTATTGCTACGACATAAAACATAAACAACCAACTATAAAACCCACATTGAGGACCAAAATGATGAAATTCCCTTTGAAAGGCCTACAATAACTTGGAACTAGGATAAGAGTATGTTATAAAACGTACATTTATTCACATTAGGAAGAATGTTAATGGATCAGGCCTGAATACAGTTTGACCCATGAATGTAGTTTGGATCCCGACTATAGTTTGGGTCTTGAAAGCATTTTAGATATAAAAAGCAGTCATCAAAAGATACAGAAACCTTCAGTAGAAATATAAGAGACTGAGGGTCTTAGGGGTCTATTATGTAGAGACAAGCATTCTTCAAGACGGACCAGGCCGTGTTTAGATGACCTATGGACGACTTGGCAATCACTATGGGGTGCCTCATGGACAACAACAGCCAGCAATACGATGGATGGTTAGCTTATAGGGGACAGAGCAGTTGTTAGTTCATGAAGCAGTCACTAGGTGCTCGGGGGACAAAACCTGTATTCTGGCTCTTTGTTCTTACTAAATTCAGCTGCCTTTCAATGTTTTACCAAGATTCCTTTGACTCTCTACGCCGATTCCAGAGCAGGAAAATATAATGCTAAAACCCAGGACATGATTTTTTTCACATGGAACACTTTATTTACATATGTGAGCAAGGCAAGAAAAGTGCCATTTCCCAATTATCACTCACTTCTTTTGCACCTCCATTAGAGAAGAACAGCTACCTTTTCACCTCCTTTAGTGAAGAACACCTACTCGGGGGGCGTCATGGCGGCGCCCATGGGTCATAGGCTATATGCCGTATACATGTACCCACATATTTCTTCTACTAGTGTTTGTACAATATTTCCATGCGCCATGCCTCAAACTACACCTCAGGTTATTCAGTGTCAGATGTTTCTGTCACAGATATACGAATTGTTTGATGTATGCATACATTTTCCTTCAAACCTCTCAATGGAATAATCACATGTTTCTGATAGAAGTGTTCGATTTTGATAATTAAGATGATCTTCACATCACTTAATACTAAGAATGATATATTTGATATTTCTTAGTGTTATTGCTATATAATCTACCAGGTACATTTTACCCCGAGATGAGGCTGACCTGAAGGAAATGTTTCAGGGTCTTGATAACAGTTTCGCAGACTACCATTGGTCTATATCCAAATAACATGTTAGCAAATTATCAATATCTAGATTTTTCAGTAAATCAAAAGAAGAAAAAAGAAACACTTGGCGCCCCACGAATGGGATCGAGGCCGGGAGTTCAACAACTCCTGATAGTGGTCAACCATCGGCCCCCTTCCCGATGGAGTGCTTTCACCCCCTACAAAGGGCTGCGCCAGAGAGGGTGGAAGGTGCAAGGAGGGGGTAGAGGTAGGGGTGGGGCAGTAGCTGAATAAGCTCCCTTGATATTGTGAATACAAGTTTTCGCCGTTGGAGGCTTAAAACCTTAATCCGCGACTTTGTTTGGCAACCGACCACCGTTTTACATACGACATTTTTAAGCACCATTTGTTCCCCTATCAATAAAGTTATCAGATTGGGGGAAGAAAACAACTCTTTAAATAAATACCCTATTTTGCTAATAGATAAGGTTCACCGTTCCACCTTTTAGATAAGATTAACCTATTAGGAAATTCAGGTTTCTGCATAAGGGAAACCCATGAATTTAAAATCAATCTAGGAGATGACCAGTGGATGGCAGGCCTGAGACCCGTGTTCGTAGGATTAGCCTAGGGAAATCTAGGTTCTAATAAGCTCAATTATTCTCAAATTCACACAGCCACCGGCTAGAATAGAGAATGAGGTGAATAGATCCAATCACGGCACTATCCATGCATATCACCATTCAGAGCAGGCTTATGCAATTGTGGGGAATTCTAGTCTGAATGAATAGAGAAAGATTTTCAATGCTGATTTCAAGCGCAATAGTGATTCTGGGCCTTTTTTTTTGGTAAATTCAGTGGCAATGATGTTCCTGGTAGGTTGGCGCCAACTTTGTACCCGGAACAAATCACAGCCTACTATAAATCTCTAGGTTTGAACCCAACTTCCTTTCCGCGAAAGACAAGTGTACCACTGCATGGATAGTGATGGTGGTGGTGATGGTGGTGGTGGTGGTGGTGGGTGTGTGGGGGGGGGGGGTGTGGGGGGGGGGGGGGGGGTGAGGGGCGTTTCGCCATCAATAAATGTCCCTACAGAAGTGCCACAAAACGCTCGTGATTTTCGACATTTCGCCATCGATGCGATACCCAAAGTACCAACTCCTGTTATACATTGAGGATTCATCGCCGATAAAAACGGTACACTTGACGCAGAGGAAAATATCTCTAGGTGTGAACTGGGCTTTAGGAATAGGCCATTACTGCATTTCAGGGGACACCGAAGGGGGGGGCTGATGTGTCAAAGTATTCAAAACCCTGTGACCTTCCCGCGGGGGTCATTCCAAATGCATCTAATATAGAAAACTTTGAAGTGGTCATAGCTCCGATCAACCGGCCTGGCATTCTGCACAACACAACAGTTTGTAGGAGATGTTGAGTTCGGCTTCTATTCTGAGCTTTGAATGGCGAGCTTTGAACAGAGAGCACAGTGGTTCCGGTACTGTGAACTCGATGCCCGATGTATACGTGTTTATAAAAGTGTGGAATGCGAACTACATGACTGTGGCCAGATACGGCGGATTCAAATGTCAATTCAAGTGAGAGTAAAGTCTGGCAGGGTCGACGGACTGTCAGTGGCCGGTATCACATGCAAGGAATAAAAACCACTATACTGGTTTTGTATGCTATAAAAACCCTACCAACGTTCATCCGGTGCTACCGATTTGGCACGCAATGGAACTACTTTTATACAACCCCGGACTGAATCATGACCTTTAATACATGCCTTGTACTTGTTATTGATTATGTCTGTACATTTAATAGCTTGGAAAGGAATTTGTGTTGTCTCGGAGTTTGGGAAATAAATTTATTTCCCAGACTCCGGGACTAAATAAATAGAATAAATAAGGACATTTATATCTTTATTTATTCTATTTATCGGTAATCATAGATCCACAGCGTATAATCTGCCCAAGGGTTCCTCATTCCAGGTACCATCTTATGAGAGGTCTCTAAAGCCTTCCAACGCAGAAGGTTCTACTTATGAATAAGAGGTATAAAAGAACTATCTTTATAGTGGATCTAGGGTACTTCAGAATCAAGCATCTCCTTGGGTTTAAGGACAATCACCAATCAATCCATTCATTACTTAGAGGTAAAATAGCTCACAAATGACGATGGGAAATGATATTAGACAAGGCAAGGAATATTTACAATGGACATTTGTGTTGTTCGTGAATGGTATTTTACAGTAAACCTTCCGTGGATACAGTTTCTCCAACCAAGACAATATATAATATACACCCCTCATTATCCCATCAAACGCACACACTAAAAATACACAACAGATGACCTCAGAGACCTCCAGAGGCCTATCTACTACATGATGGTGAACATGCATTTGCTTGTCATGCAAATTCAGGAATAAGAAAAATATAAAACACATTATTGATTAATGTCTCCATGGATAAAAATATCCAGTACAAAACAGTCACGTCAGACGAGGTTGGAAGCACGCAAGTCTACGAGTGGTGAGTTAAACTAATCTCTAAGGAGCCCAGCGCCATGCAACACCACAGACCGGAAGTGGATTTGTCGACAGCTGATTGGTTTGCTGAGAGAAGGCAGACGCCAGACGAGGTCAGGCTCCGCCTAGCGGGTGTTTGGATCACCAGACATGGCACGTCGCTTAGGGGCAAAGAACGTATCGCCTTCTAGAGTCCCAATTTCTACTACTGGTGTGTAGAGCGTGTGTGTATGGAGAAATGGGAACTGCGTGGTGGTGTAGCATTGAAATAACACCCCAAGAAAGGATCTCTATCAGTCTGGCCTGGTTGTAGGGCCTGGACACGGGCAACCAGGAGATATCTTTTCTCTGTGATAAGTGCTCAAGTTACGTTCAATGCTTTTAAGCCTGGCTTGCGAAAACACCAAGTGGTGAACACATTACGGAGCAAAATAAATGTGATTTACCCGAGCATGCGTAGAGATTAACCGGAAGTCCAGCGTTAAGAGCCTTCTTGTGTTATTTAGCGACAATACGTCTTCATTCTTTGTATCAAGTTTCACTATCCGTACACAGTAAGGGTCTCAGATGAGACCTGGTTGAAAACTATAGAATATCTGTTGATATAACATAACACTCGGTATATGCGTATGTAACAATAGATACGTACATATGTGTCTTGAAAATGGGAATAAGATAAGACAGCGTCATTAAATACATGAACTGGATTATGGAAGTAAGATAAATACCATTATCTCACCCCAGATATTTTTTCTCCATAGACTTAACATTGGAAACTCGTATCTAACACCCATTAGATATTTAGGAAAAATATCCAATGGGGGATAATGTCACAAATGTTAGCCCAATCAATATTGAGGGTGAGATAAATTCCGAAACCCATTCAAGTTTAGGGTCAGAGCTCGATCCCATCTCATTTGAATCACATAGCAATTCACGCGGCTTCGCCTTGTGAATTACTATGTGATTCAAACTCGATGGGATACGAGCTCAGACCCTAAACCTTCATGGGTTTCCTCTTTAATCTGTCCTAGCGACTAATGTCCCTACTCTTACTCCTCATGTTCAGACAGCTCTGATGTTATTATCACGGGCCTGTGCTGCTCTTGTTTCTGTCTCTTTTTATTTTCAGAAAAGCACACAGAAGGCTTTAAAAAAGGGAGGTATGGCAAGCAGCAATTTGTCCGGCACAATGGTGACGGGTGGCAGCGGCGAGCGTCGGGTCTCGTGGAGCGGAGGGCAGTGTGCGGCAATGGGGCGGGAGGTGGACAGTGGCGGCGGATGGACGGGAAGGTAGATGCGTGGAAAGGAAGACACAGAGGAGGGAGATGGATAATGGGTGGCAGGTACACAGCGGAGGAGGGCGGGCAGCCGGCTACCCAAGTTGGGCAGTCAGCTACCCTAAATGGGCCATGAGCTAGGCAATATGGGCAGCAAGATAT
This sequence comes from Alentia gelatinosa, assembly GCA_950022655.1. NCBI lineage: Eukaryota > Metazoa > Annelida > Polychaeta > Phyllodocida > Polynoidae > Alentia > Alentia gelatinosa. The sequence continues at coordinate 8,147,565 of OX465582.1, forward strand.
TCAAAGTTGGTATCCAGCTACCGAAAGTAGGCAGCAAACTATGCAAGGCGGGCAGTGATCTACCGACCTACGTTATGTGCGTAGTGAACTACTCGAGATAGGTAGTGAGCTATTTAAATCAGGAAATGAGCTACCCAAGGTGGGCAGTCAGCTATCCAAAGTGGGCAGTGAGCTACTTGGGATGGGCAGTAAGCTATCCGAATCAGGCAGCTAGTTACCCAAGATGTATGTTGAGCTACCAAGGGTGGGCAGTTAGCTACCCAACGTGGGCAGCGAGCTACTCAAGATGGGCAGCGAGCTACTCAAGATGGGCAGTAATATAACCAAGGTGGATGAACTACTCAGAAAAGCTTCATCCAGAGATTGATGTCATCCAGCGCAAAACAGCCGCGCGGGTATAAAAAAATACTGCAAAGTGTACGAACAAAAAAGGCAAGCGAAGTCAAGAGGTTCATTTGTATGTACGCTCAAGGGGCCGGGTGGTTTTGCCTGCCAGGCCTGGGAGGTAGCCGGAGAGGCGGGCAGCCGGACCATGTTGCCTCCAGCACGGGGCATGTAACGGGTCGCTGTGGTTTCTCATCCCACACACACCTCGACTCTCTGACGCCTCTAAATAATCTATAAAATCTATGCCCAGCCGGATTAATGGCGGCCATCTTAGTTGCCATGCCAACCGCACAGCCTCATTCTCAAGTGGCTAGCATGCCGGCGCGCGCCGTCTAGTGGTGGGAGTAGGAAGTACACGGCTGCGATTTCAATGACCTACGTAGTAGAATTGCATTAATCATCTTTCTTACAGCGACTTGGAATATCACCGTCTTACAACCTGACTCAATAACGGCAGCTTTCTAAACGCAGCAGCTAATTTATTCGATGGGCTCAGGCCAGGTTTACGGAATAAACTTAATTATTGAGGAATCATTGAGGAAGGAGGCTAATCTTCAATAACACCTCAGCTACTGCAAATGAAGGGATGGTCTTTTCTAAAACCTTCATTTACCGTACATCGTGTGTTAGATCTAGGAACACAGGTCACAGGTAGGGTCTGCTATCTGAAGTTAACAAAACACGAACCCTCATTCCTCTTCATCCTCAGCGGATTGAAATACAATCTGAGTATCCGCATGGTCTTTTTAAAAAATCATTTCTTTCCAGAATATGACCTTTAAATAGTTCACCCCTTGCTATAGCGACTATCCCTCGGCGTAAAAAAGATGGGGATGGAACCGGAGGATTTAATGGGGTTGTCGGCACCTACCTTGCCGTCTAATTACTCGCCTGTCATTGCTGGGCTGTTTTGTGTCAAGTGGATCAGACTTTCGGCATGCAGTGCTTTTTTCACGCCCCGTCGTTAATGAAGTGTCCTTAATTAAGGTCAAGGCTAGCAGGCTGACCTCGGAACTAGACGCTGGCGTGTCCTGCGCGCACTTAGTTATCACTCATTAATTAGTTCGCTTTCCTCTGCTAATTTTCTTATGTAATTGTATAATGCTATTTATAAGACAATGGTCTTAAAAAGGGGACGAATTTCATGAATGTGTCATTTCTATATGGGTTAATTTCCTCTTCCGAAGTGGTGGATGCAGAATATGTGATTCGGGTAAGGGAAATTTGAAACAGGAACAAACTTACAGACTAGAACCCCGTTAAGTAGGGCACTCCCTGTTTATGGGGAGAGTGGTCTGATTTGCGGGTTGTCCCGTATAACAAGGTACAACAAGCAAGGAAAATGTAATTTTCTCCGAGTAGAATAATCCCTCGCTACAAGAGTTCTACTGTTCCTCTAGAGTGATAAACTGTCATGATATAGTAAAAAGACTATCGTGCCAACGCCAATTCCGAGGTATACTAGTTTTTACTGTTAAATCATATGTAATTCTCAATCAAATCTGGTGTAGGCCTATAATTTATGTAACGCCCCGCCCTATGGTTGCATCACTGCATGTAGTATGAAACATGGTATTTCATTTGTTTACTTTGATAATCAAAATCATCGTGGAGTTTGATGTATGCAACATGATTAATTCCCTGGAATGGGACTTTCGTCCATGTCCAATGTCAACAAGCCAACCTGGAGCAAGCCGCAATGTATTTCGGGAAATGGAATTATTAGTGGACTTGCGGTCGGATGTTTTCTTTCTAAAGTAGTCCGTACTGGCGACTTCTTAGAACCAGGAAATGAGTCTTCCCTGTCTGAAGTTGGCGCCTTTAAGTTAAAAATAACTCACTTCCCACACCAACCACACCTCTCTGACAAAAATATCTGACGAATGCGGCACAGCGCGACGGACACAAATATATAATTTAGTGGTGCAGCTTTGGCATGCTGGAGGTGAAATGAGCAGGATGGGAGCTACATTTATTCTCAACCCTGCCTTCTTCATAGAACACACTCTAACATTTCTATTATCCATAAGAGATTTTTGTTAATTATTTTCTTTATCAAGCACATGATTAATCAACATTGATGGTCTTTCACTGTGGCAAACAAACCTTTGTTCCAGTCTTTACCTGATCATAAACACTTCCATTCTCACATTGACGATTAAATGAATGCATTTTGAAAAGGGAAATTTACAACCCACCACAAATATGAATCAGGGATGAAAGTGGGGACTGATGAAACAATCCGAAATATAATCCTAATCTAGTCTAGTAATCTTGTAATATCCTCTCAGGTGAAATCTAATTTCTCTTGATGGTACTGTTCCTTTGGGTATTCGAAGAGGGATGAATATGAAACTAAACGGGAACTACCACTCTAATATTAAGCCTGCTGCCGTTGTGTAGGAAATATCAAATTTCCGTCATTCTTTGGACAACTTGCATCACCTGATGAATAATCATTCGTTGCTCTTTAAAAAATCTTCTCAGGATCTCCATGAGTTCAGTGTATCTACATACACATGAACATTTTGTCTGCACACAATCCATTGGCTCCAGGTAAAAAGATGGAGTGAAACAGTTCGTGTTGGCCCGCGTGCCCCCAGTGGGTGCAGGGAAGCAGTTGAGGTCTCGTGATGGAGAATGTATGTATGGACCACGGAGCGTGATAGTGTGGTTGAGTCGTAGAGTGAGAGTGTGTGTCATAGGAGATAGTTCCTAGAATAGGTCGTGTGAGTATCCACCAATCACAATTAAGGATTAATCCCTGATGACCTTCATAGATTTGCTGTGCGCATGACAGACTCTCCGTGTTTAGTTCCTGCACTTCACAATAACTAAATTAAGCCCGGCGTCCACCTACTACGATATGGCTCCGATATACTCTACGATGTACCTCCCAATGCAAAATCAAAATCGCGGTGGAAGGTCACTTAATATCGGGGCAGTTGACCACGTTTCTGCGATTAGACACCGATAAAGACCCCATACAATACGTGGTGGATTGGCATGTCTAGACATGTCTACGATTTTGCACCCTCCCGATATGTCTCCGATATTGACTTTTTGTATCGGTGCCATATCAGTAGGTCTAAATTTCTATCGTAGTAGGTGGACACCAGGCCTTAAGGGTAGAATGATATGCGTTGCGAATATATTTTCCTATACCTACACCCCATACTATAAGTATACTCCCGTTTAGCATAAATGTAGTTTAACCGTTTATCCTACCCCTAATAAAAAACACCATAGGTTTAACATTGACTCAATGTATTTGACGGAGCGTTGGATAAAGTGTTATTTATGCACCGAGGTGAATAAAAAAACGGACCAATCAGGGACGAGTTAACGAAAGTAGATCCGGCAGCATTGATAACTACTAACATGGATAATTACAAATATTCTCTGTATATCGGTGAGATGGGGTAGGATAAATACGAAACTGAACTCGAGTTAGCCTTGTCAATGCTCATACCACTCTGGTCAGGTCTGCTACTCACTAAACTCGGCTAACGCCTCGTGTAGTAATACACAACTTGCCCATCGTGGCATAAACATTGACAAAGCTAACTCTCGTTTGGTTTCTACTAATCATTGCTGTATCTTTACATCTACAGTGAAAGCCAAAACCAAATACTGACAATAGAATCTTCTCAAGAATGATTAAATGAGATATACCTCAGATGGTGGGAATTAGCTCTCGGAAATACGCGTTCTGTGTCACGCCCTTAGTGACCATGCCCTTCATCTCATTGGGGATGTCCGCAATAGGAATGCGTACCGACATTCACACGACATGGCCGAGTCACGGGTTCACAGTTAAGGAGCTGCTCAGCGCTCCCCGTCAGCCACACGTAAACAAACGCGTCCGCTCAAATAATGCTTTGTTATTCTTGTGGTTAGTCGCGCAGTGACGGCATGTCGTTAGGTGTAGATGACGTGTGTATGTAAACCGCCAAACCAGCTACCATGTTTTATGTAAACTGAGTTTAAAATAATGGATATCGATAGATGACACCGGAGGTATTAGTTTTGCTGGGTTAAGCAGTACTAGAGGGAAACTATGTTCCGGTGGGAATAAGTCAAAGTTACGAGGTAAGGCTTGGAAAAATTACTGCCCAAGGCGTAGCCACGGGCAGAAATTATTCCAAGCCTTACCGAGTAACTTTGACTTATTTCCACTGGTACGTGGTTTCCCTATTCCTATATACCTTCAATTGTCGGCTAATAAGTAATATCGATAAAATCCGAATAGCTCTTAACGTCAACCTGGGCAGTAAACGTCAACCTGGGCAGTAAACGTCAACCTGGGCAGTAACTTCAACCTGGGCAGTAAAGTTATTCCACCCCCTGCAGCGTTAAGTAATCATGGGTTGTTCGCTCACAGGTATAGGAAAAGCAGTAATTGATTTATAGAACATTCGTCACATGAAATGAGTCATCCTGAAAGACTCTATGAAACGCGATTATAAATTGGTAACCGTGATGGGAGGTCCGCATATTTCTATTTCAAGATATACAATAATGTAAGTGAGATTTTTTGTGTTTTTCTCTTGTCAGAATAGTTGAAAGATTGTTTTTATTCATCGAATAGAACCATCCAAATTGAATTCCTGAAATAAACTCTATGTTACTTCAGTCTAACGCATAAATTTGATATTTTCTTCTGAAGATTTCCGGTGATTGCTTAACATTCTGAACAACGTGCCAGAGCCAAGGCACACACCTCATTCTACACTAGTTGGAGAGTCCTAAAAAATCTAAAAACATTTACCTGTGCAACTTCATGTCTGTTGAGATAATCTCAAACCGAAATAGATATCGTTTATATTCTAGCGATAATGATAACTAAATGATTGAGAAATACCAGACATTAGATGAGTATTATGAGGATAGTTGAGAATCCGCATAGCGATGAGGGACTGCTGTGTCTCCCGTCTCCCTGCTGTAGGTCTATGTTATGAAAACGCCCCCGTCTGTTGACGATTGCTATATAGGGGACCCCCACCTACCACGATAGGCCACGACATGCTTCCCGATCGCTACGATTTGAAATGGGGAAATCGTGACCTATCGGGAGGTCCCCGATAGGTCCAACAGTTTGAAATCGTAGAGTGTGGCAATGCCTTGGGAGGACCAATACCATAAACTATGGTCACGATAGCTCCACGACGAAACCAGCGGCTGCTACAATACCCTACGACAGGCTACGAAATTTCCAACATGTTGGAAATTATCGGGACCTCTACGATTGGCGTTTTCATCGCAGCCTATCGTGAGCTTTCGTAGAAGGAATCGCAGAAACCTGTCCCACCTACCACGATTTTGCCAGACCTCACGCTACAATCGGAATGGTGTCGGGAAGGCCGTCGTAAGGCCAATCGGGACCAGAATCGTGGTAGGTGGGGGCAGGCTTTTAAACCTCATGATCAGAAGGGATATACAGCTGTATCTCTGTCTGACAGTAACTAGTCGAATGGAATAATTCCTCGAACTGTGAGAAAGTCTACGAGTCTACCATATCATACTGTGGCTGTACGTGATAGATACGCGGTAAAACTGACGATACAATGAACCGATGCTGCAGTCAGAAATTCATTTTAACATCAATTCTACCAAGTATTTATAACGAACAGACACAGTTTGCTTGTTTTCGTATTATTACCTTCGCTTTTGTGATACTTGTGTTTCGTCACAGCTCAATCCCCTGCACGCCACGTATATATCCTATACGCCACGGCCATAAATACGACATGGGTTGTACGGCCATAAATACGACATGGGTACGAGCGGGCGGTATATTTAAGACATACGGCTATATATATATATATATATATATATATATATATATATATATATATATATATATATATATATATTTATACTATTATTGCATATGTATGACACATATTCCCTTCCCCATTGGTGTTGGGCGGAGGGGGGGGGGGGCTGGTGGTGTCCGACTTGTTGCAGTTGCCACTATTTTCCGGGTTTTTTTTCAAAGAATAACACTGACCACCGACTGGTGACGTTTTTTCAAGATATGATATACATGTTTGTGCATTTGGACAATTCAGCCCTGCTTCACAGAATGTGGAGTCAGTTATGGTCCCTTCAGGAGTCAACATTTCAACCTTGCATGTACACCAACTATTATCATACGCGTGTTCTATTTTTAGAATACACCAGTTCATCGAATCCAACTTTTACTTGTTGTTCAAGTCTCGTGCGCGGTCATGTGATTACGGGATGAAACGAGATCTGAGCTGACAAACGAGATTAGCTCCGTTAAAATCCTAGTTGGTCCGCACTGACAGTCGGCATCACCCCTAGGGGGAGCCACCCCTGAAACCAGTGTGGAAGAGACTTAATTGGTGGCAGGTGGCTTCTGATTCTCATCCTTATTCATATTCCCTAATGTGTGAAGGGCGAGTGAGGCCCGGGAAACTGTTTACTACAGAATATATGCGATGTCTTCCCCGACTATTCACTGCCGAATCCTTTCTGTAACAAGCATAAATTTAACTGGTCATTTTACAATATAAAACCATTTCTTGAATTAATAAGGAAACATACTGTTTGATATGAATTGTACACACATTGATTGGAATATATTAAATATTTTAGAAAACCCCTAATGATATTAAAAATGTCATGCAATAGGTTGACAGGCCTGACGGTATGAATCTAAGATAGTTTTTTAATATCAATTTGAGACTCAACATGTAGTCAAATGGTTATAAAAATCTGCTATTGGTTGGCACATCAGACAGGTTTTGCCTGATGAATAAATACACAATAATGACTGGTTTTGTGTACGAGTGGCCGTAATCTCCGAGTAGTTGACGCGTAGTAATACCCGAGCGATTAGCGAGGATATTACGTCGTCAACTACGAGGAGATTGCGGACACTCGTACACAAATCCAGTCGTTATTGTATTTATTACCCACCTACAAGATTGATAACAAATTTATTGCAATTAAAAAGTTTCTGTAAGCCATTTAGTTCCAGACAACACAGCACTGTCAAGCGTGGCAGTAATTCGGTGTAGACTTACACTTATAATATAGTTCCCCATTAACCTGTGATTTTAGCATGTAAAACGTTTTATGCCAGTGAGATCTGATGGTAAATGAAATTACTAGGACCAATTGTAAATAATTCATATCGAATGAATATCCATGAAACTTGTTTCGAAGTAATTGATGATTTGACTTTATCATGGATGGGACTTTTTTCCCGGAATCTGTCATGTCAGAATCTGCTGGTAGCTGTTTCCAGGTGTTCCATGTATTTCCTATGGAGACTACGTATTTGGTGGGTAATAAAAAGGAATATGAATATAAATCTCTATACAGATGTGCAGGCATGAAATAACATGTGATATTATGATTTACGCAAGATGAAAAAGACCCGTGATTAATATCCTAGTAAATGGCAGCACAACCAAGGTGGGATGCCCGATTCATTGACTTAATAACTGTCTCGCCTATGAATGTCTTTCTTTTAGACAGAATAATCCATCATACAGTAATATGAAAACCGTCGACTACAAAATAGAATCATTCCAAGATTTACGAATAAATGTCTGCTGTCAGAAATCCAAATAATCATCACGGAGACAGGTGTTATAGGTATATTTGTGATATATAGATAAAATATATATCCTCAATGCCTATATATGTATGTATATATGTTTCCTTCCTTTCCATGAGTTGACCCTCTACCCACACATACAGGCTTAGCCTCTGCATTAAGCATGGTCAGCAGTCCACTTATTCTTTAACCCTGGAATAACTCCCTCCAGGGTCTCCTAGGCATTTACCCCACATGAAGGGTCAATGTAGTCGCCCCTACCTGCAGGTTACGGGTGGGTGTGTGTATTAGGAGTCTCTTAACACTGAGGTCCTTGTGGGCAAAACGTCGCGGGTGGGGAGACCGGGAGGGTCGGGGTGGGCTGGCTGTGGGCAGGCGGCAGTCAGCGGCGGGCGACAAGGCTACATTCGCCGCATTTCTCCGGGGACAAACCCCGTGTGCGCGTGTGCTATTTGGCCTAAGTGCATTCCCATCTCTGCTAACCGTTTCCATGGTAACGTGACATGCGATGCCGGGGGGTTGGCGGGCGAGCAGATAGGCGGGCGGGTAGCCGGCTGCTTGGCCCGGCTGTAGGGCGTTTGGTGGCGGTACGACAGATGGGCGTGGTTCGAGTAATGGGCGTGAGTAGTGTATGGTTTAAGGGGTTTGGTGCAGGCAAAGGCGATATGTGGAAGTGAGAGGGTGATGGCTGGAAGGGCCTAATGTCAGTAATCTCTGGACAGGGTGAAGAACCACTGATTGTCTGGTGGGGGTGCGTACTGGTGATGGGTAGTTGTGGGGGAAGAAGTGCTTGTGGTGGCGGAGGTGGTGGGGGAGAATGTAGTGGTATTAGTGGTGGTAATTAACAAAATAACTAAATCTGAATGTATACAATTCACCCTCTAGGGCGTTTTCAAATGTATTCCTGAAATTGAATTATCAGATGACATTGATACTGAATAGGACAAATATAAATGGCAAAACATTAATATACATCAGAAAAAAAGGACAGGGCAGTACAGGTTACATTTAGATGTCTAAATGGGAAGGGTATGCGGGTGGCCACTGTTGTATCGTAAAACCGGATGAGTTTTGATCTGGGCTCCCGTATGCGACGACTGGAGTTTGGCGTAGTGATATCACGAGACGGAGCCGGGTGATATACGGAGCCAAAACTCCAGGAGTCGCATTCGGGAGCCCAGATTAAAACGAATAAGGTTTTGATTTTATCCTACCCCCTGTGGACGATATTTTTATGTGAGGTTAATAACAAAAAACAAGATAAAAACTTTCTGAAGTCCTCCATATAGCTCTCCTTGCTGCTCTGAAGGCGCTTGGAACTACTTTCAGCTGCTGATCTCTGATTGGTCTATTTTTTGTACGCTCCTTTTTTATCCGTATGCGACATACGGGCGCATACGGAAAGTCAATGTTAAGCCTATGGGATTTTATATTAGGGGTAGGATAATAAAGCATATATGTCAATATAATTAGATTGTTTAGGAGAAAATATAGTGGTAGCAGTGGTGTGGTGGTGGTAGTTTAGTGTCAGTGGTGGTGACAGGCAGGCGGTGGTAGATCAGTGATTAATTATAATACTCGTTGTGCCGATGAAGGTTTCCGTCAGATGGTTGATAGTTGAATGATAGCGCCACTGATCTTAAACGAATCGTAGACGAAGAGTGGGCGGAGTAGTAAAGGGAAACTCCGGCAGCATGGCATAAAACTAATTCCTCGTTTTATAGCTTATTGATGCTCGTTAAGCGTTAACCCAGACCACATTGATTCAGAGCAGATGATGACCGTTTACCGCGGTTTCACTGTAGTTGGTAATATTGCTTGCTGGTTTTAGTTGTCTTAATGGTAGATATCCTATTTTAAGTTAAAGGGTTGGAATACAATCGACCTTTACATAGTATGAATGGTGCAGTCCCACCATGCTGGGTTATTTCTTTTGTCATCGCAGAAATTGAGAAGCCGAGCCTGCTTGTAATATCCTCTCAGGTGAAATTAATTTAAGGCGATGTCCTTAAACCCCGTTACAATTTGTTTTAGGGAAGAGAAAGGGAAATGAAGGGGATGAAGGGAAAGATCATCACCAGAAAAACCGGGATAAACTCCATGTACGTCGGTTCTGAATAAAAACGCCACTGATCAACAAAGGTATCCCATGCAGTTATACTGTTTCTGAGATCTACTTCGCAGGACATGCCGATGGGGCCGAAGCCCCACGCCAGTATTTATCCTACCCCTAATATAAAATCCCCTAGGCTTAACATTGAGTTTCCGTATGCCACGCTGACTGGCATACGGAGTTTTATATGCCACTAGTGGCATACAGAATTCTTATCACGTAATATTCCAAAATCGAGGAGACGGGGTTGGATAAATTCAAAACCTGATTCGTGTTAATCTTGGCCACCGCATGCCACTCCTGGAGTTTTGGCTCCGGACTTCACTCGGCTTTGCCTCATGAAGTCACTTTGCCAAACTCCAGTCGTGGCATACGGTGGCCAAGATTAAAACGCATCCAGTTTTATGATAGTATTGTTGAAACTGTTCTTTCAATTAACCCGCAGTGAAATCTTTGGTACGTCGATTTCACGTCATGTTCTTTCCTCTATGGGTTATCTGGGTGAATGTATGAAAAGGCCCAGAAACCTGAAATATCATTACCAGAAATCTCGACCGGTAAAGAATATGGGGAAGGTATGGGAAAGCTAATACACGGATATACTTTATTTTGGGAATTATCTATTACATATCTGAATTATATATTGAAACACGTTTTTCAGATACAAGTGAGCTCATTGAAATTTTTTAATATACCGTCACAATCTCATTATTATGAATAATTAGAAGATGGATATAAAAAAAAGAGAATGAAAATGTACAGGGTAGAATGTGAGAAGGTCAGTTATAAGGAAGAAAGAAGGAGGCAGCTCGGGGGAGGGGGATACACCCCAAACATCACGCCGCATTATAGGCTTTGTACTTGCTGACCATATACGACACTCTGAGGGGGGGTTTAAGACCTGCCCGCTCCCCCTGCCGCCCTTTACCGCCCCGTGGGGTCAGGCCACTGGGATTAGGCTCATGTCCAGGATCAATGTTTGCCTGGATCCCGGGATCAGCGGCCGAGAGGGTCATAAGAGGTCACAGGGGGGCAGATGGAGGTGGAGGCATGATGTGAGGCTAGGTCGCCAAGTCAGCAACCGATGGTCGCCACAGACCAATAGATGATGCATATACGTATCTACCACTCTTATAGCGGGATTTCTTATCATAAAAGTAGGATTCCCTGATATAATTGATTTTGAGAAAACGATCAAAATATGCTCTGGGAAATCTCTAAAAACATATAGACCAATGCAAACAATTCATTCAGGGGGTTCCATCAGAAGTTGGAATTAGAAGTTAGAAACACGCCTGTCACTCACCTGATAAGATATAATATTTTTTTTATTATTATCTTTTTAATGATGTTTATTTCGCCATTCTGTCATATTACAAACAGTTCTTCCATGGTACACCGTTATATCGTATAAGTGGTAGCCATTATGGTCACACGTATCATACTCGTGACATCATTTAGTAAGTCATATCGAATATGTAACTGGAGTATCTTATGTTGACATACACTAAAAGGATTCTAGTATGAATCTTTACACTTTATAAAAATGTTGTTATCTATCCTTAGTGTCTACTAGGGTATCAAACCTAGTTTACTCTTGTGGCTATCTCTGTTTTTCATCCTTTGCGGAATAGATATCATAACATATGACTAGAATCAAAGCAGAAGAAGAAAAATCGGTAATTCAGGAGTAATATCAGGATTACCCAAAACGTGGAAAATTTGTAAGAGGGGGCGTCCACCAACCACGACAGGGCTGCGACATGCGCCGACAAGAAAGTTCCAATTGGTGCCTTGTTGCAGTATTGTCGTGAGGAGGGGAGCTGTCGTGACCCCTTGTCGCAGCCTGTCGGGAAGTGCATGCTCCACCTAAATATTCTATCGTAGACCTCTGCGACAACCTCCTGACACGCCATGACACACAACGACACGGCTCCAAAATCGAACATGTTCGATTTTGTCGTAACCTTGTTGGAAGGCCCCCGACAGGCCCGCGACAAGCTTCATGTCGCAGCCGGTCGTGGCCTTGTCGTAGCCTCTTGTCGGGAACTGTGGTCCACCAACCACGACAAGGCTACGACAAGGCTACGACAAGGCTTCTAATCGTAGAGCTGTCGTGGACCTTGTCGGAAGCCTTTGTCGCAGCCTTGTCGTGGTTGGTGGACGCCCCCTCTAACATTCAGGATCTTTCAATGTAGGCAGCATGATATCAGTCAAGACTTTCCATATGCATTTGGGATAATATTCCAGCCACTGCACCTCCAATACCAGACCACTTCACTCTTCCTTTACTCGTGAGAGCAGCTCAGCCCGGTCTGAATTGAGTGGCTCGATGATTGACCCTTCGCCTCCAGTGATGACTTCATCAATATACGGTCTCTCCTGGGTTAGGTTCCTTCCTTTAGCTCTCTACATTTCAGGAACCCGTTCCCAAAACCAGTGAAGGGAAAGTCTTGAAGTGTATGATCTCAGACATTGTAACATTATAGAATTCAAATTATAATATAACAGAGATGAATGATAACACATCAAAAAATAAATATCAATACCACCCCACCAGGTGCGAGATACAAACTTCTAAATAATTAGAAAAATAACAAAAGAACACATCATAATCTTTCAGTTATCTGTCATTCATATTATTTCTCAATGAACAAGCTTAAACTCTGATACTAGCGTCGGGACTGAATATTCCCAACATGATTTTTATTTTTGAACTGGACCTTAGATATTTGCCTCCCAGCGAAGGGGGGTATAGTGAAATGGGGCGAAGGTATGTGTGCATTATTGTCCTTAATTGATGGGGATAGGTGGGGTTGGTTTGCATGGTAGGATGGGTATAGATGAAAGTGGAGGAGATAGGAGTGGGAAGAGATAGAAAGCAGTGCTTGTAGTGAAGCCAGTGGTAAAGCCAATGATGAGACCAGTCACGAAGACAGGTACTGGAACATAAAAGCCTGCCCCCACCTACCACGATTCTGGTCCCGATTGGCCTTACGACGGCTTTCCCGACACCATTCCGATTCTAGCGTGAGGTCTGGCAAAATCGTGGTAGGTGGAACAGGTTTCTGCGATTCACTCTACGATACCCCACGATAGGCTGCGATGAAAACGCCAATCGTAGAGGTCCCGATAATTTCCAACATGTTGGAAATTTCGTAGCCTGTCGTTGGGTATCGTAGCCTATCGGGAAGATATCGTGGTCAGCGCGTATGATTCACCGATTGGATCACGACAGAGGTCTACGATTCGGGGACCTCCCGATAGGTCACGATTTCGCCATTTCAAATCGTAGCGATCGGGAAGCATGTCGTGGCCTATTGTGGTAGGTGGGGGTCCCCTCTTATGCACTAAGTTACCATTAAGATACTCTCAGTCAAACAGTCGAAACCTAAACGAATAGCTCACTATCAGAGGCGGATGCTCTTCACTAGGATTGTAACAAGTATTTTAACAGATTCAACATAATACGGAGAAGCTAGCCTAAGCAGAACGCACACCTCCCATGACACGGCACGCTGAAAGGGTTGCCATTGGAGGCATGGCTTTCATTTCACGTTAAAAATGCAGCTTTAGTTGGGTTTGGCACTGACGCTGGCTAATGCTCAACTAGATTTCTTGATTAATCATATAAATCTGTTCCCATTGCCTTTTGCATCGGCTCTGGAATTTTTCCCGCCTTCACCCAGTATCTCTTGTATAGATTATGAAACCCGAGGCTGAAAGTTTTAATTAATTGGGTATTTTGGGAACTGTGGGAAAGCCAATACCAATATGGCAGCGCAATAATTAAGAGGCTTTCTTTCTATATCCTCTTACTGATGGATGTTACTTTCATGGTGCTGATGATGGCCTGGAGCTGATGAGACAGGCGATGTGAGGCACCTATCAGGTAGGACTGTCTGGATATTATCCGGCCAGTCAGTAGGAGTAAGAGAAAACGTGGTTACTGCGCCCGAAGGGATGGCTGTTCGAGGTCTTTTTATGCCATAAATACGTCCCGACGCTGCAGGCGGAGGGACATATTTCTGGCATCAAAAGGCTGAGAATAGCATCCCTACGGGCTCAGTCACTACGGTTTCTTATTATTACATAACTAAATATTAATAAAACCGCCATTTTATATACTTTTTAAATGTACCAATTGACGCGATGGTCACAGTGCGCCCGAATATTCACTACAGGCTCAGTGCGCCCGAACATTATTTATACTGCACCCCGAGCAGCGGGTAGTATTTCATAGACGTTCGGCCATAGGTATGTAATAATACAGGCTATGTGTTGGCTTTAATGAAGGTCCTGTCAACATGATATTTTCTTCCCCTTTATCAACCAACGAACCATAAACCCTATAGATGAGAAAACAAAGGACTAAGAAATATAATGCATAACCTTGGCACTAGACAAAGTATCAATGGGCAATGTTGGGAGATAGAATGAGAGACAATTCCCAAGTAATTATAAAAGTATAAAGAGGCTGGCTGTCTTTGAAGGTCAATGATAAGGTTAGGATTGAAGGTTGAGAAAAGACAGATAGATCGGCATTTAGGAGAAGCCACGCCTAGATTTAAGGATTGTAAGTTCAGAAATAGTAGTCATCACATCTCACTATGATGGAATAATTTTTCTCATAAAATCAGTAAAATATAGATTATAGATCAAGGCGAACATTCAACCATCTAAATTGTATGGTAGTAATCTATCCCGCTTGTATTTGTTGTCATAAAAACATGATGGCAGAGGTAGGCGAAATACAGAGGTATATCTTGTATGCCAAATGTTAAGGAGCTGACTGTATTCAAGGTACTTATATGAAATGTATATTATATCGTGTTGATGTGTTGTACGATATCTGAGCGGTGAAGGGTTAAGGGAGGTTATCACGACCAATTTCGCATATATTCCAAATCCTTTAATGTTGTCACTTAGGGCAATTACCCACATTACCTACAAAGTGCACAGAGAACAGGAATGTTGTGCAAGAGAATCAGGAAACCGTACAAACAGATCTGTTTCCACCTGCATGCATGTCGCAGAGTAATGTCATGCAACCTCAGCCTAGTATTGTGCACAGCGGCGGGCCTGGACCTGACCAGAACCCTCTCATATGTCCCTTAGACCACTGCTCTTTTTTGTTAGAGGGTACAACAAAGAAAATACAACGAAAAATGGATGTATGTATTAACAGATGTCTTAGAATCGCGAGAGGTAAACGAGCATATATTGACGGCCAGTTTATTAGTAACGACGATCTGCGAATATTATGTAAGGTGGAGAAGCCCCAATCACGAAGGCTGGCCCTACTTTTGGGGGTAATTCATAACCTAGTTCTAAATAATGGATTAATCACAGAGGGACACAGCGAGGAACATATTAGAACTAGACAACAATATAAAGCGAATATCAATCTTAAAAAGCCAAACACGGACAGGTTTCGGAAGTCTTTTGTTTATGTCGGGATAAAAATATGGAACTCTATGACTAGGGAAACCCAATTAATAAGTGGGAAAAAAATGTTCAAAAAGATTGCGTCTGAGAAAGTACAAGAATATATGGAAATGTAGCAGTTGATCATACTAAAGAGTATAAACTTTGAGATTGTTATGTACTATGTTAATTCGATACTCTAATTTCTAAAAATGATCTAGCCCACTTTGATGTATATCCTAACCCTAAATCCTTGTCTCCAATTCTTGCACTTATATTGTAATATATATACACTAGACTAAGACCATCATCAATGTATCTATTACCTCATCAAAGTTCTGTTCAGTTACATGTTACACACGGATATGGAAGAACGACAAATGTATAGTCGAATATTCAGTGAATAAACGAATAAAAAAAAAACCCAAAAAAACCCCACCCTAGCACGGATCCCTATTAATGAGTTTGTCGTGTGGTAGACTGGATACCCTTCTTAATAAGTATTAGGACCCGTATTGGGCACCACCTACGAACTTGAACTGCCCTCTTTCCCGCTGACGGAATCCTCAAAATAACTTGTTAACATCGGTTTGAAATGAATGGGAATACTTAATAAGCTAGTGTTAACCTTCCAAAATATAACAGATAGCGCTGTTTTATCAAGAATTCCACATGAACAAGTGCACCTGCCAAAGTGTATGCTGCTCCTCCGGTGAGGCAGATTACCAACTGGGACAGAATGGTAACTCCTACTTAGTTAATAGGTGTTACACTTAAAAAAAAATAAAAAAATTGTCTCCCCCCCATAACCCCACACATGTGGATTTGGTTGGAAAAACTTTTTTGAAATTCAGGTGTTACACTTTTAGCCAGGCTTCCAGTCTACTTCATGTGGTTGTATCGCTGTGATGTTTGGTGTTCTCAAATTGCGCAGTCCATCCAAGCATACATTGTACAGAATACCCTTATGGCCATGCTGAGACGACATTGATTCAGTTACATCTTTCATTCTTAGTATCGTCATAAGTTGAGCCTAATGTATGTGGCCTTATCAATAAGTTCATTAATAATTACAGAAATAGTTCATAATTGTTGTCAAGGAGAGACCACCTAGGTGGAAGTATTGTATAACTACAGCTTCGGCTTGTCTAGTCTCGTCCTGTTTTCGGGGTCATTAGTTCAATGCTCTATAGCTAAATAGTAATTCCAAATCTTTAGAACCAGGGGTGCCTGGGCTCTGCTGTCCTGACTTGTTTATTTCTGGTCTTTAATAGCTAAATAGGTTCACTTTAACCCTTTAACTGCAGCATAATGCTTCCAGGCATTTCCCTGGCTACGGCAGGAAGATGCCTCCAGGCAACTTTGGGACATCATCAATTGATACCTATATACAAAGTTCAATAATTGAAAAATAATTGTTTGAATTAAAACAAATTTGGACAAAGTATAAGAGTCATATATTGACCTTTGATTTGATATAACAAAATATCAACAGTTACCAAGGTAAATTACTCAAATTACATGACACACCATGTGACAAGGTGCCTGCTGTAGCAGGGTCGTTTATGCAGGCAATGCCTGCCGTGCAATGCTAAGCACGGGAACTGGGTGCTGCAGGGAAAGGGTTAAAGAACAGAAGAATAACGTTGATGTTCTGCAACTATAATAAGACCACATAGCATTGACAGCTCCCTAAACTCCCAAGTTTCCAAAACTTCAACTTGGACCCAAATGAAACTCATCAGCTACACAGTCCTGACAGATGCCTAGTTCTGTTTACAAGAAGATTACCAACGAACAAGCACGCATGCGCATGACACGCGCCGCCTGGCGGTCAGAGCACCCCGTGTGGTCAGTATCAGGGTCAGGGGTCTGGTCAGGTGGGAGTGGCAGGAAAGGGGACAGATATCTAATTCTCAGACTAATCCACCATCGCCAACACTGAGCCGGGGTGCGGTAGGGTGGGGGTGATGTTAGCCAACAATGACACGTGTCTTTCCCCACGTGACAAAGTGACGTCACCAAACTTAATTACCGCCCACATTGTCATCGTCACACCAGGCACCAGCGCCGCCGGAAGTGACGTATTCATGGCCGACCACGCGACCCGTTTCAAGAGGTCAGGTCAAGCAGTGGTCACGTGGGGGTAGGTGAGGGGGGAGGGGGCATCTGGGGTCAAGGGTGTACTTTAAAGTAGGCTTCTCTTATTGCCCACTAATTCTTTTTATCTCTTCTTTAGGAGGATAATGATTTTATGACATCCCTTGATCATGAATTAGTGCGACGTGAGTGTATTGATATCCCAAAATCCAAAATGACTTAGTTTTCTATATGTGAATTACTATAGAAGGTCAATGAGGTTTAAACAAAATCTAACACCCTGGTGATAAGAAGAGTGACCTTGTGCGTACGGTTTTATGATGATGTGTTTGAGGTGAGACTGTATGGTGGATGCTGAGAATGTAGTTAAGATTGAGTTAAGATGAGATAAAACCAAAATTGGGAAGATTGAATTACCAAATATGATGGGTTTAATTTCTCTCCTTGAAAATAAACATAAATGACTTCAATAGTGATCCTCCCGCTTTAATATCCTATGATCTGTTTACATAAGATTGGCTGTTTCAAAGCAAAGGCTTCTAGTCTGACTGATAGTGAGGGCGTCCTCAGAATGATTTAGAAATATCAACAGCGGAGAGGAACCGGTAAAGGTGTAGCACTACATTGGATGCAAGTCCATGGGTGCAGGAAGAGGGAGATAGACAATAATCGATGGTCTTGAGGACAGGCGGCCGTAAACCACAAGTGGATGTCACGTAGTAATACAGGAGCATTCAACTTCGAAAGAAATAACCATCTAATCAAAAAGAGTATGAAGAATTTCTTCGTTCCAGTGGAGGTTTTTTTAGGTCTCCTTGGTAGGAATTTTTTTTTTTTTACCATCTAACATCTAATCAAATATAGATCGATTTGCGTGCAGGGTTTCGTGATTTCCTCAATTTCCACTCAATTTAGACGAGGATATTCGAAAAGATCCGCCTTTTAAATATACAAAACCTTACGATATCTGCAACATGGCTGTAGTCAGCGATAATAGAGGCAGTACCTTATACCACATTCAGTTTGTGCCTACATTTCTAGATGCAAAATGGCAGTTACCAGGTTCCAACGTTGGAAACATCTATAATATACTTCTACGTGTTAAACCGGAACCGGATGGGGCTCAGAACTGCTGTTGCTGCAGTCGTCAAATTGGCAGCTAATAGGTCCTAACCTTAGACAGATCTATATTAGGATTCTACGTGTTAAACCGGAAACGGATGGGAATGGTAACGCGAGCATCGTTGCTGTCGCTGCCGGCGTCACCATGGCGATATGCGTGGCGTGTGTGGCAGGGTGGGTATTATCCTGCTCTCACTAATGCGTCTCTAATACGGGAGCGGCTCAAGTAATGGCGAGTCGCTATGAGCTGCTCTGTGCGCCACTCACAGAACAGCTTTTAGTAAAAATGGATCGCTTTCCTGGCGTGTGTAGTGACCATAAATCACATAGTTTAGTGTATCGAGATATGGGACGTTGTATAACCCTGCGGGAGATATATATTCTGTATCACTTGGACCCAACTGCAGGTGCCAAGAGTTATGACTCTGCTGAGGAGTACAATCAATATCATCACTATTTTATTACTATAGGATTCAAATTACAAATGCTATATGATCGCTACTGCATAGACATGTATTATCGCTTTGGATGTTCATTCTTTGCACGCGATAGGTGGTCATACTGTTATAAGACTTTGATTAACCAGGGATTTATTTGTGAAGGGAGCATCTGGAGTTATATTATCATAAAGGTCAAGGTCAATACAAGAGGCAGGTCCCACACGCATATGCGTTAAGAACGGTCAGCGTCACATGATTCGATTGGACACTTAGGTCTGCATTGAATACATAATCGTCTGATATATTCAGCAGGATCTTTAGATGAAAACATAGTTTATGTTTCACAAAGGATTAGTTAGAGATTTCTGTTCTTGACATGTGAGAAATCTTATAGACGTTCTATGCGAAAGAATATTCAAATAACTTTGTTCTAGTTAAAAATTCAATTTCACTCAAGCGTTGTTTTCGTATTATAGATATAATCAGGCTCCAGGTTATACAATCCCATAGTGTTTAGAGCCATATGATGGTGGATTTTAATCAATCTGTATCAATCTGTATCGTATAGCGCATCTTCATGCCATATACGTAATCTACCAAGAGCCACATAAGTAGCTCTCTAATTAATTAGGTGTACTACTCTTTCATCACATGAAATGTGCTCTCACCAGTTGAATTGTACTAGAAGTAGAATTCACACGGTGGGATTCATGTACCTTACAATGTATTTATCTGAGCCAAATCCTGCTGAGATTCTATGCTGGAACACAATCCCCTGGTCTGAATGCTGAATGGTAGGTTTCCATTTCCCCGAGATAAGTTTTTTTCCAATGCAATTGTCGGCGATGATTAGTTCCTAACAAGGTAAATAATCTCAAGAGATATTTATTTTAAAGTGGAACTCACACACTGGGATTCTTGTACCTCACAGGGTTTTTCTCTGAGACAAATCTTGCTGAGTTTCATTATTGGAACACAATCTCCCCGGGTCGCGAACTAAGTGTTCAACCTAGCCAATAGGAAGCTAGCAGGCAGGATTCATGTTTTTCACACCCCTCACCTCAAGGGTGCTTGAGATTCAAGGTGAGTGTTCACATGAACTTTGTCTGTCCATGTTTCTTTTAGCCTGGGAAATGCAAAATAATACCCCTTGCTCCGAGATTTTAATACCGAATTGTCTGAGATTAGGGGATAGTTGGTGAATTTCTTCGTTCCGCTAGGGTCTATATTGAGATCCTTGCGTTGGAATTTTTTTTAATGAGATTAGGGGATAGGTGTGACGTACATCTGCCGGTACATTAATCCCTCCGTATAAATCCGGCTGAGGAGCCAGGTGAATTATGTATATAATGCATGTACATGTGCATGACAACGCGCCCGAAAATAGTATGAATACGATAGGAGAGGGCAGTATACATAGTTGATCCGTGATGAAAATCATTTCTCCTTATGCTGTAAAAGGCTTTTTGAGCCTATCCGCAATTATTGATGAAATTTTGGTGTCATCAATTTTCCGAAGAAAAAAAATTTCATACACCATATATAGTTGATCCGGCCAAAGATATATAATTATAACTTCATTACCATAATTATGCCATACAGGGTCTTCATTCTGGGCATGATTGTATGGTTTTTTTGTTGAAATAAACAAAAATGCCTCTTGCCCTGACAGGACCCCGTGTTTGCTCAGACTGAATAATTCTATGACAACTCATCCTGTGAGAGGAGAAGCCCCGCTGTGCATGGAGTATTTATTAATTCTGGGATCATATGACGATGCCAATTAATTCCTCCGCCAGGGTGCGAACTCCACCCGGCAGGCGGCGTTTCTCGCTACCATTGTTGACGAACAAAGTGGCTTCCGTATCAATCTCCAAGCAGAGTTCATGTCACCCCTGGAATGAGCAGGTATATATCCACTTGCAGGGCCTTGCGTATTAAGCAGCCGAACACCGGAGCACCACCCTCTACGTTGTCAGATACACGGGACTATTTTTACACGCGCATTAATACATCTGCGTCAGACCATGGAAATCCATTTCTAATCAACCATCACCGAGTCGCTCTTCTAAAAATAAAGACAAGATGTGGCCTTACTGAGCTTCTATTACATTAGGACTCAATCAGGTCTGTGTGGGGATTAAAACTGGAATAAGACCTTCATATGTCGGTGCCTAGAGGGACGGCGCTACATGCATCTAGACCACTCGACTCTCTGTGTAAAAGGCAGCATGGCGGTGGTCTCCGTAGACTGGCTTCAGTCTCGGATTCACACCTGCACCTATACCCTTCCACCGACACTACCCATCCTCGAAGGGACTTGGGTTCCTGGGCTTTCATATCAATTTTGTTATTATTTAAACGGTAGAATCAACACTTTTAAAAATAGATATCCAACGGGTCATCGCGTAAAATTTAAAACTAAGCCATCTGTGTTACGTATTATTCATTGATGTCAAAACAAACTGGCTAATCGGTGGATAGGATTCTGCACTATTCCACAAGATGTCAACAAGGTAAATACTGCGAGGGTATCTAGATTTAAGTTAGTATATATAGAGGAGCAGAGGGTCAATGTCTCAATGTTCTAGAGGCGTGCCCAACTGATCAAGACCAATCACTAGAGACAGGAATACCTCACTGACCTGGTGCTTGAAATAGTTGGATCATAGACAGGCTGTTGTAGAAATAGCGAGTTGACTTGGAGCAAATGGCCTGCAGAAAATTATCCATAGACTGAATATAATCCACACCTATTTCTTATAATTCCACGCGCATTCATCAATGGTGAACATATGTTTGAATTTCAACATTTGGTCCTAGTGTCTTTGAGACGGGATACACTCGACCTGTAGAAGGTTGAACTAGCAAAATAAAACATTGCATAGTAAACTCTTCTATGGGTCTCATTCCTTGGTAGTCAGTATTCAGGGAAAGGCGAGATGTTGAAAAGTGGTCTTATTTCTTAATGAATATTCAGAAACACAGACTTGTGCACGTCTACAGGCTCAGCAGAATCGTGCGTTAATCCTTACATACGTCCGTCTGTCGCCAGGAACCCTGCCAATAGGATTGGAACTACTTCGAGCTGCTCCGACATATGTAGGACTCGGTCCTGAGAGAGGCCCAAAGTAGAATTTCTCTGGGGTCTTTTATTATAGACATTCATTAAATTAATCATGAGAAGGTACTTTATGATATGGGCATTCATTAAAAAAATCCAACTACTTTGCAATATGTAGACTTCCCCAATCGCCTGACAGGCCCAGGAACCTGTGTGCTGGTGGAGTGTAGGGAGAGTGTAGGGAGAGGGAGAGGAAAATGACACATTGACAGACGTCAGGTTACGCCCAAAGCAACTTTTACGATATTATTTTGAGCTCACACGGAGATAATTACACTCAGGAGATATATGTACACATGTTTTCTACTTCCCTGTGCTTTGGTTATGTAGGGTAGCTATTAACAGAGACCTTCCGAATGCGGAAATGACATAATAGTTTCACTACGTCACTAGTGTGAACTGAATGAAATATTACAAAATCCCAAGGAATTAAAAGAAAAGACAAAAGTGAATAAAATAGCCTTTGCAGCGCAGTCTAATGGCACAAATATTCTCACTACATTTCATTGAGATGGGCCATTCCCTACAGTATCGCATCATTTCTCAGCAAATCTGAGAGAATCAATGACCAGCGATCAACATCCACCCTGTCCGCTTGATGTAGCCGGGGTATTAATGTGATAACTGGCAATGTGGACAATAACAAGCTAGCGGATATGATGACAATCCTATCAGGACTCGCTCTCAGAGCGCTAGTCACTACTGCAGGGCCGTTATACAATTAGCGGGCGTTCTGCCATGACGACCAATCAATCGTCAGCCAACATCACAAGTAGACGTAATTGCAATGTGCTTCAAGCTTGGATCCGTTTTCAAGCAGATACAGATCTAAGGATGGGATGGGCGGCAATTGGCGACATGGTTTATAATCTAGGACTGCCTCCTAAAATGATTCAGCAGAATTGTCTCCACTCAATCTCTAGCAAGCATCTGCTCTGACAGGGATATCTAGCTCTGAAAAATATATCACCGACTTTTCAAACTAGCCTGTTGTACGCTGTAGCAACAACCCGTGGCATATCAGTGAACGATTAAATCTAAGAAATGAGGATGAAAGACAAGCTGCAGGGCAGACCCTCAAATTCTAAATCCCACAATCCACAGGCAAGCGCACTATGGACTAAACTATCCTGCCCTACTGTGGTATACGTGGCATATGTACATAAAAGGTAGCGACAATAAAGAAGAGCAAAGGTTTGTTGCACCCTGTTGTATATCCCCCTGTCTCTTAGAAGTGTCGCAATTAAAACCAGCAACTGGCATAGCCATGCTGACAGGCTGCCATCCTTGTTGGTGAGTTAAATGAACCAGAGGAAGCTACTATATGTATACAATGTAAACTGACGATATGACTACCAATAAAGGGAAATTTGTAAAAAAAAAAAAAAATAAAAAAAAAAAAAAAATAAATATCAGGTTAACAATTTATATATATATACAAGAATTTTGGATTCTGATGAATATTGATAAGATGGGGTGGTATTCATATCCATTCTGTGCAGTGGAAATATAAGTTTGAGAAACCATGATCCACGAGAAATTGATGACATTTGGGGAAGGAGTTTAAACACTATAGATTTGAAAACAGCTGAGGTAACTACTTTATTACTCAAGAATTTCCCATGATTGAATTTAGGAAGCAGTCATTAGCTCCATATCACATGCGGCGAGGGTAGGATCGTATGCACATACCGTGTTATCAGCAGTGCCATCAGTGACATTACAGAACTATCAATTACATCTAGCTTATTAAACTATTGGCATGCTTTGATGAAACCCGTGATTTGAGCAGGTCGTTCCGGGAGCCATGTTGACACACAAGTCAGCAGGTTAGAGCAGTACACAAGACTGGAGTATACTGTGCGGTGTGATTGCATTAATCAGATACAATTCTTGGAAAATACAATGAGACTTAATATATTGGATCAGAATGTACAATAAATATATCTATGGTTTACCAGCAAATGTACTTTGAGTAAAACCAATCTTTTTCTGGTTTACTTTTGGAAACCTGTTTAAAAAGAATTTTGTGTACTCTAATTTACTGCCTGGCCAAATCGTAACAGTTCACAGCTAATGATTACCAAATCTAAATGAAAAAGGATTCAATATAACAGTGTTGAATTGGAATATAAGAATGAATAATATACGTAATTAGTAAGCTTGTATGTGTCAACAAGGAGGATGAGGAATGGAAAAGATGTCCGAAACGGGAAGGTTACAAATAAGCTGTCATAATTACGAGCAAGATAATTGTTTGCAATGGCGTTTTTTTACGCTGATGTCTTTGTAATGAGCAAAACCTCCCACGAGAGAGCTACGTAATAAAGTATACCTGTCAGCAGATCCTGTCACAAACATATGCGATAAATAGAATTCACGATGAGAATTTATTTCCTTTAAAATAAGAAAGCAGGGAGCGTTATATATCACAGACGATGATGCTTGGGTATTTTATCTGAACTTGATGAGACAAGACTTTTTGTGTCTGGAGTCACTTTACTCTCTCATCGGTTCCACTTAGACTGTTAGTTTATGTTATTACACTGTGCTTTGAGAGATTTAGTATCCTCATACCTGTCACCAACAAAGTTAGAACGTTAAGGACATCCCCTTTTATTCATAGATATTTAGTAGAAACCAAACGAGAGTTAGCCTTGTCAATGTTTATGCCACGATGGGCAGGTTGTGTATTACTACACGAGGTGTTAGCCCAGTGTAGTGAGTAGCAGACCTGACCAGAATGGTATAAACATTGACAAGGCTAACTCGAGTTCGGTTTTGTATTTATCCTACGCCATCTCACCGATATACAGAGAAAATTTTGTAATTATCCATGTTAGTAGCGTGTTGGCACTTATCGGAGGATGGCCACATTTATCAATGCTGTCGGATATACTTTCCTTATCTGGTCCCTGATTGGTTGGTTTTTTATTCACCTCGGTGCATAAATAAAACTTTATTCAACGCTCCGTCAAATACATTGAGTCAATTTTAAACCTATGGCCTTTTTTATCAGGGGTAGGATAATAAATGGTATTCGTTAAGCTTCTGAATCTGTTGTTATCTATCATATCAATGCCCCTCCTGATGAGCATCCCCTCATCATATATGTGCCCAGGCACACACATTCTGGTCATATATTTATTCTAATTTTACCTTGTTTTTCTTCATATCCCGAGAGATTTGTCCGATCTTATATAGTCTGGTCTGCACGAGCCTGCTTGATTCGTACTTGAGACTAGCCTTGACTGATATGTAGCATTTCTGTGTTTAATGCCTCTTCAGAATGGATCAGACTATTCGGGTCACATCAGGTCGGGTCGGGTCTCATCGGCTCGGGTCAAGACCGCACAAAAAACGCCCGTGCATCTAAAGGGGGTGTTCCACTGACCCGACGGTAGCCGATTCCGTAGCCAGACAATCGCCGATTATTATCGGATGCCCTAGAATTTCTCAAATCTTTGAAAATGGTCATTTATTAAACTATTATTATGAGAATTAAATTAATTACAATACGTGAGCTTCCTCTTAAGGGCACAGGAACAATTGATCGGGTGAGAAATCGGCCTGGTGGATTCACCCCTTTAGCCTTAAAGCGACACTAGTCTAAGTAATGACTAGATCCCGACACAAACTTCTCAGAAAGAGTTCGAACCTCTCAGAAAGAGTACTTCTTCTTCCGCTCCATCGCCTGTTAAAGCCCATACACACTGTACGATTTCGGAACATGAATGTTCCTTTCTCGGCGACAAAAGAACAATCGTAAGCTCAGGCGAGGCCTAGAAAATGTGTCGGCCAGTGTGGCACCCCCCTACAGTAATTTGCCTAAGATTTGGAAATCCCACCCGTGGCGATGTACCTTTGTCGCCGACAAACTGCAGTCCAATGTTCCGAAATCGGGAGCGATAAATTAAGGAACGTGTTCCTTCCCGTTGTCGCCGACAACGGAGTTTAAGAAATGCCCCCCGTGGTTCCTACCAACTTTGGCCCATAATTAGTCGCTGGGTGACCAGAAATGCCCATGCCACACACAGACTGAGGCCAGCTCACCGATTTAACTCCCATATACTGAGATTTATTACTTGTTCCTTTATCTGTGGCCTCGAATTTCCGAGAAAATCGGAAGTCAGTCGTCCAGTGTGAACAGAATTTGCTTAAGATAAATTCACACTAATGACCTCCACCCCTACCTATAAATCCTGCTGTGATGGTCGATGCCAAGCGCAAATTCGCCTGAGACAAGTTAAAATGCCCTTCCGATTTAGGGAGTTAATCGGTGGGAACGAAATCGTACAGTGTGTTTCCCCTTTTAAAGGCACTTCAAGTCCACTCTGGCATGCAACATGTCACCAGATTTATGGCAAACAGATTGGAAAATCGACCGGCAGGGTAGACTAATATAACGAGGTCGTCATGCTTCGACTTCAACCCATGACAAATATCTCATAAAGAACTCATATCCAGAGAGCGTTAAATTCATTGCTGGATCTTTTTGCTTAACGTTGTTATTAGAACTATTTCAAACCATATGGGAATTTAAGGACTGATATGCTAGGGCCTTACTAAGAAGCCTGTGGGTGGTAGGTTACTTGGTATTTCACTTTAGTTACATACAGCCTAACTGTGCAGGAAATACACATTTGGTGCTATGTTCTGGTAGATTTACGCCGTATCGAAGATCCAATGTGTACTTTTCACGAGGAAAAGGTATTCGTAAGATAAACAGTCTCTTTCTTGCAATCGAGTATCTTTTGACTCTCTATCGAGAAGATAAAATGTTGCAACCGTGCTTTCCTAGTACAAATGACACATAAAAAATCGAAAAAGATGATACAGAATCAAATATGAATAGAATATATATAAACAGAGAAGAGTCAAATAAGGAGTTATACATGGAAAATAATGTTAATGATATAAAACAAAAATTACACCGGAACACCCAACCCTGTTGCTCAGATACACTCAGCGTGTGTACACATGAGATGCTCCAGTGAGACTAATTTGAACGTAGATTAAAATCGCTGATCTCTCGTGTTGGACATGCGTTCACAATCCCCGCCAGACGGCGTTCTGGGGGCAGATAACAACCGCCAACACCAAAACGTGCCGCACGACTTGTTTATCCTCCTCTGAGACCAAATCAAGCGTGAAGATGAACCTGGCCAGCAAGCAGATAGGCACCCAGAGAGAACAGGGAGACCCCTCCCATCAGCCGGCGGGTG
Source organism: Alentia gelatinosa (assembly GCA_950022655.1). NCBI lineage: Eukaryota > Metazoa > Annelida > Polychaeta > Phyllodocida > Polynoidae > Alentia > Alentia gelatinosa. Next base: position 8,175,097 of record OX465582.1, read on the forward strand.
TGTGTGGTGGGTGGCGGTGTAAGGGAAAAGAAGACAGCGGGGAGAGTCGGGGGAGGGGCTTAACCAACTTTACTCATGACCAGGCCCGGGGTCAGCGCTGCAGTGAGGCCCTACGGACAGATGGCCAACAATGCGCATTATTTGAGAAGGCTTTTCACCAGGGGGCGCGGCTGCGTCTGGCAGCGGGAGGCCAGCCGCTGCAGGGGGTTCTGGGTAATCAGCGACAAGTGCGAAGCGCTCGGAAAAAAACCCATAGAGCCCTCCGAGGCTACTGGTGGTGTCACTGAGAAAACGTGTTAATTACATGTACTCTGAAAAGGAATAATGATATGTGGGAGTGGAAGTACGACACCTTCAGAAGTATCTTTTCGGAAAGGAATGGTTGAACTTATTTCTATCCCAAAATATACAATTGTTGTATTAAGATGAATAAGGACGTGAGCGATTATGAAAATAAAACTGGACATCATGCAAACAGAATCTAAATTCTATATACCCTATTTATATCGATCTTTAATTCATTGTGGCTATACCAGAAACCTAACTTCAAAAAGGCTTATAACTAGCGCCAAGGCGGATATCCGGTACAGCTGGCGTGAGCGCGCGTGCGCGGGGCAGGTCCTGTAGCAGTTGGCCAGGAGCAGTTCTGCAGAGCGCCGAGTAGCTCTGAACACCTCTACACAGTTCCGCTCTGTATAGAAGGAACAGTGGTGGTGTCAGTGAACAGGACTCGGGAACTATAGCGTCCTGCTCCGAACAAGACTGGCCTTGTCAGTGCCTCTTTGCTATATCAACAGTGCCGACATAAAGTGTTTTTTTCCCCACAAACTTCGTCCAATACGCCTCCGTTTGGTTTCCATTATCAGGATGATAGGGACTGACAACAGAGCAGACTTACTGAAACTGATGTAGAGAATTGTCAACGACCTACTGATGGGTAACAGAGTTAGCCATGACTAACACAGTTGCCGATAAAATAACTGCTTTTATTTATCAGCTATTGTGCACTAACGTGTTGTCTTGACACCTTCATATATCATCTGTTTTCTATCACTGACGTAAGGTGATCAAATGACTATTTGCAAATATAAGCTATTGTCGAGTTTCTATTTAGTGCCGACAAACATGATTTCTTACAGATATCAAAAACTTAACTATCGACGTTATCATCAGCTACAGCAGTTTCTGATTTATAGTGTTATAGCCGACTGGAAGTAACTACTAAGCGGCCCGTATGCGACTCTCACTTGAATCTGCCCGTGGAATGTGACAAACAAATCAAAACCAAACGCAATCCCAGTTGAAAGAGAAATATTGTGATTTCAGATTCTTTTGGGTGCTCTTTATACACATACTAAATTGGTATTGTGTTGTGGTGTGAAAGTCACGTATATCCAGTAATTCCCTGAATCATTGACCCTTCAAATAGCATCACAATAGTCTAGTATTTTTTGAAGGTTTGTTTTGACGCCGACAGGAATGACATACTGTGTAACGCAACGTTATGTGAAGAATGTGCCTCTCTTTTTAGTAGACCTGAACACCCTATATATCTTCAAAGAAATCCCATGCTTGGTTCCTAAATCGAAACTAACTGATTCAAAATTCAAAACATCATATCTCTATTACTGAGAATGGTTTGTGAGAAACTCAAATCAGATGTCATTATGTGCCAGAGCCCAGTATTCTACCAATAATAAAGGAATATTCTGCGAATGAAAGATCAGAAAGCTGGAAAAGAGGTTTAGGAATCACCTCCTGTATTGAATTCCAGATCTGCACAAGAGTGTTGTCCCGGAATGAGTTTGTGGCGATGGAGAGTTTCTAAAGATGGAAAAAGTCCAGGTCAGGAACTAGTTCCGAAAATCGTTATTCAAATTGTTCATCACTCAGTCTCCTCCACAAGCCCGCTGTTAACCGTCATATATTTGGTGGAATATTGGGTTCTGGAATTTGACGAGTCGGGTCAATGTGACTATGAAATTTGGAATGTTGGAATGGTAGATTTTAATATCAATCCAAAGCCCTCTATCTGTTCAAACTCGAATTGGATTATCCCCTATCAATTGGTAAAGGAAACTAGTAAAATATTACCAATATCGGATAGATTAAGGTGTAAATTCACAATATTTGTGAGCAATAGAAATAGTAGTGAGCAATCGGAATGTAAATTAAAATACGATAGTATTCGCTACTTGACTGAAGATTTTCTCGAGTTTAATTACAGGAACACGTCCTAAGACCCTATAATGCCCCAGTCACACTGGCGTAAAAAACGGCGTTTCTTCTACGTATTTGAATTGGATGGGACCACGTATTAGCTACGGCTTTGGAACGTATCTGGAACGTTTCTTTAACGTGTTAGTACGCTTCTCAACGTTCATCAACGTTTATTTACGCTTCTGTATGCATTGTGGCGTTTTTTCGGCGCATTCCGACTTTCCTTTACGCATCTCTGCGTATTGCGGCGTTTTGCGGCGTATTTTGAGATTTCAAAATGCGTAGAAGAACGTAGACGTGCGTACACGGAAAAACGCCGTTTTTTACGCCAGTGTGACTGGGGCATGAGAAACACCCCTTACAGAGGGTCACCCATGGGTACATGTTAATCTCGGCCTTGAACTTGGCCCATGTGATAACGCATCCTACTAAGGCCCAATGAGCTCTCACTGGAAACAATACCGAGGCGGGAGGCGTTCTCCAGTCCAACTTCTTTAACCTCCAGGTCGGGAGAAGTAAGAAAAGTTACAAGGGTCTCCTGCAGTGGCTAATCATCATCTCCCCGGTAGACCCCTGGAGTGCACTTAATGACCCCGGCGTATCGCGGCGTGCCACGGAGGTGTGTAATGTATTGTCGAAGGGCGTGGGGAGGGTGGATGTTGGGGATGGGTGTGGATGGTTGAGAGAGGGGTTGGTGTTAGGGTGTCGATCTGTCAGCGGGTTAAGTGACTATTCGCTCCCTGCTGCTCCAGACACTAACGTAGACAGGCGTCTCTACCCTCTCACTTAGACTGGTCTCAGTCACTTTGTCCTATCCCTTCCCTTCCCCTCTCCCTACACTCCACCGGGCCACGGGTTCCTGAGTCTGTCGGGCGTTAGAGGATTGCAACGTAGTTTGATTTACCAATGAATATCCAAAATAAAAGAATTGAGCAAGTCGAGGGTCCCACTGCCCTCTCTCTCGGCGCCTAGCTTTAGTCATCTGCTCGGGAGGTGCTAACTTGAACTGCTCAAATCTTTGTTGATGGAATGTTCATAAAAAACTAAAATTCCAAGAGTCAGTTTCAGTGAGGAGATTGAATAAGAATTGGACTCGGTAAATGAAGCCAGTCTAACTACTGGCAAGTTACGCGTAAGTGACTCGTCAGACGATATGACGGCTGATATGCTGCACTCGCCATACATAATATCCGTTACACAAGCTTAGGTAGTGCATTGGCCAAAACCAGAATTCTGTATGGAGAGGAATGGTCACACTCAGGGCCAGCTTTCATTTTCTACATTCCAGAGGAAAAAAGACTCTTCTGTCAGTTAAAAACATGCCTCGAACTTTACATCAAAAACCTTTGATATAAAACAAAATGATTGGATATTATCTACCCAGATTCATAGCAGTGGATACTTCTGCTAGCTAGAGACAGCCTCCAGACATTCTCATAATTCCTATGACAGGTGTAGATAAGTAACACTATGAGGTGTGGTGGAATAGGACAGGTGTCTGCGGTATGCTACAAATATATGATATATAGGTTACATAAACGTCTACCTGCACTATGGACGAAAGTCGATACATACATTCTACAGCCAGACAGTCATATCTGATATACAAACTATATCTTGGTTTTTGTCATGCATTCTCACTGTTTATCGAATCATATAAGCCATTATCCTTTTAAACTAACGGTACATTTCCTTGAAAACCTCAGTGAGCAAGTAACAGGTTTCGATATACATTTTCATTTAAATTAAGAGGTATATACTGATACCCAGCCAAACGTGTATCATTAAGCGTGCGACAGTCATTACTGCAATGGACATAGTTTAAAATGTTGCTATATTGCACTGGTTGTCGTTCTGGTCAAGCAGATATGATATTGTTGTCATATATTCCTGGCAGATACCATAAAGAAACAGCAGAAACAATCCCCTCTCTTGGCATTTTATCTCTTGGCTACGTCCCCATAATATTACATATCATAGCTCTATACTAAGATATCACCAATAGACATCTGCGGTGTTTTTCCCAGTGTCCTTCTATCCCATTCCATTCTGTATGAGTTATTAAATGATCATCTGGACTGACATCTGAGAACATAAGAGCAAACGGGCGTATCGGCTGCACAATCTGTGCTGTTGACAGTGAACAAACAGCACTGCCGTTCTCAGGCATACAGTGAGCATCACTCGTCTGCCCTGCTAGCCTGTGTGTCTTACGGGCGAGCGGCTCGGGCGAATAGCTCGGGCGAGCAGACAATTTCATCACACAGTTTCCTCGCACATCTGCCATACCGATCATTTCACCTTGCTTCCTTTGTGTCTGACTTAGACGTACCACTCGGCATACTCCAACGCCACCTAGTGGCAGGACAGACAGGTGGGCGATAATAGAGAGGTTCATTTAGATCTGCACAGCAGAGGGTATATTACCGAGAGTAATAATTGTGGAGTGGAGAGCACGGGGTGCTAATGTCTCTGCCTCTGCAATTTCGTTCTCCGCAGGAGTATGTATATCACTGCGCATGCGTGGATGTCCCTCTCCTTTTTTTATTGCAGCAGGAAGGCAGTATTGGTGATACAGAACTAATATTTGCATTCCCTCCTATCTGCGCATCCGCCATTTTAACATTCTTATGTTTAGAATGGGATTAATTTGTTCAGATCTATGTTAATGACTTACGCCATCCTGAATACAAAAATCTATAGCGATTATGTGATCTATTAATGTAATAGATATATGTATATAAATAAATACGGGGTAAATGTATATAAATTAATGCGGGGTAAATGATGTGAGCACTAGAAGCGCGCATGCGCAGTCCCAAGTATTGATGGGCTAATCTAGATGGTAATAGATTACCGGACCATCCCCCTCACATCCACCTACCACCGATAGTACAGTGTCTGGAGCATTGGCAAGCTCTGAAAGGGATTCAATGAAGACTGACGTAGCCAGGGAGGGGCTGTGGGCACTGTGCCTGCTGGTGGTCCTGATAGGCCGGACTCTGATAGGAGATGGTATGGAGGAGACACCAGAGATAAGGCTATACAATTGCTCAAATCGTAGAAGTACCTGTTATCATTAACATAACGTGAGATGAGGTGATAAGAAATGTATATCCCATGCAATTTACTCAGATACCTTCCCAGTTATCATATCACCATATCATTACTGTTATCTTATCTTTTCTCGAGGTTATAATCACTAGATTTGGCGTGGCGTGATGGGACTGACAACATATGGTATTCTCTCAGTAATACCTTCGCATCATGATTAGAATTTAGCAGAAACCTGAGGGAGTATTTGATACAATTCTTGTTCAGTTGAGCCCTGTAGGATTCAAAGTACATATAGCATCGTCTATGCTATAGTTCCCAACCTCGATATTTGAAACCACACTTCTGAGTCTGGATTGAACCCGAGGATAGATGTCTCTTTTAAGCTCTCAGTGTTTGAGCTCACAAAACCTTGTCTGAATACATTCCTCTCTCCTTTCCTGTATTATCGCTACCCCGATTAAAGAGTTCCAACGCCGGGTACCAGTGCCGGCTTCACAATATCAACCAATCAGCTTGGAGTAGATGGATCGCTGCTGAAAGGCGGGCGTTAAAGGCAGTACTTCCGTTATTTAGAGCTACTTTTATGCTGGAAGAGACCCCGATGGGGCTATCAACCTACCCTTCGCGCACACGCGCACGTTTTAAGCGCCTTAATTCGTCTCGATTTTACGTCAGAGTGGATGGGGGTGGTTGGAGATTGTGGTCTTTCTCAGTGGAATGCAGCAAGAATCCACCGCGTTTTACCAGTCGAACAGGAGATACCACAAGAAAATCTAATTGAATTCCCGTGCATCAATTATGAATTTTCGTCCAGCGGGCGTATGGAAAATCCAGGGTTATAAATACTAATAAAAACAAGAAAGGAATGAAAAAAAAAAAAAAATGGCGGTTCTCTGAGGCCATTGCTGGTAACGGTAATCTATTAGCTGGAATGTTTCACAAATCGCTTTAATCTAACACGTAACTTAAGCCTTTGTCTGGCCTGTGTATTAGATTGCGCAATGGTTAATGTATGAGCGATAAATCCCATGGTTCGCGAGTATTTAATCTAGCTGTGAAGTAAACGGGCCGGTGATAAATCTGAAAAATTAGCGGCGCTGCCAGCCTTGGCATGGGTCTATTGTTGATGCGCCGTGTAATGCAGTGTCTAATGCTGTGGTAGACCGTGTACTCCATTAGTACCTCAGAAAGGTGGACCTTACAATCCTGCAATCATAGCTTCCCTTATATCGTTCTGTGGAACTATTCTATTCATTCCCGTGCTTTCTGAAATAAGTGAAAGGATGATGATCCAGACTCACTTGTTCTGCCATCATGGACATATTTCATAGAGGATAATTACCTATGCTGTTATGAGAACCTCTATGTCTGAAGCCTGGCGTCCTACTACTACGATAGGGCTCCAATATGGTCTACGATGCACCTCCCGATAAACATTCAAAATCGCGTCGGAAGGTTACTTAATATCGGGGCAGTTGACCACGTTTCTGCGATCAGACACCGAAAAATACCTTACGATGCGTGGCGGATTGGCATGTCTAGACATATGTCTACGATTTTTGCACCTTCCCGATATGTCTCCGATATTTGCTTTTTGTATCGGTGCCATATCGGTAGGTCTAAATTTTTATCGTAGTAGGTGGACGCCAGGTCTGATACATATGAAGCAATTGAGAAGACTCGCTTTGAATATCCGAGAGTGCCTCTTAGGAAGTGGCTTCAATAAGAACTTCACAAATGTATATATGGCTTCATAGAGCTTCTTAAATCGGATTAGATCGATTTCCAAGAATTGGCTTCAAACGCGACCGTTTTTAAATGGCTTCATTGGTTTCAGTTCTTGTGTCATCTTCAAATTTGATCTAAGTCTTCTTGCTTCTCTAAGAAAAGTTTCTGTTGGGATAAATCAACCTCTGATACTGACTATTAAAGTTAAAATCTTACATTATCTATCGATCCATATACATGTTTGTATGTATGTATGTGTGTGTGTGCACACAGGTGCCTATGATAACGGATATGTTATCTACATTCGGTGCCTTTCATTCAAATAGTGCGATACATCGAATTCAACCAATGTATCATGGCACCTGATATGAGGCGATGTAAGGATTGACCAACCCCTATACACAGATACTTCCACTTTCTCACTTGCAGTGGCTTCTCCCAATATGGTTTTCTGCGGCGGCTTTTGTGAGTGGCTTCCGTGAGCCGTCAGGGCTGCACGAAGCCAGAGGCAGGCCCTGCTATTGTGGGGTAATTCAATAGTGATGCGGGGCGGCAGAATGGGCACACCCGCCACACGCTACACGCCACAGACCGTTGTAGGGTCGCCCTATACAGACCGTCTGGTGTTTATGAGATGGGCGAGATTGATTAAGAAGAAGAAACCCAGGGGCCAAGTATCTCAAATGAGGCCTCTCCCTTGGTTCGGATCGGATTGGGTATAGTGTACTGATGGTAGATGCTTTATGTTCTGGAGCTATTCTTGTTTTGTATTATTGAATTCTGGAGGTTTATAATGTGATCATATTCGCCTAGCTACTATTGACAAGAAAACTTTTATTCGATATTTAGGAAAGTAAACATTGGGGTTGTTCAGATATATAATTCATAATAACAATCCTCCTCATGCTAATCAGTGGAGACTAGGTATCAGGCACGACAAATTATTCGGATACAAAATAATGTGATTGGATATCATTATATCCGTTTTTGACAGTGAAGACTCCTGGGAATGGGTTTGGCAGAAGACATCAGACCTCCGTGAGAAAGCTCTAGATGGGCACCCATGATATGGATGCTTCGCCCATCCTTAACAGCTGTATGTTACGTTTCTGGCACATAGGATTGCTGCCAGAATAGTACCAGTAAATCTGATAAGGAGCTATTCCTACAGTTATTTTAGAGTATATATATAACCTATTAAAGTATACATATTAATATGGTATTGGAAGATATAAGCTATATGTCAGTGCATATATGTGTCGATGGGATCACTTAAGAACAGATTTGTCTCCCAACTAGCTTGGTGCATAGGATGCACAGACCGAAACGGAAGCACGTAGGAAGAATGCCCCGAGACGCCTCGGTGGTGAATTGTCCTGAGTAATTAGCAGTGTGACTGAGCAGCTCCCAACTGCTCGCTCGGCCTTGCCTCCCACTCCGATTAGACGAAAGCGTTCCAGGATCACTTCCGGTCGTGGACGCTTGCTACCAGCAAGCTGCTGGGTGTGACGAGAGAAAGGCTCCGGAAATCAGCCTCGGCTTGCTGCTGCTGCTAAAGGAGGTCACGTGAGCTTTTTAATGAGGCATCACCAGAGGGCGCCACTGTAGATTGGACGGAGTGGGGGCTTCGGCCTGGTGTCACCGCTAGATGGCGAAGGTGTGGTGGTGTTGCTGTTTAAAGGGTGCTGTAAGTGCCGGTATGTTTTTGGTGGGTGCAGAAGGCGTGAAGAAGATGAGTTCAAATTGAGCAAGGAGGTTCTAACATTCCCATGACAGCACAACAAATATGCCTGACTTATACAAATTGCAATCCCAATCACATAAATGGTCTGTCGTTGCCATCCCGCAATCAGTTCTCAGGAATCTAAAGGTTCCCAGACGTAATTCTAAAACCAGCCCACCATTTTATTTATCATACTGGAAATGGCATCAGTCAATCATGAATTAAGCTAGACACATCTTGAGAAATGTAGAGTGCTACCTGATTAGAAAGAAGAACGGGGCGATATGGCGGGGTGGGATGACATGGTACTCTGGGACACTCAGCTGCAGTAGCCTCCTGTCACCTTATGTAACAGATTCGATTACGTTTTGATCTGACCCTGACTGGCAGGTGTATTATAACGTAAGTCCCCTGAAGCCACACAGTCACTTGCATCCCAGAGACTTTTAGTCAGTCCCATCTAAAGCCGTCTCTAAATGTGAAGCACTTCGTGTTGGTTTCTTAAACCTAAGTTTCATTTTCTGAAACAGTCTGGAATACTTATCCTATTCAGTAACCGGTTAGACTCTTCTGTGTCAGGAGAAGCCTGATTTTATCAGTTATATACGTAGACGATTAAACAATTCTAATTGTAATTACCATGTCGTAGCCGCCATTCTAATATTTCTGAGAACATGTTTATTTCTCTGACTAGTCCGTCAATACTCTAACCATCCCATAACAATGTACAATTGGCTCTTGAGAAGAATATTAAAGAGGTGTCTATATAATGACTCTATGACAATAAAGAACAGATTATACAACAATTTGGAATTACCTTTATCATATAATGGGACTGGTTACACTTCAATATAGAACTGACTATATTCGTTATGGAACTGGTTCTGCAGCATGTATACGGCATATAGCCTATGATCCATGGGCGCCGCCATGACGCCCCCCGAGTAGGTGTTCTTCACTACAGGAGGTGAAAAAGTAGGTGTTCTTCACTAAAGGAGGTAGAAAAGAAGTGAGTGATAATTGGGAAATGTCACAACTTTAGCCTTGCTCACATATTTATATAAAGTGTTCCATATGGAAAATATCATGTCTTGGGTTTAGCATGGACAGTGTATCTCTATGGGTTTATTTATTATGTCATCCTACTTTGGGATGGGTGTAGAGAGTCAAGGGAACCATGGTAAAATATTGAAAGGCAGTTGAATTTTGTAAGAACAAAGAGCCATAATACAGGTGTATGTATATTTGATGCTGTACTGTTGTATCAGAATAGCTCAACAATATGTATGAGAGATACAATAAAACTAAACTAAAAAAAAAAAAAGGTTTGTCCCCCGACCACCTAGTGACTGCTTCATGAACTAACAATGGCTCTGTCCCCTATAGAACAGTTACAATATAGAACTGTTTCTACAATAATATAGAGTTCATACATTTACAGTACAGAGCTGGTAGGATAGCCTTTGGAGGCATCAGGACACTGTGTCTGTGGCCTGTTGCCTTGAATGTCTCAGCAATGGACCACCCTCTCATAAAGGACTCTCTGGTCTGGGGCACAAATAAACTGCTGGATGCATATACTGGTTCCATCTTTCCACATACCACCACCTTGGCGGACCTTGTGGTTGTACTTTCACCTCTATACAGAGACTACGGATGTCCGTGACGTATGAACGCAGAATTCTGTGACGTGCCAGTGAGCGCCTTTGACGGCTTCTCTCTCCCCTTGTGAAAAGGGGGGAAAAGGATCCTTTCCACGCTGACATCAGCCTTGACTGCGCTGACAATAGAGTTCCCACGAGATGATAGTCGTAAATACCGTTATATAATAGGACACCCCGCTCCATTCACTGTCCACATCTACCCCTACACGCCCACTCCGGACCCTCCGCTTTAGGGCCCGAGGCGCGTCGGGTAAAAGCCGAACCCCGCCTACAGCGTTCAGATCACGTGACCATTTCCGCTTCCGGTCTCCTAGTAGTCGCCCTCCATCTTGATCGTTGACCGCCATTCGGCCACATGGCGGCGCTGGTGGGAGCTCTCGGCGATTCATTACGACCCACAGGCTGCCATTTCTCTCTCATAAGGGCAATGACCTTTTCTGTAACCTCTACAGTAGTGACCTCCATAGTGGAGACCTTTAGAGGGGAACGCTCATTAGTGTTGCAAGGAAAAGTCGGCTATTTACCCGAAAAGGATTTCTGGTGGAAAAAGGGGAAAGCCGGGTGGGTGAGGAGGGGAGGGGTAATAAGCCTTCATTTTGGTCAACTGTAGGCTACAGGTCACGTGACGGGTGACAATTGTATCGCCTATTCCCATTGGCGGAAATGCAGCTCAAGGGAACTTCTGTACCTGTGCCATGCATTTCTATTGGAGGAGAGATGACCAGTGGCGGAGTTCTACGTACGTGCCGCGCCCTCTGATTGGTGGAAAACCAGGCTTCCACCAGGTAAAGTTCTACGTGCGTATCACGCATTCCGATTGGCGGAGAGGTCCGCTGTAGAATGGCGGGACGAGTCTTACGTGTGTCGCGCCCTCTGATTGGTGCGGCTCGCTGGTCACATGACGCTCAGACGAGGTGACACGTGACAGTCCCGGCGTTCGTGTCCGGGAATCAGGTGACACGCCGTCGCGATTACCATCGGGGAAATGTAGGGGGCGCCTGTCAGCCTGCGGGCGGCGGCGTCTGGTCAAGGCTTCCCCCTAGCGGCGAGAGGCAAAGTGGGGGGCGCCGACGGGGCTGGGAGGGAGGAGTGGAAGGTGGGAGAGTGAGTGGGAGGGTGGGCGGCCATTAGTGATTAAGACAGTGAGCCGAGGGAGCTAGTGGTGGCTGGTGAGCACTGAACAGCAGTCAGACTATGAGATGAGCAATAGGCAGGTAGTGGTGAGAGAGCTCAGAGAGTGATAATATTGGGTGGTTATGTAGGGGGTATGGGACAGGCAAACAGATGGCAAATTTATTTATTCATTTATTTGTAACTAGCAATGATAGGTGGATGGTGTGCAGTCAATAGAAGGTAAGTAGCGATCTGTTGGTGGAAGGTGATAAATAGTGAAGACAATCAGTAGTTTGGGGAAGTTGGTGGGGGCTTAGTAGGCCGTGGCCCATCGACGTTTGGCTCATAGTGGGAAGTAAGCGGTGAGTTGTGGGCAGTAGGCAGAAGGTAGCGGATTATGAGCTATAAGCAAAGACCTGTTGGCACAGGAAGTTTTAAGAAGTGGGCGATAGACATTCGGTTCCAGGTGGCAGATGGCAGCAGGCATAGTGTAAGAGGACTAGGGACACGGGTGTTTGGCCTACAGTGTAGTAGGGAGTAAGCAGCATGTGACAGGTTAAGGGCAGCAAGCAGTGAGCTATGGGTGGTCAGTTCTTGGCGCCCAATGGTGGGCAGCAGGCGGTGGGCATTGGGTGGCGGGCATAGAACTGTTGGTACGGATAGCAGTTGGCAGCAGGTGACGACCTGTGGGCAGTAGCCAGTGAGCTTTTGGCGGCAAGATGCATGTAGGCACAGGATGGCAGGCAGCGGGCGGTGGGCGGTGGACAGACAACCAGCTCCAACCAGCGGTCAGTGGGCGTAGACACAGGAGGGCTATTAGCACAGCAGCATCGCCGGAAGGAACTAAGAAGGCTGACGTACACCATGAACCCTGGTCGGCCAAAGGGCCCGCGCCGTGTCGCCACTAAGTGGCGGGCGGGGCGGCGGGCGGGGCGGCGGGTGGGGCGGCGGGCGCTGCGGCGGGCATGGCGGCGGGCGGGACGGCAGCGGGCGAGAAAGCGGGCCGGACAGCAGGGCGGTCAGCTAGCAGGGTAGGTAGGTGACAGCTCAGCAACCGCCCAGTAACCGTGCTTTAAAAGCTTCCCATCTCCACCCCCCCCCCCCCCCCACACACACGATCAGGATCCTCCTCCCCTACCCCGAGGCCTGTATAGATTCTCGCTGTGCTCTCAAAGTGCCCAGGTCCTTCAGGGGCCTGCGCCAGGCGACTGTTCTCTGCGACGTCAGGAAGGCAACGGCAGGCAGGATTAGAGGGAAACTATGTTCCGGTGAAAGGAAGTCAAAGTTACGAGGTAAGGCTTGGAAAAATTACTGCCCAAGGCCTTGGCCGCGGGCAGTAATTTTTCAGAGCCTTACCGAGTAATTTTGACTTCCTTTCACTGGTACTTGGTTTCCCTATTCCTATATACCTTCAAATGTGGTTTAATAACGATAATTAGCGTTGTTTGCTCATCCACCATCGAACCTGAAGCCAGATCCAACCTTATCGAGTAACTTGACACTTTATGTTTACTCCCCACTGCGCTTTTCATATGAATTTTGTAAGAGACAATCTGATTGGTCTAAATGTCAACCTTGGGTAGTATACGGCAACTTTGGGTAGTATCCATAAGTTACTCCACCCCCCAGAACGTGGTGTAAGCATAGAGTGTACAGCCATAGGTATATAGGAATAGAGGGAAACTATGTTCCGGTGGGAATAAGTCAAAGGTACGCGGTATGGCTTGGAAAAATTACTGCCCAAGGCGTAGCCGCGGGCCGTAATTTTTCCAAGCCTTACCGAGTATGTTTGACTTATTTCCACTGGTACCTGGTTTCCCTATTCCTATATACCGGTACTTTCAATCGTCGGCTAATATCGATAAAAACCGAATGTCTCTGAACGTCAACCTGGGCAGTAAACGTCAACCTGGGCAGTAAACGTCAACCTGGGCAGTAACTTCAACCTGGGCAGTAAACAAAAGTTATTCCACCCCCAGCAGCGTTAAGTAATCATAGGTTGTTCGCTCATAGGTATATAAGAATAAGCCTTCCCAGCAAATGACCGGCACATAATGTCCATCCTCTCTATTCTCTGCCAATAGTCTGAGTAAAGGATAGACGGATTACAATTGCCCACTACCTTTATTCTTATCTTTCCTGAACACGTTTTTGATGCAGGAATATTTTTTTATATCAACGAAAATCATATCTGGGCCATCAGACTTCAATATAATAATCAGCATTTTTGAATTGCATCAGTGGTTTTACTCCTCTTACTGTATCCTAGCACGTACCTATAAGACAATTAAAACCTTGTAGTTAAAAGGAGGAACAGTGGATACTATGGAGTTATAGATAGAAGAAACGGTCGTCTCATAGAAGATTCAGGGATAAATCCAACTGCAGAATCAGAGAGGAAAACCAACATAAACCACGAAAGGTGAGGCTTTAAGAATAAACCAGTTTATATCCCCCCTACACAGAGTCATATCGCTTCCTGAAGAGAGTCAGTCCCGCCAAATAATACCAGGATGATTACTCTCTTCGAAACGACACACACAACCGCTATAGGTTGAGAGACGCGGCTTCGGGCCTATTGTGATCAGATATTAAATCCTGATCCGCATTCCTATCAGTGGCTGACCATCTTAATCCTCACCCCCTTCTCCCGTCAAGACGTCTAAAATAAACGACCGTTCCCCAGCCTCGCCGACCCAAGCAATAACTGATCCCCACCCGCGTCCATCCGGGACTCTCCCGGGTCGTCATTATCCGTTCCGCTTGGCTATCATACGTTCCATCTTTTTAATCAGGAACGGTGGGCAGTGAGCTGTCAGAGTTAGTCTTTTATCTGTCGTTGAAGAGCGAGATATTGACGCAGGGACTTTTAGGTTGATGCTTAGTGTTCCTAAACGGGACATGAACGGTTTCTTTTAACCGGGATAGGATTCAGAAAGAGTTGCAAATTGTATTTCTGGCGAGATGTATATCAAAAGTAATGCTGCCTCATCTACACAAGAAACACAAGGTCGACTTACTATTTTGTTAGGAAAGTGACAATTTCAATGAACCATGATTATATACATATATGTAACCATAGTATATAAATGTGTATGTATATATATATATATATATATATATATACATATACATATACATATACATATACATATATATATATATATATATATATATATATATATATATTCATTATATTTCCCTTTGTTGGGTGTACGTATGCGTTTCATTGTGTGTGTCTCGTGTGTCGCTTGATCCTTATTTTGTTGATATTCTCATTGAAAATCTAGCCTCAAAGTATATATCGTGCTGGCCACGGCTGGCAATGGGCATGGGAGGAAAACAAAAGTAGCAGCGGGCAAAGTGTGTCTCTTCAGAATTAAAATCAATATAACCAACGGTCAGTGCTGGTGTATATTATACATCAAACGGTAAAGCCCTATACAAACAAGTAACAAGTGACAAAACTCAAGTGATCATAGAAGGAAACCTACTATCGTAGAATCACTTATAATGCACTTTGATGTCAACATTGATATTATCACTCATTCAAGAGCACCTCATGATAGAAAACGTTCTTAGTACAGTACACCCGTTATAAACGTACGGACTCTAGCAATCGCAACAGCTTATAACAGAGTTCCTAGTTCGTTGTTGTTTATCACACGTTTAGGCCCGGCGTCCACCTACTAAGATATAGCTCCGATATGGTCTAAGATGTACCACCCGATAAAAAAATCAAAATCGCGTCGGAAGGCCACCTCATATCGGGGCAGTTGACCACGTTTCTCCGATTTAAGACACTGATAAAACCCCCATATACTGCGTGGTGGACTGGCATGTCTAGACATATGTTTACGATTTTGCACCTTCCCCATATGTCTCCGATATTTGCTTTTTGTATCGGTGCCATATCGGTAGGTCTAAATTTCTATCATAGTAGGTGGACGCCAGGCCTTATAGTTCCTTAATTTGTCGTTGTTAATTAGGAGTACAGAGTTTACAAATTCAGTCTTGCAATTTAGGAGTTAAGAGTTTCTAACTCGTTGTTGTAAATAAGCGGTTCAGAGTCTCAAATCTCTTGAACATTAGGATGATCATTGCAATGGTTATCACGAAATATATTGTCTCTGCAACACTGTACTACGCTGGACCCGATCTGCCAAGAGACGATGTAGATTGATCGGGAAATCTGACATCATGACATTATCTTGTGTTGAACGGCAAATAAACAACTATAGCTGGCTTCTATAGTGTATCAAGTAGGATGTTACTAGACATTTCGAAACGTCCAGAGGACAATACTTTAACATCAACAACTTCTCTAAGGAGTGCTAGCACAATCATAATAGACCAGGTAAGGAATTGTACAAACGGCCCTAATTACATCGTGATATGATCGTTTGGTCGAATCTTTCTGCTGAGAACCAGCCCATTATAGTAACTACTGCGTTCAGATATGATTACAGTCTCACTCTTCCCTGGGTGACTGTTACCGTTATTTTAAGTTCCCAACATGAGTGCCAAATATAAATAACCTTTGTTTATGCCAAATAGAAATAATTTCTTTATGCACTGTTTGTCCGTGCTTGTCCCACCATCCTGGACATATACTAGGGAAATCAGAGCATGTCAATAAGCATTGTTTGTAAAAAAAAAAAATGAAAGAAAACTTTTTTGAACTTGTCTATACGAACATCCAAACAGCGATTTTATCCGACGCTGAACACAATAGCATCAAAAACAAATCAGTGTTATGTATACATTGGGCCTGTATAGAGATAGGCCTACAGTTGGTTTACGTAAAATCGAATAGGTCCATGTGTACCTATTCGTGTACACACATATATCAATATAAACACAGCTGAAAGGTTTTCAGTGCGCTACAATGGCAATCAGTTGAAGAACGAAGCCACCCATAGTGTTTCATTTTGGATCATATAAAATGAATCATCCTACAAATCGGAACATTAGTACAGGCTGGAAATTCATTTAGTAGACTTCTACTGGGCTTTGCATTACCTCGGATTTTGTTATTTCCATTTGCTATATAAACATTCAGTCACTATGGTCTAGTGCCGTTCTTTGTATTACCTCTGCATTTATTAAACATATTGCAGAAAATTAAATGTATTATATCTGTAATCCAGTATAAGATTATGAGAGCTTCCTTGCTTACCAATTCGGTACATATAACACATAGGGCGGCTTACCAAGTGTCCTATCAACCAACCCCTTTAAATCACCACTAGGTGCTCAACTGTTGTTTATATAATATAATATATCAAAACACGTTGGGATATGAAAACATGTGACGGGCTAGGATTTGTTTAAGTATCATAAAAGAGCATGTGACATATATATGTAATAGATTATCTAGTCCCCCGTTGTGTGGAGAAATATGATATAATGATTAGCTGCTGAGAAAATCTAATATATTCTAAAGGGTTATCGTCCTACATGGAAACAACTAGTGAGAGATTATAATGGATTAGGTATATACGGAGGGATTAACCTATAAATAATAGAACCTCCGTAGCTCAGCCTTATCTCTACATGGCCACACAGGTTGGTTTATTGCGGCTACACCCTTGATGAGATTGGTGCACGATCAATAGGTTCTCCCAATCGGGCCAAGCCAGTACATAACGGTGGGCCCAAGGGGTTAGTACCTAAAATCAAACATGAGAAAACCATGTAGTACCGGCCCCAATTCTACTTAAATTCACTCAATATCCAATTGCCTTTCAAAATATATCGAGTTGATTAGCCTAACAAGAAAGGTTATGAACAAATATCTATAATTTAGATCCAATATTCAGTCTCAGTGTGGGGGATTCCCAGACCTATTTTGAGAACAGGCCCCAGACCAACCCACTCCCGAGGAATACGCCGTACCCTGTATACTACTCAAACATGTAATGCCCCAGTCACACTGGCGTAAAAAACGGCGTTTTTCCGTGTACGCACGTCTACGTTCTTCTACGCATTGTGGAATCTCAAAATACGCTGCAAAACGCCGCAATACGCGGAGATGCGTAAAGGAAAGCCGGAATGCGCCGAAAAACGCCACAATGCGTACAGAAGCGTAGATAAGCGTTGATGAACGTTGATGAACGTTGATGAACGTTGAGAAGCGTACTAAAACGTTAAAGAAAAACAAACAAATACGTTCCAAATCCGTAGCTAATATGTGGTCTCTAACAATTCAAATCCGTAGAAGAAACGCCGAATTTTACGCCAGTGTGACTGGGGCATTATAGCTCAACCCCCGAGCCCCCTCCTCCCACTTAGCTATTTGCCCTCCCCCAGCGGCGTGCAGCCAAGATGAAAGTGGCCTTGGTGCTGTGGTAGGGTGAGGGGTAAAGTAGTATAGAGAAACAGGCTTACTGTTTCCGTACGGATTAAATACGCGGTAAAATCGGCGATCAGATTAACCGATGCCGAAGGCAGAGGTTCATCTGATCGACGATTTTATTATGTATTTTATCCGTACGGAGACAGTCAGCCTGTTTCTCTATTATCATATACCTCAAAAAATCCAATTTTTAACCTTGCTTCTGGGTGAGTTTTTGGATTTCGCCGCCGTACATGCCCCGTACGCCACATACATACCCCGTACTTCACCTAGGTGTCGTACGGATATAAATACGACATGGGTAGGAGCGGGCCGTATGTATAGGATATACTACCACAGGTATATAATAATAAAGGGATCAGACGCTGGGAATAAATGGTTCCTATATATTGTTATCATATACCTCTGACGGTAGTGCCGACGCATACCGCCCGCTCCTATTATTGGCCGTACCACACCACGTGACACACATGACTCGGTAAAATTTCGCCATGTTGAGGTTTATGATAATACAAAAACGGGCTGACTGTCATCTCGATGTATATCCAATCGAAAAGTTTACCAATTGTTTTTCGCGTGTCAAGACAGTAGACCAGTTTCCGCATAGAACCCGGTTTAGTGGTTGACCCTCGGTTCTGGATACAAGTGTTCCATGTTGTGAATTGATTACCTTAAGGGGTATGGCATACGTGAGATGGGAAATTCTGTCCTGGGCCAGAGTGCCGCAAATTGAGGGGCCCCCTTCCCCTCAAAGGGATACCCCACAACGATTGGTCTTTTGTACTTTCAATCTATTTATTTTCTATTTATTTGTAATCGCCTGATATGGAGTGAAATGGAGACGGTTTGTAATATATGAGCTCATTTATACTGTATTTAAGTTATTTATACCTTGACTGCATGAAATGAAAAATTTGTGTAAATGTACTGAAAACTGGTGGTGCATGGAAACCAGCAATGTCTCTATTTAGCATCTACACAAGCCTTAAATATGGAAATAAACATCATATCCATGAATCATTTAATGGAAACTTAATTAAAACAAGAAAATTAGAATACGGCTTTTCTCTTCAGGAATAATTGCCAAGAAATATACGTTCGCGATTTACATATGATATCGTAATGAGCCTAGTTCATATACCTAGACCCATCCTCCATTCCTAAGTAAATAATTTCTGGCTGTTTTCCGAAGTTCCACTCTCTGGTTAATTCAAAGTAATATAAATCTGGAATCATATACAGAGGATGACAAAGTGTCAGGGCTCTACATGCCTAACATAGCCTGGGGCATCATAGAGAGAACATAGACAGCGATATACGACCCTATTGCAAATACCCCCACCCCACCCCCACCCCTACACACTCCCGTCCTCTCATCGCCCTGTGCAGCAGAGTCCATTTACTAGTTGCAGCGGGTAATAATGTATGGAAGATGCAGCGGGGCAGAGGCCTCACTTTTCCTATTAAGCGCGGCTCAGGGGACTTCTGGGAGCGGAAGCGAGGGACCAGGTGGAGTTAGGGCAGGTTACCAGTCAAAGCTGTAGGAGATGGGCAGTTGATGCTAACGGGTACCACGTCGGATGGGGTTGGCTGAGCGAAGACATTCTCGCGGTGATGGCGTCTAATGCATTGTATATAAGATACATTTGCCACGCTCTAAGACTAATACGACACTATATAAGACACAACGGCCATGGTACACCATCTCGGACTAGCGTGCAACATTTTCACGCTGTATTATTTTTAGGATGGTTGTTTTTCGGTGTTGGTAAAAATAAAAATATCTCCTGAAATAGTTGTCGCTAAGGAAAAGGATTGGTATGTAGGGTTCCGTGTGTGTGTGCACTGGAGGCGGTGGGGACTTTGAGTGAAAATGACAGTATGTAGAAGAGTTGTAGATCTAGGGCTGGACTTTAGAGCCAGGGATGAGAACTGGAGGTTAGGCGTTAGGTATTGGACAAGAAATAAGTAGCAAAAGTACGTGTAATGGTGGGTGTTGTCAAGGCCAGGGCGCCTGCCAGCGGGTGGGGTTACCATAGTATGAAGCATCTGGAAATGGGATTTTGTGTAAGGCGTTGAAGCATGGAGTGTTTATTGCACGGTTTATCCTCTAAAGGAATTCAGGGTAGGTTTCACGTGAGAAATGAGAAACAAAGTTGGCGGGGCTCAATTTCCTATCTCAAGAGCAAGTGAGTTTTTAGGAAGGGAGATCAAAGTATGGGTTTAGAAAACTCTCATGGATATCAGGGTTGGGAAATAATAAACAAAAGGTATGGGTGTGTGGTATAAAACGGAGTTCGCTCTCCCATGTTGGAAAAGTGAGGCGCCATAGAATCTGCCTACATTTCCCGCGTTCAGGAGAACACAATTGGATGGTTCGGAGTAGGATTTTAATCTAAAACCCCTTACTTTACTTTCTCACGCGTGATGGTTTTCATTTAGTTGGGTATTAAAGGATAAAAAGTAAAGGTACATTCAAACAAATAGGCAATTTCCTGTCCATTATGGGGATACTGATATGTTGTTGATCGATTTGCCGCTTGTTCATCGTGGATTCATGAGCAATGGTCTAACTTTATGTCAGTCTGATAGCATCCCCGCAGCTCCTATTCTTTATATTTAACAAGGATGGGGCAATAAACCAAACAGTAACTAGATCTCGTCTCCATCAATAACAAAACCACCCAGCGTCTCACTTTAGTCACGTGACTAGCCATGCTGACCGCTCCCCCTAGCGGCATCGACACTACATTAAGGTCGCTCTTCAAGCGGAGACTCAGTTACCGGCCACGGTTCGCTTCAGGTGGTCCACAGTCGATGATTCCCCTCAGAAAGTATCCCTAAGCTTGGGACGCCGCCGACACTAGTGACACCAAACGGGCGCGCGAGAAACTAATGAGAAACTTGGGGAATCCAGCCAAATAAAACAGCGGCACTGAAGCACCATAATAAAACAGGGAATCTACCTGCATGCCGGAATTGCAATGAAGACGCACTGAGATCTGTCTACGACCTTGACATTTGACCTCTGTGGCCTTCAACGGGTACGGTCTAGAGGCGGTGTCACTGATAATATCGGGGAGTCCACGAAGGAAGTGCATGGTCGTGCAGTTCTGACGGCATCTAGGAGGAGTACACGTGACAGCTCACGCCTATCACGTGATGGCCACCAAGGTCATTCAAGATGGGGGGTCAAGGTCAGCGTCCCGCCCCAATTGTTCAATCAATATACTTTTGATATAGGTTTGAAACGTAGAATAGCTTTTTGGTTATTGCTGTACAAGGAATGCAGATACATTATTGCTCAGAGATAATCAAACACCTAACAGGGCAAAATTGGAGCATAACAATTATTAGTCGCTTTTGTAATGATTGCCAACTGCTGATTCAGAAATGATCATAATACTAAATGTGAATCTCATAACGGTACATGGGACTTTATTGCCATTTCAGTTCAGCACCCTTTCAGACCAACTCCCTTATTTCTAGATTTGTATATATGAATCGCGGCAGAAAGTAGATGACCTATTAATCAAAACATCAATCCTAGAATATTATTCGGAGGAATGAACCAAAAGCATCCAATCCATACAAGGTGAAACCTCGACGACAGACATCATCGTGTATAACCCTTATTTCTCCAGTTCCGTTTCACAGGCAGAGGAGAAAATAGGAAATTGGCTTATTGCCGGCTAGAGAGGAGAACGCAGATACATTCGTTCTGACGAAAGCACCCTCCTTTCTACTCCACCCTCTCCTCTCCCTAATCAGCATATAGGCATTGCGGCTAGTGTCAGGGGTAGGGTGTAGAGGGATGGGCAGGGATAGATATGGCTTTGTAATAGGTATAACATGAAGTAATAGCCGACAGGAAATGAGGTCATCCCGAGGTCGTCACGAGGTCGTCAGAAGTCACAACGGGTCATCAAGACAAATAGAAACTGACACTAGATGGCGCCACCCCAAGGAGCCTCGCTTCCTGACCTGCGTACAAAGAACATCCGGTGGCCGCTGAAGTAATCCCGGTCAGGGACAGGATGCTGGGAGTTTAGGCGCCCTACTGTCGTTCGCACACTGCTTTAAATGGACTTAGCGCTGTGGTGAAACTGCTTATAGACTTAGTGAGCACCGCTTACAAAATAGCCGAGAGAAAAAATAAATCGCTCACTGAGTTCTGAAAATAGAGAGGAGATTTATTCCACAGACAGGTTCAACTGTCTTGCTAGAAGATGCCAGTTGCATTCCCTTCCTTGATAATATTTGATTTAAGATTTAATCCTTTCGGCGTCAAGAGATTCCGAACAGCGGATTTTAAACGTCCCACTGGGACCAATCAATGCGGCAGTTAGATATACCTTTTTAGGTTAGCAGTAGATATGAGCGGATCACAGGCAAGATTACATCTAGGTCTTGTTCTTGAACCTGTGCTTTAAGCCATAATCCTGACTAAATGCTATTCATTGCACACGTGCTTGACACGGTAAACATTACCTCCACGGATAGACGGATAATACAAAGTACAGTGTCCAATTTATGGATCATGACCTTGTGACCTTGGTAAATATGACCTTGACTCACACGGTATACTTCAGACATGTGCAAGGCAAAGGTCATGACAATCGGTCATCTGGGTTGACCACACTCATGTGTGGGAGTCGGTGTGTGGTGGGTGTGTGTGGTGGGTGTGTGTGGTGGGTGTGTGTGGTGGGTGTGTGTGGTGGGTGTGTGTGGGGGGTGTGTGTGGTGGGTGTGTGTGGTGTGTGTGTGTGGTGGGTGTGGGTGGTTGGTGTGTGTGGTGGGTGTGTGTGGTGGGTGTGTGTGGTGGGTGTGTGTGGTGGGTGTGGGTGGTGGGTGTGGGTGGTGGGTGAGGGTGGTGGGTGTGGGTGGTGGGTGTGGGTGGTGGGTGTGGGTGGTGGGTGTGTGTGGTGGGTGTGTGTGGTGGGTGTGTGTGGTGGGTGTGTGTGGTGGGTGTGTGTGGTGGGTGTGTGTGGTGGGTGTGTGTGGTGGGTGTGTGTGGTGGGTGTGTGTGGTGGGTGTGTGTGGTGGGTGTGTGTGGTGGGTGTGTGTGGTGTGTGTGGTGGGTGTGGGTGGTGGGTGTGTGTGGTGGGTGTGTGTGGTGGGTGTGGGTGGGCGCACAGACCAGGGACTCCCATCAGTGTTTATTAGAACTTAATGGAGACAATGGGTCATGATAATTACTGAGGTACACGTCGCCCATTGGGGAGGTCACTAAACACAGATCACGCGAACCAGTCACACATATATACGAGGACCACACTGGAGCTCTGTGCGGCACACTGGGTGGCCTGTCTGACCCCTGCAGCGTGAGTCTTAAAACAATCACGAGGTTTGGGTAAGGACAAACAAATATCACGCATATCACTGGATGGTCATGAAACCCCTGGGGGTTCCTGTACTTATGTTTTTCCTGTGTTATGTGTGTAAATGTTATCTTTCTCCCTCCTATGGATGTTGACAGGTAACTGCAACACGTTGGCCTTTCATTAAATTAACACCTGGAACATTCCGATCAGCTGCACTGTACGCAGCTATGGCAAAGGAGTATATTCACTATATAGACATGTGTAAATGTAAATCACATAGCATTTCTTTGTAAAAATCAACTAAACATGTAGTGTTAAATCAATGTAATACTGCTTGTCAAGAGATTTACCTACCCATACGAAATTGCAGTTTAAAAAAATTAGATATATTATGTTATTTCAGGAAACGAAATGCCATTTTAATGTGTCTTCGTAATTGATGAAATTATATAACTGAATTAAATTAGTCGTACATGTATGATAACTAATATAAGGTGACTTGTTCACCTTGTTTTATTAGCTATTAAATAGATTGGAATGCCTTTTACTTATCAAATGATACCTGGTTGACAAATAGGACGCAGCAATGACGTCTCCCAATAACAATCATAAAAAACAAATCTATTTCTCAGACTTCCTGTCTGGATCTTTCTCCTCAGCGTCAGGATATTTTTCGAGCATCAACAGTTGGTCATTTGTTTCAATCAAGAAGGCAAACAACATGTCGATTTTTACAAGCAATCACGAATTACTCTAACGACTAGAGGGGATTGCCAAATGGCGCGTGACCTTAGTCATCCGCCTGCTATTTATGGCGGCCTTTCGTGACAACTCAAGCGTTCCATTTGTGACATGCAATCCAAGCAGACGACAATCTACAAAATCAGGGCTTCAAATCATGGCCCTTGTCTCAAACAGTTTTACCCTTTTGACGTATAATTCTGGAGTCAAAATTTTGGGTAATTCCTCAACCAAAATAGATGTTAGTTTTCACGGGAAAAAACGCTAGTTTAAGGGAAAATGGTAAAAACCCTGAGACCCAGACGACATTTTCCGACTGAGTACACAGAGAGTGTGCCAATTCCTACACGCTGACCGTAGACAAAGACGGGCAGTATAAGGGATGAATTTAGGAACCTGTAGGACGAGAGAGAGGGACCACAAAAGGTCGACAAACCGTCCGGGGTCCCTCAGACTCCGATGATTATTTATCGCAGTTTGATTCTGAGTTAGTGGAGAATCATAGCTGAGCGATTGCCGGTTCCCCTCCCCGGCTTTTGTGCCGCCATTACCCAATCATTACGCGCGATCCCCCACGCCCTGCTCACAGACGCCGCGTTCCGCATTTGCATTTTAAATCGCCCTCCAGAGGAATTATGGGATGGTTCGGGGATCAAGCGTCCTGCGACGGAGCGTCAGCCGAAGGGAATTCTGGATCTAAGCTGGAAATCAATTACGGGAGTCGGACTGACAGCTCGGGTGAGCTCCTAAATGCTATGGTCTTACCTACCGAGTCATGTCGGCGATTGCCTTAGGTGTCGGTTCTTCGTCTAATACTTGGAGCACAAGTATATAACAATTAGAGAGAGCAGGAAAAGCAACGCGCAGACTAAATGATTTCTCACTTACCAATCACGTTCGATAATCCAATACAGAAGTCAAAGCCTACTGCATAGCCGTATACGCTCAGAGTATTTCCGTACGAACAGCTACAAGCAGTCAATGCTAATGATACTTCTATTGAGTAAGGCCCAGCGTCCACCTACTACGATATGGCTCCGATATGGTCTACGATACACCTCCCGATAAAAAGTCAAAATCGCTTCGGAGGGTTACCTAATATCGGGGCAGTTGACCACGTTTCTGCGATTAGACACCGATAAAAACCCCATACAATGCGTGGTGGATTGGCATGTCTAGACATATGTCTACGATTTTGAACCTTCACGATATGTCTCCGATATTTGCTTTTTGTATCGGTGCCATATCGGGAGGTCTAAATTTCTATCGTAGTAGGTGGACGCCAGGCCTAACATTACTAAACTGCGCGTGGACCGGGTTCTCTCTGACATCAGGAATGGAACGTTTTTATCAGGACAGGCGTTCACAGATATGCATTCCGAACGTAAGAAGGTAACGTATGAATGTATAAGTATTCTAGACAGTGGCGTGTGGTGTATCGAGGCATATATCAGAGCGTCTAGTTTGGTTTGGTCCAGGCCAGTCATACTCAAATTTCTCTTCCCAGAATTTATTCTACTCGAGGAACATTTTTAGTGGTCCCTATTGTAAAGATAGGGTGGTTTGCCTGGGATATTTGAGAGTGTTTGCTGAACAGCAGTTCCTGAAGGAAACCCTCAGAAATATAAATAACTAATCATAACACTCCCTAATTCACTCAATTCCAGCATCAAGCAAATCAAATTGGAATTCTCTGCCTAGACCAACATTGGCACTCTCGACACACCCTTGTAAATTGTATTAATAAAACTGCAGTTGGTCGTCACACCCCTCCTGTTTAGTAAAACGGTGGGTGGGTGGGTGTTTCTGTTGTGGGCATATAAACACGCATACTGGACATGGGTTTCCAATTCATTCAGATTCAGGCCTGGAGAAAGCGTTGACTCATCGGATACGGTCTGCCAAGCCCGTGTCAGCTCTCTCACTCTCACATCTAAAACCGCAAACAAAAACGAACAACCCTCTTATGGGAAAAATACGAAAATAGGAAAGCAATTAAAAAAAACCCACAAAAAATCACATCACAAATAAACAAGGAAATCGTACAATTTCAGAAAGCTGGGTGTTTGGTGAGCTAGATTAAAATGTTCCAGACCGCTGCTTTGAGAGATTGGCAGAGATTGGGGTGCTGGGGATAAAAACGATTTCCTTGTATAAACAGAAATGTTCAGACCTTGACCCACAGAGGGGATCACTGCTCTACTTTCCGATGACGAGGAACTGCTCATGAAAATTACTCTGCACAACCGCCGTCCACAGGAAGTAAATACGAGGCTTCAAGTAGATCTGTCAAGCGGCCAAGAATGTAGCGCGTTCGATATCACTACGCCTTATTGTCCCCCATAACTCTTTCCACACAACAACCACCCACGTCATCCGATTGCCTCGCCAATGAACTGAGATCAAGATAAGCCACCCTGAATGCCCGACTGAAACCGACTCTTCAGTATACTACTCACACGCCTCATGCGGTTTGGAAATTGGATTTATTTGGAATCGAAGCTTCACTAACGCCTGTTTTGTGTCTGAAAGGGGACATTTGAAAATGTCTGGGTGTGATGAGTTTACGAGTGGGTGAGTCAGCCAGACTAGAGACCGGTCTTTAGGCTAATTGAGCTGGGATGGGCAGCAGGCGACGGCCGGGCGCGTCTGGGGGTAACAAAGGGAATAATTGGGTCAATCAACCAGCAACTGGGGCGATAGCGACGTCCGCGGGGAACCAGCGAAACGCCTTCCGGGCAACCCGCGCGCGCGCCGGTACCAGCGACGCACTACTTGCCGGAAACCAGCAGGCGCTTGGGGCTTACCACGTTTCCAAGCAGAGTCTTCATTCAGGCAGAAACTGTGGGCCCGTAAGGACTATCTGCTGTGAGAGTGAGACGTGAATGCAACCACAAATGGCAGGAAACCTTTCGCAGGCCCCGACCATCATAATGAATTTCGCATTCTTGCACACGATGGCAATTAATAAATCTAATTAAGGTGTCCGTGTTTTACTGAGAAATAACAAACGCAATGCATTCCCCAAGTTTTCAAAATAATTACAATAAATTGGAGTAAAACCTTTTCAGTGTGAAAATGGAAATGGTATCAAGGCGTCCATTCTTTCCTCAACGCATCTAATTTACATCACGAACTTAATCAAATGAATCAATTTTACGTTCGTGTTTTGAATCGCATTGTATTATATTGCATACAGAAGGAATGACGATAATATGATGGGTCAGTGCCACGCGACTGACGTCACGATTGACAGGCCACGTGACCTGACGTCCTGCGTCTCACGTGATCAAACAGTATTATCACGTGACCTGACATGCATCCACTATGATTCTTCCGTAATCTGATGTTCATTGACCAATATTCACTCATTACAGCTAATTAGACTTATCATTTGTTTTGTCCATGTTTGAGTTCCGGTCACTGTCTCGTATGTAAAGGTTCTGACCATCATTTTCCTTGGGAGACTAACTATTTTTGTCAGATAGTATCACCATGCAGCAGACACAGCCTTAAGTGTCGCGTAGCTGGTTTAAGGGTTTATCTCACCCCTGGAATAAATGTCCATAGGCTTACCATTGGGATCTCGTTCTCCATGCCCCTTCAAGTATTGCAGTCCGTTCTCCATGGTCTATATCCTATTTGTTGCCCATTCTTTTAGTGTGCACAAGTGTGAGATAAATACAGAAACCAACTCGTTTTGGTCAAAGAAGTCGTTCGCCAACTCGTTTGAATGCTTTGTGATATTCACTCGGCTATCGCCTCGTTCATATCACTCCGCATCAAACTCGTGGAGAACGGCGACTTTGACCAAAACTTGTTGGTTTCTTCTTTAGTACAATTAAATTGGATGAAAGGGTGTGTACCGCTGAAAATCCTGGTATACACTGATCATACTAAGTTATCACAACTGTATATCCATGTTTTTAGTTGTTTACCATGCAGGGTCATCAGAATATGTTCCGGTTTGCTGTGACCCTGCAGCTTACGCATTTGTATTGCAATACAACTTATTTGGATCACAATGACGCACCCATTGGTTAAAAAATTCGTTTGAATCGAGTGTACATTTCTTTGTCGATTACGTTTGGTGTCATATATGGTGTCACATATCTTATCATATTCTGTATATTTGTCCCTCATATAGTTTAGAAACATGCCTGTCAATATGAAGGTCTGACACAGAACTTGTATGATGATGGAATTCAGAAAAACTTGACACAGTTTCCTCACGCGCCGCCTACTTTGGAGCAGGCTGACTGATCTAGAACAAAGTACCTCTGACGGAACACTTGTTGGCTACGCCTGACTACCCAATAACAAAACTCCAAAATTAAAATAAATTTTGAGCGGTTGAATAGTCCTTTCCAAAACGAATCATTTGTTCAGTGCAAAGGCAAAAGAAGTAGCACCGTCGTAATTTCTATAATACACATTCTGACATCATTGGAGAATTCCTTTGATGGAGTCTATCAGAAACAGATTGCATGGTCAGAAGTGATTCGCTAAATGCAGGTTTCGTTACATTTTGTGATGAGATATGTGGAAATGTCGACGATGCAGAGTTTCTACTAAGATGCGGAATTAAATCTGAATTATACGGACATTTTTCTCTGAGGAAAGCCCTCACCCCAAACCGATGTGGCTGCTTTGAGGAGGAGTGGGAAAACGAATGAAATTTGTATCTAAAATTTTGATGGATACTGCAAATCCCCACCACTCGCAAAGAGTGTATATAGCCTGAGCAGAAACAACATATAATATCATACGAATGTATCACTATGCAATGATGACAGATTTCGATCGCCACTATCCGAGAATGCAGGGTGCATGTTAGCTCCCAATCCTGACATTAGATAAAATCTCCATGTTGTGAACAGTAGGATAACTAACAACGCCTGATGTCATCCACAAGTTACTGGGTCACTAGGAAGACAGCCCCAAAAGAATTACTCAACAGGACTATTGACCTAAAAAGAACAACGTGTAATATCTGAGAGCTTACACTGAAGATCCGTAAAGACAACAAAATAAATAACGTTTGCTCACGTGATTTGCGGTTTATTTACCCGTGTACTTTATCAGGGTCAGAATCCACCCCCACCACCCAAAACGTCACGCCCAATAGCGGCCACTTTCTCTCCTAACTAATTCCGACATTTTCTTGTCGCATGCCAGAAGTAATGGCTGCCAGTAAATGCTAATGACATCAGACCCCAATCTCGCCCAGGCGTATGCATATTGAAAGCCTACGTGCCTGTGCACTACTTCCTTTTGGCTTACTCGGGAGAGAACCAGCGACAACCACTCCCAACCACTTGTTAATTTGTTCAATGCACCCATTATCGCTCACATGATCATTATTTGCTGAGTCATACCGGCACATGGAGAGGGGGTAAAATAAGGTGGGCGGTTTGCTTGAAGCCGTATCCGCGGGGGTCAGATCAGGGTTAGGGCGTTCTGACGTGCAGGACAAAAATCTTGACAATTCCAGTGACTTGTCACTGTCACCGGCGCTATTTTCCAGGCACCATGAAGTCCACCCATATTCTGTTACCCTCATGTGAGTTGAGAGCAGGGATCGCCATGAATACATGGTACAGGCTTCACCATTGCCACAATGCATCCATAGCAAAATACATCGTGAACAAGATATAACAAGTAAAGACAGGCGTAATATTTGTTTGAGCATTGCTCGGTGCAAGTCAAAGCATCAGGGGGACAATTGCGTATATATTTGTGCAATCAGCTGTATTCACTGTATAATTTGTTCAGAAAACCAAACAGGGTAAAACGCAAATACAACCATGTAAGGTTACTTCTTATTCTTTAAAATGACGTAATGTGAACCAATAAAATTCAAGGTGACGCTTACAGAAAAATGCGCAGAAGATCGCAGTTATTTTTTTAAGTTTGGTTTGGTGGATTTAACG
This sequence comes from Alentia gelatinosa, assembly GCA_950022655.1. Classification (NCBI taxonomy): domain Eukaryota; kingdom Metazoa; phylum Annelida; class Polychaeta; order Phyllodocida; family Polynoidae; genus Alentia; species Alentia gelatinosa. The sequence continues at coordinate 8,204,958 of OX465582.1, forward strand.
TCCTATGATACCAATTAAGAAAATGTCTTTTCCAGAGGTGGAGGAAATAAAGGTTATTTTGCAGATCTTCATACGATTCATCAATGAGGTTTATCATTCACTTAAGCTCCACCAAATATGAACGGTTAACTTAAAGAAGTCCACTCATACAAGTGTGACTGCGAAGTGGAATGGTTAAACATGTTCTCCGCGACTTCGTGAGAAATCCCTATTTAAAAACACACAATGGGAACCCCCACACAACCCTAAAGGACCACCCATCCCTCACTGAATCACAACCCAACTTTTTCCCCACTTGCATTTTATTTGTATTTGTATTTGTATTTTTTTTTTTTTTTTTTTTTCAAACTCGAGATTTGAGCAGCAGTCCATCTGGGCAGGCGAGTGAGAGCTGGGGATGTGTGAGGAGAGGCGCATGGCGGCGGTTGGGAACAAAACGCAAACTGTGATTCATAGATCCAACACGCTAATCCCCAGGGAGCGAAGTCCTCTGAAGCACCAGCGACCACGTAAATATTCATAGGAACGTTTACACTCGTGAAAGGACAACCATGTGGAACTATTAGTCACCAGCCAGCCTCCTACCTAATGAAATCCAGTTGAGTTATTCAATAAATGAATGCGCACTGATAAATGTATGGACTATAACAAGTGAGTAGAACAGTTCACATTATCCTACCCCTAATAAAAAACGGCCATAGACTTAACATAGGGAAATTTTATGTGGCAGGCCGTGACATAAAGTGTTTTTTATGCCACTAGAGTAATAACAATATTGACCAATCAGAGAGCAGGATGTCAGCTACTATGAAAAAAGTTCTGTTGGTCGTTGACTCAATATTTATCTTTTTAACAGTAATATAAGCATAGACGGGGTAGGATAAATACGAAACCGAACTCGAGTTAGACTTGTCAGTGTCTATGCCACGATGGGCAGGTTGTGTATTACTACACGAGGCGTTAGCCGAGTTTAGTGAGTAGCAGAGCTGACCAGAGTGGTATGAACATTGACAAGGCTAACTCGAGTTCGGTTTCGTATTTATCCTACCCCATCTCATCGATATACAAAGAATATTTGTAATTATCCATGTTAGTAGTTATCAATGCTGCCGGATCTACTTTCGTTATCTCGTCCTTGATTGGTCCGTTTTTTTATTCACCTCGGTGCATAAATAACACTTTATCCAACGCTATGTCAAATACATTGAGTCAATGTTAAACCTATGGCGTTTTTTATTAGGGGTAGGATAAAATACCACACGGGTTACCAGTGATATTTCCCCTCGCTCATCACATACGCAGGAGCCCAACTTTAGATGCAGTCAATGCATTGAAAACAATACAGAGGTTGGTTATCCTACAATGATTGAACATAGTTCCATTTGGCTTTACAATTAGAAAGTGGAGTTTTACGCTGCAGAAACTGTATTCATTTATGAGATGAGGATGAATGGTAGGGAGATCGCCAGCCTTCGAACCCATGACCCTATAATTCGCCGTCAAGTTCATTATAGGCTAAGCTGCGCTCTTCTATTGGTCCAGAGTCGACCAAGATATCAACATATCAAACCGTGTGCAGAACAATCAGAAGGTACTTCGCGTAGTCATTTTTTAATGTCGGAACATCACTGTGGTTTATCCAATTTCATTTGCTTTCTTTAATAAATGAGATATGTATAAAGGGAGCTGTAGCAAGAAGAGAAATAATAGATGATTATGTCTATAGAATAGATTCTGTCGATCCTGAGTGATGCAGGGGGGCTTAATATCAGTGTATATGAGGAGAATACAAAAAAATCGTCTATGGCTTCTAAAATATAGTAAAATGCCATCAAAATTTTAATGTAACCATAGCAACCATTGTTTGGATATGGTAATATCATTGCAAACATCATTGATAATTTCAATGAAAATCAATTGCGCAACATTTGATGCGAAGTCTCGTATAACACTATTCCCTGTGCAAATATGAAACCATTCAATACTCTTGTTACATGATTACGCAGAAGCGAGGTAAAGTCAAGGTTGAGCTATCTATTTTCACTTAAAAAAGAAAGCGCATGAGATCACACGATATTTGGTGGCCATTGACTCACAGACATGGGGACTTTCTTCCATTTCGGCGGTAGAGTTTCTATTGCATAGGAATGAAAGACACTCCTAAGCCAGTGACCGTTATAAGCATAAATCTCCTTTACCTTTTTATCTTGCCGAAAATACCATTTAAGAGGTATGACCAAAAACAAATAAATGCATGGAATTGTAAAGGAACTGTGAGCACGTGGTGACTAGCTCCTCGGGCATCCCTACATATATAAATGTCTTGAAGAAAAAGTTTGGGGTAGCAACATTTAATTGTTGTGAATAATGATGAAATATTATGATCAGAATTAATGAAGTAGACAAGACTAATGAAGTTAAAAGCGATATAGATTGTTAAATAATATGAAAATGAGAGTTGATCCCAGACAGAAATGATTTCAGATGAAGGCATTATACATCGGTTTGATATCGTAAAATAATATTACATCTGTGTGATGTCGAATAATTATATAGAACTGCATCGAGAATCGTATAAATACACAATACTCCACGAGTTTGGATGGGCCGCAATAGTCATCGAGGCGAAGCCGAGTGACGATTATGGCCCATCCAAACAAGTGGAGTTTTGTGTATTTTACGATTCGAGTGCGGTTCTGGATTTATCTCGCCCCTTTTTATGACATTGAATATCATCAAAATTTCACAATAATTAGAATAGACTTGGCAAATCTATATGACATCATCTCAAATTCACTACGCCACGGCCGTGGCGTAGTATTTTCACTATACGGGGGTGATCGTTGAGTATTTTTTTCTAATGTTATTCCTATGGCTAAACTTGTACCAGGGGTGAGATAATGATGTTGCTTGTGTTTGATATGGACAATTATAATGCAGCTGTGTGATATACTAAAACTGTATTACATGTGTCAGATCTGTCGACCAGGGCATCACACAGACATCTCTATTACAAAAAAGTGTCAAAACATTTTATGAGGTTCCCCCTGGCTGGGAACCTGGGTGGAGAAGGAAGTGCATTTCCCAGGGTCTCAAGTCGAGTGACCAAGCCTTGTAAAATAATCTCACAGGAGATCCGTCCTCCTCTAAAGTAATTGAATTTCGGGATTCGTGTTCAAATCCCTCACCAGTACCAGACAAGCGGCTTTTAAAAGAAGTGAACGACTCAGAGAAGCACGCATGATTAAGCTGAGGTCATCCACACAGCATGGTGCACTTTGTCTGCTGTACTACTGATGTTTCAGGAGTTTGAAATATGTTTAATGATATCTTTATAACTGGGTTTTAAGGATGGAAAATAGGAATATGATAAAGACTCGAATCGCCATATACATAGACATTCATTATTAATGCCCGTATTAATAACTCAATTCTAATAGCGAAATCATGAACAAACCACTAAAATACACTCCGATTCTAGTTTCTTTGTTACATAATCAAACGAAAGCCCTCAATTACAATTAAACATTATTTCCAATAAAATGTCTTTCGCCTCCAGACGACCTTATTAGTTTGATTGCTCAACCGGGCAGGGAAAAAAAGATGGCGGCCCTGACTCTGACCTCCAATCTCCCCAAAGTCCCTAAATAATGAAAAGAGGGTACCAAAGCAGACAAAAGCTTCAGTCCATAAAAAGGGAAATGTGACCAAATTGGCGATCGACTTATTTGGACACTGCTTGCACCGGCGGGTCTCAGCGCACAGCACCTAATAAGGCCGGGTACAAGCGGAAGGCGTTATCAGGCAGAGTTCAATATGATATTGTCGGTGAGCTTGTTCCCGGCGTGATTGGAAAAGGATGGTTATCAGAGCCGGGCGTCGCTGTCAGGGCCTCGTTCTGAACCAGCGTCCATACAGCGTCTGTCAAATTGGAACGCGCCGAGCGCGAGCAGACGAAATTGAGATTCATCAAACTTCATCCAGCTATGGATTATTTCTGTAATCTCCTCTATTATCGTCTATAGAGCATAATAATATCCCGTATATGTTCTCGGACATGAACCATTTGTCACTAATATATGACCATAAAGCGTAGAATATATTCAATGATTTCGACCTTTACAACTTTTAACTCATGCAGACAAGGAATAGAGACACACAAGACAAATTAGATACACTGAAATTCCACCAAAGGTCAGGTTATATTTGAATAAAGGTAACCGCTAACATTAATAATGAACATGAAATTCTGGGCAAGCAGAGAGAAACATAAATACATGATCACTTTTTAACGACATAATGTCAGTATACCATTGCTGGAAGGGAAAACCCGCTTTGCTAACAGCAAACCTAACATGTCAAGGGAAGCTTCAGTACATGTTACCGGAAGTTAGCTGTCGATCACAGGAAGTCTGATTGCGTCACCGGAAGTCGGGACAACCTTTTTCCGAAAAGATTTCCCCGCTAGGGTGCGTATCAGAGGCAACTGCCTTCCCCAGAAAACCAGCACAACCACCCATGGGAGCCATCTTGGATCGCGTCAAATCTCGCGTCTAATCACGTGACGTGGGGAGATGGTCACATGTCCCCTAGAGACGGGGTTCTGGTCAGTGTCGCCATCTGGTGGCTACTGTTCATCGTCAGGTAATTGACAGGGGGCGCTTCTAACACGGGGTCCCGTCAAACTGTTGACAAGTGACACGAAGATTGTGCTTGGAGAGCGCGTACATCTGTCGTGACTGCAAAACATCACTTCCGTGATCGAGCTTCTTTTTCTTCTGTCTTTGTTTTAACCGATGTGGTTTGTATGATCATTTGTAGACCGATCTCGTGGAATATATCCTACGCCTGATCATTCCTTTTGTTATTTCTATTTGATGAATTATACATAAGTCAAAACTAAAAGAAATCATTTTACCACACATTTGTTATAATGTCTATAAGCATATGTATACCGTACACGAAACCGTCACTCTCCCCAGTATCATATAAATGATAGGTAATATTGCATCGAATAATCTCTAAATATACTAAAGCATCTTTATCCTTATACGGCAAATACAATCAGGAAATGAGAAACTTAAAATGAGGGGATTTCCAAGTTCTCATAACTGATTAACTCGCGAGCTTCCCATTGCTGAGAAACCTCTCGAAAAGCAGACCGGAAACAGCCAAGAAGAGGCGTGCGCACCACGGCCGGATTCAATGTCGGTGACCTAATTTCACTGGAACAGCTCACGGTGACCTAGATTCTGATCATCAGGTGTGCGGTGGCCATTACGCTAATTAATTATGGATAGAACTGGGCTCACAGCTGCCCGGGAGATGTTCATACCTGTGGCACGAGCAGCTCGCAACAAGTCCACGTCTTCTCAACACACCTAAAACGTGTCAGCAGACCCGTCATTAAATTCAGTCGTAGAACGGATTAAAAGATCTTTATGTTATACTAAGAGGGGATGTTGGAGGTGCTGACAGTGTGGGATTCTTTAAGCACAAGCACTCTACTGTCCCATTGCATTTCTGTGATTTTATAGATTCCATATAGCCCTGATGTAATATCAAAGCCATCGGGCCTTTATTACTGATATCAATACCATTTTCTATTCTGTAGTTAACAACTTTGCCTCCAATATATTCCAGCTGTGTATTTTCTTATGCTTTTTGGTTTGTTTTGCTCTTTTCCGTTTATCTTGGTAGTTGTTGGTGTATATATGCCGCTATTGTCATTTCCATTTTATTTTCACAAACCAAATATAGATGAATATCGCCATGTCATTCAATGTCTCTCCTGGAATTTCGTCGGTTTAATAACACACTCACACACTTGAGGTAACCATATTTGATATCTTATCAAATTTTGATTTATGAACTATTGTATGGATGTAATAAATAATGGAAACTCTATCATATGTCCTTTTAATTCCTTCTAAAAAATGGTGGCCTTACATTGAGCCTTGTCTGGACGCCTTCTGGTGGCCATAGCAACGGACAGTACGCATCTACACACACGACACCTTACCTAGAGGTCACTCAAGGTCAACGGATGAGGTGTTAATCCGCTGGGATTGCTTCGTGATCTGGTGTGGATTAAAAGTGTGTCCTTTCACGGATTACAAAAGTGTTGGGTTCTTGTCTGACAAAGCTGTAGTATCGTCAGCACACGTAGGTGTATAGATGCTGCACACGCGCGTGTGTTCATAGAACCAATCCTGGGTATTTCACCCTGGACAATGTACCATACTTGTATGGCGGGATGTTGTTATTGACAGAACAGCAAAAAATGGGATATATTTGCGGATTCTGATACATTGAGATGTTCATCTTCACTTTTGATCAACGAAAATGTAAAGTATAGAAATCTTTGATTAAAATCATAAATACACAAACCTTTCTTTTTTCAATGTATGTTCTTCTAAAGTTGTAACAATTATTTTGTTCATTTATGATTAGCTGTTACAGTAGGTGTAAGATTGTCAAACCCTGTGTCAAAACATATGTTTGTTTTTATGTAATTGTGTCATTTCTAGTCACTGCTGTTGTACTTACTGTCTCTGACCTGTACTTCCCTACTTGTTATCATTGTTCTTTCCGTTTTGGTTTCCACTGAAAATTATCAAACCACTGATCACATGTATGCCAATGTGAAAAAAGATCAATTTTTCGGAATCAGGGTCAGGTACACTGCACCAAGAAGTGTCCGGGTAAAAGGCACGAGCATGTTTGTTAGGTGAAAACAGACTCAGAGCACATTCCACTTCTGACAGGGAATGTGACTTTACACGTACTCAAGGACATGCCCGATTTCATTTTTTGTTAGGGTTAAAACAACTTGGAACGTTTTCATTTCCACACTGATTGGTGATTAGTGGTGGATTAATGTCGCGTCGTCAATTAATTATTAATACCGTATTCAGAGAGATAATATAGCAATAGTGTAACCAATCAAGGGGTTACATAGTTTACTTAACGGATGATATATGATAAATGCATTATAGTTTGTAGATCTATTTCTTTGAAAGAATGAAAAATGCCCAATCAAGGGGTTACATAGTTTACTTAACGGATGATATATGATAAATGCATTATAGTTTGTAGATCTATTTCTTTGAAAGAATGAAAAATGCCCCATCTTACTTTTCTAGTCCTAATACACAAACAATTACTCAAACATAAAATGATGAGCTCGCCTACAACATAGAATGTCTATGAACAACCCCAATAGAGTCTGTGTCGTGGTCACACTAAGTCTGCATAGCACTTTTGTTGCAGCTTCTTTGACACACTGCGATGTGGTTGTTTGCTGTGCGATTTCAAGAACTGGTTGGAGATAATTCCACATCCCACCCCTGAATAAGTTTTGTGATGTCACACATAACACAAACAAACACAATGGCAGGATATCTGATTGATAATGAATTGATAGACCCGACGAAAAAATAAATATATCAAAATTAATTGGAAAAAAAAGACAGTTCACAGCATAAAAATCTGTTTAAATTCGAGGAATAGTATAAGTTCAGATCAGTTGTGAGTCTGTTATTTCCACGCCTTGGGAGATGACACATAAGCAACAAAACAGCTTCACTGACAGCCCATTGGTAAGATCTATCTTCCATGTTGAGGTCTTTGAAGATGGATGTAGACAACTGAAGAAGGGAACAAAAAGCAGCAGCAGCTGTAATTAGACCGAAGGACCCCAGGGGCACAAAGACTTGAACGCATTTCTCAAGCGGAAAAAAAATGGTGCATACTATCCAAGATGCATTTATCATGAAAATGGTTGACAATTTATCATACTCCGAATCGTGAATCATGGAAACACATTCTAAGATACAAATCGACTGGAAAACACCAGTATTTATTTTTAACTTCCCGGAAAAGCTTAGCAGTGGTAGTTTAAAATGGACGCCTTGGGGCCATCATCAATAAGGACGGTAGGTATCCCGGGGGATAGTCTGTATGTGGTTCTTTGTGTACATATGTCCCATTGTAAACAAATGGAACGCAAAATGCTGTACATATAGATGGCTGGCTGTGGCGAGGCTTTAAAAAATCTGATAATCCTTATACTCTTTGAGTCTGGCTTCATCCCTGCTTTTATCTGGAGAGCTTCCGTAGAAGAGAGACATCATACTTCCAGACAGTATAAGTACACTGCCGATGTCTCCTTAAAGCTTTTATATGTAATTATAAAGTCCTCATGGAGCCCGTAATAATCTTCATTACTAGGATTTATGAAACGATCGGGAGCCATGCAGAAAGTGTTCTGTTGTTGTTTATTTCGATTTTTTATGAACTTTCTTATAGTGTTCCAGGCTGAAACGAAAAGTGGCAATGAGCAATGCGACCCTTGGCAATGACCCAATATCATCATTATGCAAAAAGGAAATGGGAGCACCCCGCGAGATGCACATGCGCACTGAAGCTCGCATCGTCTCTCGATAAGTCATGCTTCTTAATCTCCCCCCTACTCTCGAACCCTTATCAATAACTGCGATACAGAAAATCATTCTTACGGATGACACAGCCTGCTGCCCATGACTCTTCTGTTGCTATAGCAACAGCGACATTTTCGTACGCGACAGGCTCTACGCCATTCGATTATAAATTCCGCTAAATATTCCCTTTTATCTGGAGGCATCTGATTACCCTTGCGGACATCAATCTCCTCACTAAGTCGTGGTTGTGACATCAGTCTTCCCGCCAGTGTCTAACCCGGGCGTTCTAGAAGTCAGCGTCATGGTCACGTCAGCAAAGACATGCGTGGGGAGAACATTCCCGGGGGACATGATCCGTGTGCGACAATTTATCATTGTGGGACCTTCGGCTGTAATTATGGACGCAGCAACAACTCCAGCCCCGATGAGGTTTTATAGAAGGGCGCTCAGCATTTCCCTCTGTTGATATCTGATATTTAATTCAACAATAGGACTAATTGCACCCCGAAAAGCTTTTAGTTCATCACGGAAAGGTCGTTCATTAATATCTCTGCTCTATTCCACATACAAAAACACGAATATTCCAGGGATTGGAAGTAATAAATGTTAGTTATGAAATACACTCAATTTGTTCAATTTAAAAATGAAGGTCTCTTGTTGTGTATTGTAAGTTTCCAGGGGCCCTCAATCAACCCGCACTTTTCCGGCAGACGACATTCAAGCATCTCGACATCACAACTCGAATGAGTCACTGATGGAAGGTGGAGAAACACTCGACAGTGCACCATCTATGGAGATTGGGAAAATTAACAAATATCAATTTGATCCCATTTGCAAATGTCACATGAGCGCCGTCTAGCGGGAGACAGAAGACAGCACGGGGGAGTTCCCGCAGGCTAGACTCCGTCTCGCGAGTTCTCGTTGACACCGCACGTGACCAGCACGCGCTGAGCGATAATAGGGTGACATTCCCATGCACTCATTATGAGAGTTTTGCTTGACGGCTAAAACTTGTGCAATACTTCATTAACTCGCCTCCTCCGGGGAACACAACCCGAGATTCGATGATAAGAACGCCTGGCAAAGCGCGAAGAATGTTAAAGGATTAGGAAACAATCTCGTGGTGAAATAATGATGGCATAAAGCTGTAAAAAAACAACCTCCTGTGAACGATAATGTGAGAAGCCTATTATTATAACAAAATAGCCGAAGCTGTGCAAATTCTACAACTATACTTCTACTTTTATAATCATAATTAAGAAGTTTCAATGAACAGGACCAACTTGTGATTGGGCTAACTTTAAGTCGCGCACGTTAGCTCTGATTGGTCATTGATTGAACACACTGGCGGCTGTGGGAATGGGAGAAGACAGATATTCTGTTTGGCAGACGACGGGATATTTTAGGGCATCCTGCACCGGGTGACCACCTCGTCGACCACTCACCACGAGGGCAGGACACACACCCCAAACATTGGACTCAAACTTAGGGAGCCGGACGGATGGCTCAGCTTTCAGGCAAACCCTACAAGTTAACCCACACACAACCCAGCCAAACACCGCGTCCAGTATGCGCCGCCTTCCTTGTATTCATACGCGTCAAACAAGTCGTTTTACCATGTCGTAGGGGTCACATTCCGCCGAGAGAAATAATCACATGTGTTTTGTTCGCCGCGCGCCGAGTACCAGCGGCCAACGGTGTCTCGGTCAATATTTGCCCACATCAGACAGGCGTGAATGTTCCCGGCGAGCATTTATCACAATCATACACCGCGGTTCGCTGGTCTCCAAACGGGACTTCACCACACCTGACCCCGGCGTTGGGTTACTTGTGTACCACGTGACCAGGATGAGTGCGCAGTTCGTGTATTCCTACGCCTGAGGAATGAGATGAGCAAACTTCCGGTCTCTTAGGGTAAGTGCCGCCACCTGGCGTTGTCAGGCGAAGTAAACGACGACCAAGAACCAGGAGACATAAAATCTGCATAATTTAGATCACTAGCGATTTCCCTCTTGATAAAGATAAACAGAAACAAAATTGCGACAAAAACGTCACAAATCAGCACCGTCAACCGTTAAATTATGAAGATGTATTCTGCCATACATTTACTACAGAGATGCAAGTGAGGTCGAGAAAAAATCAGTTAATTTCATAATTCTGTCTAGGTCCATTCTTTCTTTTTATCTCTAATTTGATGAAAAGTTGGTACACCATTAAAACAGAAAATGAACGGAAAACGATTGACATTAATGAGTCTCATTAACTTACTACCATGCCATGTTTTCAACTTTAACTCCCCTGACTTTAATGACCTATCTACTTGCAGATATCTCTCAGATAGCGTCTGCACTGAACGAAATGCGACGGCCGTGCATCATGTTAAGAGTCTGAAGTGTTAGCTTTCAGCTTGCTCCAGAAAGGGATCCTTTCCAGAAAGGGGATCTCTTTGATAGATATCGAATAGTCTGTATTCGATTCCCCATCGAAGTCTCGTTCAGATCTTTGCATTCTTATATGCCTTGAATATCAATGAAAACCAACTGTTAACGGTAAACTGCATCCCAGTCTGAGTTATGGTACAAGGGACTGTGGCTAATAACTCGCTGGGACTCCATATATAGATTCACTGCTCCACTCGGAAGAAATATGATATCATATACCTGTGGCCATATATCCTAAATTTACCACCTGCTCCTAACCATGTCGTATTTATGGCCATGCAATACGTACGTGGCGTACGAGGTTTATATGTGACGTACGGGGTATGTACGACGGTGAAACCCAACAAATCGTCCAAAAGAGGCTATTTGTGGCTATTTTCAGGTTTAAGATAATACGAAAACAGGTATGCCGTGTTTATACGTGGTAAATTCTTGGTAAAATTGGTATATCGGTATATCTGATCGTCAATTTTACCGCGTATTTATCACGTACAGCCACAGTAATCATGTTTCCGTATAAAGTGTATTATGGATGATATCTTAATCTATCCAACCACTTATCCTGCCTATCCTTTGATAATATATTCTCAGCATTGAACATGCGACACATCTATGAGCAAACTGCAGATACTCATCCACTGTGGGTCTAGCATGAGGAAATCTCTAATTCTGCCGACCAGCTATGATTCACCAAGCGAATTATTCAAAACGTGATCGTGAGGCGTGATGAGCTTCACCCATCAGAGACTTCTAAGGCTTCCCCAGACAGACACACAGACAGATGGTCTTAAGCCGGGGCCGCAGAGCATATTTGGAAAGCGAATTTTCGGTCAAAGTGGAGGAAAGCTTGCTGGCGTCAAATGGCGCCTAATCAGGTGAGTCTTTGATCCCGTGTTTGGAGAGTGATCAGTGGAGGTGTGGAGTATGCTGTAATCTGTAGTGTAAGTAGTGGCCGACAGGCTGGTGGGGGAGTGGGTGGGTGTGATTTACAGGAGATGTGGAGTTGTCTACTACCCTGGACGGGTTTAGGAGATTTAAGAGATATCTTAAACTGACTATACTTCCCTAAATTGTTTTCAGAGATAGACGTAGTGATATAGCTCAGACGATAATACACACATAATTATACTACCCTAAATGGTATTTATAAATATACATCATCCATTCAATTTCTACATCAGTGAGGTCCCATACTATTTCCAATGGGTTTGAAAGATAGATGTAGTCCATACGCTTACTATATAAGTAACCATGTTTTCCCGATATTTTGAGAGATGCATTCGAGACGAGTATTATAAGCAGCCATACAATCCTCAATGGTATACCAGAATTAGTAGAAACCGAACGAGAGTTAGACTTGACAATGTTTATGCCACGAGGGGCAGGTCGTGTATTACTACACGAGGCTTAGCAGACCTGACCAGAGTGACATAGACATTCACAAGTCTAACTCGAGTTCGGTTTCGTATTTATCCTACCCCGTCTCTGCTTTTGTATTATTAAAAGATAAATATTGACTCAACGACCAACAGAACTTTTTTCATAGTAGCTGACATCCTGCTCTCTGATTGGTCAATAATGTTATTACTCTAGTGGCATAAAAAACACTTTATGTCACGGCCTGCCACATAAAATTTGCCTATGTTAAGTCTATGGCGGTTTTTTTATTAGGGGTAGGATAAATAAGGTTATGCCCTGGACGAACCGGCCATCGGTAAAAATAAGAGCTATATCTCCATCTAAATGTATTTGGAGAAACTGGGAGAGTCGGTTTGCATTGAAGAGGTTCCGATCATACACGGACATATCGAGATCATGTATGATCAGGTCATACTTCTATCTAGACAGACCACCAATTATGACTTCAGGGAGGTGTTTTATAGTCGTGAGAAACGTTAATAGTGACCATTTCCGTTGCATAGTCGTATTTGCGCATGTATGGTGCAGCTATACATGCAAATAGATCTTAGAGCACCAGTGATCATTTTAACCCAACAGGTCTCTGCAACAGCTTCTATGAAATACGTCTCAGATTCTCTGGTTTTCGTTAGTTGACACAAGAGATCATTCAAAAGACCAATTACTCTGGCACTACCTTAACATCCCCATTCTAAACCCCACGAAATTTGTGTTAATGCACTTTCTCTTCGCGAGCGGATGTGGAGTCATAAGTCTGCCCCACTGTGTGTATCTAGAGATGGAGTCTGTGGGTTGGCGTTTTGCGAGAACATGGTTAGGTCTACAACCGCGCCTGGAATGTCTAGTGTAAACAAGGCTTATTGGCACAGGACGGCGGAAGCGATGACTGCACACGTTCAGGTGTAAATTACCCCTAAGCTCGATATACAGAGGTGGGCCCTGGAGGTATCAGATGGCCTTAACAAGGTGTAAACAACGGCAGTCTGTGTTAATTGGCTCGCTTATGTTGGCCGACATTTTGTTTCGTCAAGGTAATAGTGTCGAATCGTTTAAACTTGGACTTTTTTTTTCTCCAATATAGCCTTCTAACCACATTCTAGGCAATCTAGCGGGCTCCATGTATTTGAAACCAATCTTGAGTCTTTCTTTTACCATTAGACTGAAACGTATTTCTTCTACATTGTATGTGGACGTACATCCAGTAACAGTTTTGAAAACAATAGAAAATATAGTAAAACCCCAAACAGCGGGGTAAGCCCTATATCAGATAGCTTAAATTACCTAAAACCTAGTAAGCCCTATATCAGATAACTTAAATTACCTAGAACCTAGTGATTTTACTATCTCTACCTGCATAGTGACCTGCAGATGATCCTCGAAATAATGCATCCCTTTGGGATTGAGCTCAAATGTATACAAAAGTAAGTTATCAACCATTCAAGGTGTCAACTTAAGCAGTAGACTGGTTCCCTGTCCAAATGAATGATAGGATAGGTATGACAGGATTAAAAGTGACCTTGAACTTACGGAGGTTTTCTGGTCATTCGCAGCGGAGGGGGAAACCAACCAAGTTATGCTGGATCCCTAGCCCCCGGTAAACTGCTCGCAGCTACCATGCACGCTATTAAGCGGCAGAACGCAATAGTAGCAATATTCATATACTGGATAGACATTTGTAAGGTACATGTAAGCTAACGGTAACTTGCAGTCCTCATTAGTAGGGACTTTTATCCCACCCCTGGAATAAATGTCCATAGGCTTAACATTGGGAACTCGTTCTCCATGCCCCTACGAGTATTTGCGGTCCGTTCTCCATGGTCTATATCGTGTGTGTCATCCATTCTTTTAATGTGTATAGGGGTGAGATAAATACAGAAAGCAACTCGTTTTGGTAAAAAAAGTCATTCTGCAACTCGTTTCAATGTACATGATATTCACTGGGCTGTCGCCTCGTTCATATCACACCGCATCAAACTCATGGAGAACGACGACTTTGACCAAAACTTGTTGGTTTCTTCTTTAGTATTAGTAAGAACTCAATAGTCACTTAAATAGTCACTTACTGACAATATTCCGAGATATATCAGTTCCAAACCGTAAATACTCCCAATACTTATAGCATTGATAACATGGGTACGATGGACTGACCTGTGTTTAGCCACATGGATGTATAAACTGGTAGATGTGTTTGTGTCAATTCCCCTCAGAAAAACAAGACAAACACGACTGACTTTATAACCCTCGACTGACTCAGTGTTGTAACTCGTGGCGCCACCTGGATTATAGTACAGGAACTATCATCCACTGAGCCTGTGCTGCCCTCTGTCCATTAAAGTCCAGACACGGTACCTTACACTGCGCACCAGAGCCAACGCTTGCTCATCACGTTACACTGGCAACCAGGGCTACACAATAGAAGGGGTTGGTTGCCAAACTTTCATCACCTTAGCTCTGGTGGGGTTAAATTGTTGGTCAGCTTGAACCAAAACCTGTATGTGTCTGTTACTCTCCGCCCACATTTTCCGTACTGCTACCTAGAGGAGAGTCCAGAGGAGGTGTGAAGCGCAGCGCCCCCTATCGTTTTGGCATGGTCTCAAATGACAGCTGAATGGAGATTCCTATACAAAAATAGGCTAACTAGTAACAGCTACTACATACAAACTGTTAAAGCTCTATCAAAAATCTTTTCAGATATTGATAGAGTCATATCTAATGTACTCCAAACCACAATAGAGCTCAATAGAGCTCAACGTTTTATGGTTGTTTTGTATTGTGGAATAGAGCCTTATTTCTCACAAATTCCAATGTTCAACCTACGACAGGAAATCTTAACCATAGCACAGCTATATGATATGTGTATCACTAAATAGCCCCATGTCTTAGGTTTTTAACAATGTTTTGTTTATCAAAATCGGCCTATTATTCATGACACAAGAGCTATTCGTATTTTGCATGTTTTGGTGTGGGCTCTTCTCAGAGCTCCTTCCCTCTTGCTGGCATGTTTGAAAGTGGCACTGTGAGGCAGCCGCGATCGTATATATGAACCAAGTCGCTATAGGGGGCGCTGCGCTTCACACCTCCTCTGAGGAGAGTCTCTCATTTTGCACTCTCGAACCCACTCTTCCACTTTCTTACTTCCCATTGTATGTATTTTCTTAGAAATAAAATGACCATAAATCTAGGCTTCATTATTAGTTTGATAACTATGAATATTTCTCATCAAGTATTTTTATTTTCATAACCTACATAGAACAAAATTACCTGGTTCGAGACGCATATAGCAGATACCGTGACTAAACCATACCAACTTCTAATGGGCGACAGAGTGGAGAGAGGTGGTGGCAGCCAATCTAGGTACCTTAGTACAATGGCTACCAGAGCTACACTACATAGGCTCTTGTGGGGTTAAATCCGTGGCCACCTTAAGGCTTAACGCACTATAGCTGTCAGTGTTTTTCACTCTCCCTGGAGATTTTTCATATGGCATGGACCTATGTCAGGGCAGCTTCGCGGTGTAAAGCTTATATACGCCGCCGTTTGGCCAAACATTGTGCTGTCAAGCATTAAGTCAATGCTTTCACACTTGTAAACGGTAGGTGTGAACACAAGGCTGTTGTTTCTCAAAAGATAAGACGGTTAGGATAAACTAGGGCATTGTAATAACTAGTCAAGGGGTGTTCAGAGTTGATACTTTTCCCATTGACAAAGATAAATATATGACGGCTAAGAAAGACTATATAAATGTAGACGTGATCGCTTCAGCGACTGCTGGTATGTGAAAAAAAAAAAAAAAAAAAATTTCCGCCTCCAGCGAACAGCTCCACACCTCCAAGAGGAAGCGAGTTCAGAACTGAAGGCCAGGGAATCATTTTTTTCCACATAAGAAAGACTATATGTTATAGTGGAGCCACATGCGATATTTCTGAGTTATGTAAACCATACCTGAAGTATTAAAGCAATGTTGGAGCTGGAATAACATAGGATACGATGCCATCACTGTAATTGATCTGGAGTTAGTCTAAAAGGTATTACAGACCTATTATGCTCGCCCACCCAATATTCTAATGCTAAAGGATGCGTTGCCATGTCGTTGTCCGGCAGAACGCGTTGCATAACCAAGCAGATACGGCGTTCTTCTGGTCTGTGGAAACAGCTTTAATAGACTCACATTTACTTGGGCCGCGCGTTTCCTCGTACGTGGGACGGAAGCCGCTACCCCCCACGTAGCTGTTGTGAGTGTAGCCCTGGTCACCGCTGCCAGAGAAGTCGTTGTTGTAATCCTCGTCGTCGATCTGCGTGCCGCCATCTCCGCTGTAATACGGCCCCGTCTGGTAGCCGCGTCCCTGGTACTTGAATGGCCGCTGGTCGGCCTGCATGAGATCCCGCGAGAGCTTGGACCCGAGAAGCTGAAATGATGGGAACAATATCGTGTACTCTTAGCGTAATCAATATGCAATCACAAGAAAGGCCGTGGAAATGATTTTTTTCCTGAAGTAGTTTCATTTGATTATGATATTTCATTATTTGGAAACGATTTTTTTTCCCGACTAAACGCGTTCACAGATCCCTTCAGATCACGGAACACACACACGAGAAAGAATTTTACCTAATTATTTGGAAACGAATCAAATACAGGATCAGCAAAACTTGAAAATAGATTTCAGGATGGAATGAAAATTTGCTAATAATCAATTATTCTTCCTTATCTGCCATCTTATTTGTGTGTGTGTGTGTGTGTGTGTGTGTGTGTGTGTGTGTAGGTGTGTGTGTGTGTGTGTGTGTGTGAAAGAGAGGGAGGGAGAGAGAGCTGAACTGTAAACCTACAAACAGCTGCGGCAATGTCTGGTGGCTAGATCATGAACTACAAGCCGGGCACAATGACGCCCCCTTGTGTCTTTATTGGCAACTACGAATTTCTGAAAGACAAAGCGCACTACCGCCCTCTAGTGTGTATCTTTACTCACTCGTGTGCTTTTCCAAGGGAAGCGAGAATACTCGAAAAAGGAAAAGAGTGAAGGAGGCAGGGGTGAGGGGACAGAGGGAGATAGTAACGAAGACAGGGATAGAAGGAACAAAAACGGGAGGAGAGAGAGGAAAGAAGCAAGGAGAGGCCGGAAAGAGAAAAGGTGGGAGAGAAGAACCATGTTAGGCAGAGAGAAGATAAGAAATGGTAAACTCGGAGACAAAGTGAAGGTAGAAAGAGAGGGGGATAGGTAGGTATGACTGGAGTTGGAGGGACAGGAAGGAGGGGAAAAGAAGGGTGAGGAACAGAAGGAGGGGCAGAAGAAGGAAGGAGATATATGGGAAATGAATCGTGATATTTGGGAAAGGCGGGTTTCTTGGTTTGGCCTTACGTTCAGACTTCCTCAAGGGTCAGCTTTTTCTCACCGGGGATGATAGAATCTATGAGATGAATTCAGGTCCAAATCACACCCCAAAGCTTTTACCAAAGTGACAGTTCTTTTACTATCCACATCACTTGGAGAAGCTATGAGAAGAACAACCCGTCGATATAGCAGTTAGTCTACAATCATGGCCATATGGCTGCAGTGGGACTCGAACCCATTTACAGAGTGGTGTCAGAATAGGATAGGAGGGGATGATTAATTATAAGGAAGCGGACAAAGTAAAGGGAGACGTAGGTGAACAGGTAACATAGAGGGGAGGGAGAGCGGAGAAGTGGTCACCTTGGAACATATTGTTCGGAATTGAATCCTCTTCTTCTGGATTAGTGAACTCCACATATCGAACAAATTTCAACTAGGAATGGAAGTTGTCTTATTTAAAGAGGTTCGACTTTAAAAAAAAACAAAAATGCTACATTCGCGGAGTTAAATAGCGGGCACCTCGGTGAGAAAAAACCCAAATGATCTATTTTCGTAGGTTGAAAATGACTGAGAATACGAAATTAACGAATGCCAACTTCTCAGGTATATCATCTGGTACCTTTTAAAATGTTCCCCGAAACCCATACCACTGTCTCATAATTTGTCCCCGGGAGATCCCGGTAAAACATTTTGACATCATAGTGGCTGCAGCATGGTATCTACACAGCCTCGTGTCTTGTATTCAGGCGAACAGTAATTCTGTTTTAAAAAAATCGTTTATTTAAACCGTAACAATGCTCAGCTTCTTGTGAGGCTGGTTTTCATTCACTGCCAGTATGGCTCAAGTGGTGTAGTACATTTCATTTTCAGTTTTATGTAACAAATTAACAGAGTGTAACAACAAGGTACAGACAAGACACTGAGTAATGGGCCGACAGAGGGGTGTTACCATATAAGGAGACAGACCTTTTTGACGTGGATGAGGCGGTCGATCAGCGTGACGATGTTGTTGTTACGTCGTGCCGTCACCTTCATCTCTGGATTGCTCGTCATTTGGATCTCTAAATCCACCGCCACGAGCGTCTTGTTATATCTGTAAAATACAAAAAGGACAGTCGTTAATTCCTCTCAACACGTGAGGAGAACATTAGGGTCATTTCCAGGAATTTTCTTTTCATGTCCAATTTCCTAATTTAGGAAAATTGGAAGCGGAGGTGGGGCAACGTTTTTACATAATTAATCTGCCTGCATGGGATCTCTTTTTTACAGTTTGTTTTATTATCTTCAGTGACATACTATCGTAAACCTGGATGAGTTTTAATCTTAGCCACCGTATGCCACAACTGGAGTTTGGCAAAGTGACTTCATGAGGCGAAGCCGAGTGAAGTCCGGAGCCATACTTCAGGAGTGGCATGCGATGGCCAAGATTAAAACGAATCAGGTTTTGATTTTATCCTACCCTGTCTCCTCGATATCACGTGATAATAATTCTGTATGCCACTAGTTGCATATAAAACTCCGTATGCCAGTCAGCGTGGCATACGGAATTTCAATGTTAAGCCTATGGGATTTTATATAAGGGGTGGGATAAAGGATAATTCTGCACCGTACAGATACCAAGTAAGACTTCAAACGTAAGTCTGTAATTATATTAAATTCATATCATGGGGTTATAATCGAGCCTTATCATTCTCTGTTGTTTTATTTACAAATTGAAAGAACATAGACTGTCCACTGTTCTGACAAATGCAAAATGATTAAATAAATGAATTAGCAACACCCATAAATAACACCCATAGGCTTTTACCGGATGATTAATGATGTCCATACCAGGGTAAAAACTGTGACAGAGCAATGTTCCAAGCTTCATGTGAATTTACATAAAATGTCGTTTCTGAGAAGAAGGGGAAACCCCGTTGGCAGAGAGCGCGAGACTGAGACTCCTGTCACGATGAGTCATCCAACGTCACAACCGTCACATGAACATCACGGCTCACGTCACACCGATGACGACCTCGTGACACGGTAGTTTGACATGGAGCCGTCACGAGAGGGGCAGGACTCGGAAATTATCATTTACATATAATTCCTTGATCATTTACATAATAATGCGATGATTAGCAAAGGGCATGATGGTCTCAGGGTAAACGCATTGGATACAATCCCTCGTAATGAGATATTGTCTGGGACAAGACAAGCATTACCTGAAAAAAGCTCAAGTTGGGATGTTATTTGTACATGAATATATGTGCGTGTCCAAATAATAGTACAGGTTATATCCAGTAAATATTGCATCATGGGCCAGTATACGTGACCTTGGGATTAGTGCCTGTTGGTGTAAATATGTGTGTGTGAACAAGTGGGTGGGAGGGTTAAATGCAAGCGTACTTATATATGCAAACAAAATAGGAACTGTTTAGGCTGTAGGGCGATCGTCTTTCATGTCAATATTCTGATGAATTACAATGATTGTTGGAACAGGTCTGACTGTACGGATGTAGGTTTGTTGTGTTGTTGGAAACTACACTACCAGTATCGTAGAAGAGAAAATGTGATAAAATCCACCTCGGTGGAATACTGATTCATATATTATACACCAGCTCGTTCGTCAGTAGGTCAAAATGCAGCTGTTCCTTTTGAGTTGTAACGTTAAAGTGGCAATGTGAGTTGCTCACATGATAGGGACTCAGTCACTACTGCCACCTGGTGAGAGAATAGAGAACCCTTCCAAATGTGCTGCCCCCTGTTGGCACATCACGGTACTATACTGGTGTCTCATAACGGAACGCACCTGGGACCTGTTTCAGTAGTTTCGTGACATGTCTAGATGGCGTCTGTGACACCATACGGACAGATCACAAGATTGCAATCGATGACACGCGGAGTTTCACTCATTTCTCGTAGGAGTTAAGCAATGATACTTTAACATGAGTAGGAGGTACATATAACCTATAATCGTTCCAAATATGAAGAAGATTGGGCGCTCCGATTTTCTGATATTTGCTAGACTTTTTCCGCTGTTGCTTGCACTGTTGGTGCCACTGTTGATGTCTGTCTAGGCCTAATGTCACGAGCCTACTGGAACAGGTCCCTGGAGCTAGCCTGGCAACCAGAGCTACACAAAGTTAGCTCTGGTCGGGTTAAATCCAGAGGCCCCCTTGACCCTAGGTACATGCCGCCTGGACAGCATATCAGGCTGGAGCCGAGTCAACTTGGCCGTCCAATATTTTTATGTCTCAGAGAATAAAGGAGATCGAAATTATAACTATTACGTGAACTCTTATACTGATTATACAACTCATCTGACACATCTACGGCACTAAATAACGATGATTCTGTCCCTCCCAATCATTGACATATATATGGAGAATCACAACCAGCATAATTATATCTTCATAAAAACTCTGTTATGGGCGAAACTAATGGCTTCCTCTTTATTTGTACAAACTACTATCATATGTATAGTGTAGGCCCAATGTCGAGAAACAGGGAAGTAAACCTATCGTGTAGTAAAGGAATGTAATAAATTAACTGCCTGATGAAGTTTAATTAAAGTAGACCAAATGTCGCAAACATCCACTTTATTTAGGCTATCAATACAGTATTGAAAGAAACAGCAGATAACGTTGGAAATTTTTTGAAAATTAACCAGGTTTAAGATGTTCTGCAGTTCTATAATATGAATTAACTATAAAAAAAACCGACAAAAAACAAAACAAACAATGTTCTGATTTAGTTGGTGCACGGACTGTATGCAAGGGTTTTAAGCGAAATCTAGACAACCTATTATATTTACGTTGTGGCAGGGTTAACTTCAATACTTAGCTATATCTAAACGTTCTCCTTATTGCCGCACAACGCTGGAATACGGTCAGTAAGAAAACGATTGATGCCTTCGTTATATCCAGAATATGTAAGGTTCCTTTCTTAACAATTGCCATTTGAATGTGAGAATTCTTTGGCCCCAACCTAAAAAGTCTCCATACGTGATGCTACAGTATGAAGTATGAAGTTTCTAGTAAAAAGGAATCCAACTGAATCCTTTTACAAGTACTTTTACATAGATTCACCTCGACACCACGATAAAAGAGTAATATGCGTGGCAATATGCTTAGTGAGGGACATTAAAGAGTCATTATCAGGGCTGACAGAGGCCAGAAGTATGTGAGACAACAAGTCACTGCGGAGAACAAGACACAATAAAAACATCCCGACCAGGATGCTCTGCCACTGACTCTTTTCCCAAGTAGTCCCGGTTAACCACAGAACTGACTGCGGTTTGCTACAGCTGCCATTTTGACAATTTCGGGACCCATAGGTCAGTCCTGGTTCCGGCCGTGAATATTGCTCATATCATCGGTGTACGCGGGGAACCAGCATCATTGGCGAGGAGAACCACTTCCGGTTGTCGATAGGAGAGCGCCATTGACGCGTGGCGGTGTGTCATGAAATAATAACACTAACTGCTTCCCCTGGGTAATTTACTCTCTTTGTATGCACTGAGTTTCTACTGCGCTGTCTGACTATACACAATTCTGTACTCTATACCCGCGCCGCACCCCTATTGTCGCCCACACTGCTATTTCCAGGACACATTCATTAGGAAAGTCAACGCTGATGCCACACACCAAGGGGGAACAAAGGACTGAGGCTGAGTGAGTTCTCATGCACTGGTTTCTGTCCCTCCAATCGTATTCTACGAGTGTCTCCATCACAATATGTCATCATGGATACTCCTGTAAGACAATCCCTAAAAATAGCTCTCGAGAAATTGCTGAGGAAATCTCAATTCTTCCTCAATTCACATGTCTTTTGTTCTTGAATCAAAGAGGTTGAGTAACGAGCAGATCGACGTGTGTTAGCATCCATTATCCTACCCCTAATATAAAATCCCATAGGCTTAACATTGTGATTTCGTATGCCACGCTGACTGGCATACGGAGTTTTATATGCCACTAGTGGCATTCAGAATTATTATCACGTAATATTCCAAAATCGAGGAGACAGGCTAGGATAAAATCAAAACTTGATTCGTTTTAATCTTGGCCACCACATGCCACTCCTAGAGTATGGCTCCGGACTTCACTCGGCTTCGCCTCATGAAGTCACTTTGCCAAACTCCAGTCGTGGCATATGGTGGCTAAGATTAAAACTCATCCAGTTTTACGATAATACTCCGTCATGCATATTGTCATTCTCCAGCGGAATTAACCGTCAGAGATGAATCTGTCCGAGACTGAGCTGATAGAGTTCGACAGACTGAGGGGGCAATGAAGTCATGATCATTCTCAAATAGAGAGTAAAATGAGAAAACGTAGAAATACGCCAGAATACAATGGAACCCAGGAAAAGAGCCACCCTGGTAATCGGACCACCACGTAACTCATTATACTTTGGTCCGCATGGAATGTGGTCAAGTCTTTTTTTTTATCTAGATCAATCCAGATCTTCCATCTTTTGGATTCTACTGTAGCTTTTGTAGTTTTATATCAAACTAGTCAATATCTACACACTGGAATTATTGCTCGTCACTTCTTTACTAATCCGAACAGATAAGAAGTTCTAAAGATGGCGGTGGTGGGTTCATACATCATGCATATCTGGGGGTTTCATCCATAGATCCTCCTACTTATATAGAGGCTTGGGATTGCGGGCCATAGTCTCAGAACTTGGGATTAAGATTAGGATTAATCCATACGTCAGTGGAGATAAGCTGAAACCAACTAAAAGGAATTTCTGGTACTGATATTCATGAACTATTTAACAGTTATATAAAAACGGGCACACAAACGTTATACAGAAAAAAGGGTCGTCAGCGCAATATACGGTGGATCTACAGACAATTCAAAAAACCACATAAGGGTAGGGCGATTGAGACAAGAAGGGGAAAGTAGTATTGACGAAAGCCAACCTAAAACTGTACTTATCTCAGATAGTCTGTTCTAGTTTTTTCTCAGAATGATCAAAAATATTATACAGATAGACGTTCAGCAGACCTCGTAACATGAAAAAGTAGGAGCTCGATCGACAGGACAAAGACAATGAAAATGATTATTTATTTGATGAATATATATCGAATACAAGAAATGTGTGTGTCGCCCTATACGCTTAAACAGTCAGGCCCAATTTAAATATTAAAATAGGGAGCAGTCTAATGTATCTTATACATATTTCACTGAAATCATGAAAGATGAATGAGGCTTTAAGTGCATCACATTCGTTTCAGTAACTCAATGTATTCGCTAGTGTTGGTAGCAGGAAAATGTTCCCAAAAACCTGACTCAACAAATTCTTGAGAGAAGCAGCATTCTCCCCGAAAATGTTTATTTGCATTCCGCACTTAAATATATTCACATTACTGGGAATGTTAATAATGATTTTTGATACTCTAAACAGAAATTATTCCCTGGACGTATGCTTCATATATGGTCATATCCCAGTGGCATGAACATGACAGATCAAAGACGACAAGAGGTTTCCCTTTCTAGCGGTAAGAGGTGGGGTCACCTTTCAAAGGCAATTCTTGGCTGTCTAAATGGACGTGAAAGTCGACTTGGGAATCGACTCCTCTGATATGACTCCACCCTACACCGTCCACTCATACAACCCCAGCTGAACAGCGGTGTTCAATTTGCCAGAACAGCATATAGGACTTCTCCCACCGCCTGCCGAAGGGCCCATGTCAATTCAAGGTCACGCGGCCAATTGTCAAGGTCACGCTGACCTATTGACCACTGACCTTGGGGATCGACCCTTATGTAGAGAGCAGGGAGCTGTGTAACCTCTACGTCACCTCACACAGTCACGACGGACATTTTACTATGCCCTCACCCCACTACCACACTGCCCCCTCTCCGCTAGTCGGCGCTGTCAGTCTCTGACGCCCAGTTCCCCTTTTCAGTAACTCCTCCCACCCTGGCTCACAGTTGCCCCCCTCGCCCATCTCGCCTGTCATCTACTGTCCATCACAGAGCTCAATTTGTGCTCACATTGCCTGCTAGTCTCCACATCTCTGTCACCACTGGGTCAAGGTCAACTGTCATGTTATGAAGGTTATTGTCAGTGGAGTGATGGGGCAAGTTTAAACCCGACTTCGATCAAGGTCTATCGTAAGATTTTTATATACACGCTTTTGGGTTTCAGATCAATATTCCCCCTCCCTCCGAATAAAAAATGATGAATAGCCAGTATAGAATCAAAAACTACAATAACTTGCAGATCTGGATTTAGACCCGTCCTATACATGGACGAATATAAAATATATTCATCAAGTTGTGAATGGGTTCTTAGATTGACTAAGAAAAATTGCACAATTTTCAGCATCTCACCTGAAGTGGGCAGTTCAGTGAGCACAAAGAGTATATATTTCTCTATACTCGTTGGTGCGCATAAGGCTACCCGGACGATTCAACCCAGGATATGCCAGACGCGTTAAATAGGTACTATGTGCGTGCAGATTAATAGGGGTGCTCCGTCATTCATTGCGACCTATTTTCTCCATATTACAGACATGTGTCTTATTCGTACTTCTCATCGCGATGACCATTTCAAGTTACAGCCCGGCACGCCTGAAATTTAAAACAACTCAATTACTTCACCCTCAGGCGACTTCCCCAGCCCCCTGGTGCCAGGACGAGGAACTAGACGCGGACTTATCGTTGTCACAGTCCGCTCTACTTCCGGGCCCTACTTTTTTTGTAGCGCACGCACATCATTAAAAGCCTGTAGCCGACTTCCTGTCAGGCACTTCCACTCCCTGCGAGAATTGATAGGTATCCGTTGCCATGGCAACCTTATCCCCGTAGGCTGGCGCCCATGGTGTGAATAGAGCGTTGTCATGGCAACAGTAAGACGCTCGGTGATGATACTGCGCACTTATTAGTGACAGATAACCGGAAGTGTTTCCGCAGATAAGCGTCTTGATAAGAGGTGGGGTCTAATATATACCCGAAGGTGATTCTCTGTCATGTCCAAATCTCACCCTCTAATAACTGCAGTGAAGAAAATGCTCCACAAATGTGACATATCCATGTCAAAAGTGTCTCTGTGCATGAACAAGCGGAATCTTCGTGCAAATTGTAATCGGATGAGACGACAACACGAATTGCTTTAGGAGAATCTACTGCATAAATCAACGGGAGTAGGGGGGGGGGACAAATTCATCTCTTTTGTCTGATCTAGTGTTGTCTAATACTGTCTTGTCTTGAGTAAATGTATATTTGAAAATTTCATTGGACTGTCTAGTCGTGCATTGTATGCACTGTGAATACATGTATATACATTTATTGTTAATCAACATTTTGATATGAAATCCAATATGCTTAGATATAACTCTCAATGTTTAAATATGGGGCCGTTTGTTTGTTTACCACCTACCAGCTGTTAAGATGACACACTTAACTAAAGGTTAAAAAAACTTTACATAAGACGGCAACAGAAAATCCACGTTTGCACCGGGCGACCTTTTGCCCATACTACTACCCCTTAGACCTTTGGAGTAATCCCCTCCATCTAATGTACATTCATTAGCGTTCTCCTAATCCCCCTGTCGTCCCTCTGACAGACAACTAATCCGCCCCTAATCTTTCCTAAGCCGACTACCTTCTGATCTGAAGCCGTCAGGGGTGACCCTTGTCACGAAGAAGCCAAGTTGGTATCGATCTAAGGTCCAGGAGAAGGTGGCTTCTTGTAAGGTTGGGGCAGTGCCTGTGTGTCTGTGTGTCATAGGCCAGTAGAAGGGGGGCCTCTTGTAAGGGTGGCACAGTGTATGTGTGTCTGTGTGTCATAGGCCAGTAGAAAGGTGGCCTCTTGTAAGGGTGGCACAGTGTATGTGTGTCTGTGTGTCATAGGCCAGTAGAAAGGTGGCCTCTTGTAAGGGTGGCACAGTGTATGTGTGTCTGTGTGTCATAGGCCAGTAGAAAGGTGGCCTCTTGTAAGGGTGGCACAGTGTATGTGTGTCTGTGTGTCATAGGCCATTGGAGGGGTGGCCTCTTGTAAGGATGGGACAGTGTCTGTGTGTCATATGACATCGGTGGGGTTGCCTCTTGTAAGGGGGAGAAAGTGTTTGTGTGTCATATGGAAGGTGGCCTACCCTAAGGTCGAAGCAGTGTATATAGACAATAATCGATGGTTTATGGAGAGGCGGCCGTAAACCACGAGAGGTTGACGCGTAGTAATACACGAGCGCAGGCGAGTGTATTACGAGGTCAACCGCGAGTGGTTTACAGAGCTGCCTGTCCACAAAATCATCGTTTGTTGCATTTATTATCCATCTTTTCGAATAAACTAAACACAGTAATTGCCATATTAACGGGTATAACATTAGGAACTATTTCTTTGCTCTATAGTAAAAGGGACTATTTTTCCCGTATACCATGATTTTGAGGCCGTATACCACAGGTTTGAATCCGTATACCACAGTTATGGCATCTGACAGGTTTTATACAATGGGTAGTGGTTTCCCCATACATTTTCAATGGGGACTTTGTATACGATGGCTAATAAATGCCTGTACTTCTCACGTCAACACGAACGCGGCTTTTTGATAGGGCAAGATGATGTCTGTGTATGTCTCAAGTCTTCTAAGATGTAAAGATATGTCTTTCGATGTCTACCTGCTAATTTACGAATGAAGACATTGGTCTGAATAAAAAATTATACATCAATGCAGTAGGATATATATGATTGTGTTAGCTGGCAAAAAACGAGAAAACCAGTGAAAAGGTGTTATTTCACCCCTGGGAATCCCATGACATTCCTGGGACTGGGACTAGCTGAGCAGACTAACAGGAGTATGAGTTATCTTGTTTTACGTTAAAAAAGACAGAGATAAAATGATTCAATGTTTATCAATGTCCTCATTATGGAACAAAGCAGTATTTGAGGGGTACAAAAAAGTTGTTATATAACCATAACAAATGTTTATGGGAAAATACCAAAAGGTCATGCCATATTTAGATACACACGTAGATATGAATATATATAATTTGATTTTAATCAATCCAAATGCTCATATTCCCTAGAGAGACGACAATCTGACCAAAGGTACCAAATTGGCGAACCCTGAGCCGATACGACCCTTTTCTCCAAACACATGCAGGCCGACTCATACTTAGTAAATGAAGGCCAAATTCTGCTTGGAGAATGGCGTTACCTGCGACCATCATGACATCGTGGGTACGGCTGTGCTGCCCCCTAGGGGCAAGGCGGAGAAGCGCGGACGAAGGTAATTAGGAGGATTTAATGAGGAGGTTACAGGGGGGACCATCATTAGAGACCTCGTCACAACGTAACAACAACTTCCACTTCAGAGAGACTCCCACGAAATAAGGGGCACGCGATGCCGGGAAAAATATCGTATCAAATATAATAAGCTCCCAAAATAACTTCTGTAAGTGGGACAGGTTGGGGAAGAAGTACCAAAGTGGATTATCTCATTACATGTTTTTCCCATTCTTCAAAGTTTTGTGCATGCGAAGATGCGACTGTAGAGCTTGTAGGATTAGGAGTCACGAATACAAGGAAACTGATAGGCTTGGTAGGTCGATGGTGTTTTACGCAGTAGCAGCCAGGTTCTCATAGAATCTATGAGATGATGATGGTAATGATGATGATTATAGACCAGCAGCAAATACAGGGGCATGACATATCATACATTAAGGTAAATAAAATACACCTGAGACCGAACATTATAACCACAGAGAATGTCATGAAACTTGCAGGATGTCACTGAATAGTTACCGAGTACAGTTCAGCAAAACAACGGCTGCATTTTGATTGGCTGACAACTGCAGGAAACCTCATTTTAGCTCGTGAAAAGCCAATGAAATTGGACGTTAAGAAGAATTTTATTGCATGATTAACATGTCGCACCTAACCACCTAAATGAATTCCAAAATATTTATGATAAACCCTGAAAGAAAGTTAATAGACCTATAGTAAGCCCTGTGAATTGTACCCATCTTCTACTACAGTAGAACTTTGATAGGTAGGTACCCAATTTAGGGGATTAAGGGCCGATTCCACCAACACGCACGATGTAGCAAGATTCGGCCCGATTTGGTGTCTTGCTAGATCGGGCTAGGATTGAATCATCGTGTGCCAATTTGTCGCGATGTGTCTTGAGGTGTCGCGATGGTGGAGCACCAAAATATACATTCGACACCACTCGCCAACGTTTTGAGACAAGTGAAGTATGACACATTGCGACACAGTAAGACACTACAAGACATACCAAGATATACCACGGTAAATCAATCCTGTTGGTGGAATCGGCCTTTAACTGAGTTATAGCGTTACTTACATGTGCACTACATATCATATACTGTGAATTGTATTTCTGCATCTCTCAAAGATTTGCACTCACTAAACCAGAATACTGGAAAAGCATTAGTCGAGGTAAAAGTCATTAAGGACTCAGTTGTAGTCATCTCGAGTCAGTCAGGATTCAGTCAATGCTTTGGGTAGAGTCTGCCTCACTCCACACCACACTGGAGTCAGTAATCTGGAGGCTGACTCAGGACTATCGACAACAGAGAGGCCCTGTGCTGCTTGGATGCAGATAGGACATTGGTAACCCACACAGATCAGTCACATCATGAGTGGCTCTAGAGTTAAGGTTGCTCACCTACATGAGTACAGCGCATGCTTTGTTAACAGTGGACTAAGAGGGGACCCCCACCTACCACGATAGGCCCCGACATGCTTCCCAATCGCTACGATTTGAAATGGCGAAATCGTGACATATCGGGAGGTCCCCGAATCGTCGACCTCTGTCGTGGTCCAATCGGTAAATCATACGCGCTGACCACGATATCTTCCCGATAGGCTACGATACCCAACAACAGGCTACGAAATTTCCAACATGTTGGAAATTATCGGGACCTCTACGATTGGCGTTTTCATCGCAGCCTATCGTGAGCTGTCGTGGACGGAATCGCAGAAACCTGTTCCACCTACCACGATTTTGCCAGACCTCACGCTAGAATCGGAATGGTGCCGGGAAGGCCGTCGTAAGGCCAATCGGGACCAGAATCGTGGTAGGTGGGGGCAGGCTTTAAATCACAATGACGTTTCATCAAGAGGATCCCGTACATGAACTGAAAACTGTTACTCCTCATATTGGCATAATTTCTTGTACATTGTGAATTCTTCAGGATATTAGATACAACTTAAACTAAACAGCTCTTGGATCCATCATCTATATCCCCACCTTAACAAAGTATGGCTTTACCAACACAATATTTTGTGTTATGTTTAGTGGAGGAACCACCTTTGTTCTACTTACAACTCAGGGCATATTGGCCCAGAACCAAATTCCCCATTTCTCTACAACTAGGGCTAATTTTCTTCGGGAGGATTCCTCCTTTTGTAAATTATTGAACCCTTTTACACGAATAACCCGCAACTCGGACCACTCTGGCTGGGGGCGGAGGGTGCCCTATCTAACGGGGTTTTACTGTAAATTATGTATTATTCCGAGGAGGTCAGGATGTCGTCTTCTGTGGCCGACTATCGTTGAGGAATGCTCGCCACTCTCTGTACACACAGATAGAGAGGAGGCGCATCTATCGCCTCCACACGAGAATCGTCTGCTGTTTGTCTTGGCTTTGTATACGGACGCCAGTGAGCAGACGACATTTAATCAATGCGCCTCAGCGCCAAGAGAGGGCAGGTCAGTGCCACACACCTCACAAACCTATAGCATAGCCCTGTTTGATGTCCTTACGATTTGAGCTGGGCTATTTGTGGGTTTGAATACACATGTACATGTAATTAAACAAGATTGCATTTCTTGGGTTTATGCTTTTTTTTGTACAGGCTAAATTGGTTGGGACGAATGAGTTACAGTAACGATCACAATAACCATCAGCAGACTACCAGGAGGTTATTTTGACTGTCTTCCCTTCTTTGCAGAAGTGGAAAATACACTATTAAATATCTCTGCTTAAATTCCGGGAAATGTGGTTCTAGATCATACAAAGGGGTCACAGTATTATGATAGCATTATATAATATGAAAATTGTTCCTTCCCCTTGTAAAATTCCCAATACTTTAACTAATAAGAAGAGGCTTTGCAATCTTTTCGTTAAAATTAGTGATTAAGGATAGATGTAAATACATTCACTAGAAGTGATATTTAAAAAAACCCAATAAACCAATACCCTATATAAAGTTACTTTAAATTATGATGAATCGAGTTCTGTTATACTGGGGAATATACAAGTATAGAAACTACTGAGGTGCTTTGAGATAAAAAGCAAGCTGATAATTCCTCTCGCAATGAGCAACTCCGGAGAAAGAGCGACCCTTTTGAAGTTGGGTGACAACATTGTGGAAGCTCTCCTCAGCTTGTACCGCGTTAGGTCAGCGTCCTCTTTCAGTTCTCTCCGACGTCTGGGATCGATTTTGTGTCGTATATCTTGTCGATTCTGGTCAAACGGCCAAACGCTTTTTATCTATTTTTTCCCCCCATATTTCCTTTTTTAAGAGGGGCTAGACCACAGTCAATAGGTAGAACTGTCTGGCCACCATCTGGTGTTCACTTACGCCAGAACTAACAAGAACGTCTGCCGATATTTCACGCGAAATCGACACTTGACTGGAGTGTCTAGAATGCTTGCATCATGTTTCTTATTATCGCCCAATAAAATGTCCCTATTATCGCCCACTGAAATGTCCGCTCGTGGTCAAGGACCCACCACAGTCAAGGTCTGTGGTTTTGGTCACACTCACTCTCCAGTCACATGTTCACAGCATTTCCAACTCTAATCTCGGTAGCACGTCGCTAAAGGCACGTTTGGAGAGTGGCAGCGGTCATGCTCTGAGAGACAGTGACGGACGTTACCAGACTCCACAGAGCACGCGCCGTGACCCTCACAGATCCCTGAAGGTCAGCGGAAGCAAGGTGGTGTCACGGAAAATATTCTCCGGCCTGAGATGGATGACTTCCAGGGGAACGATTGTTCAATGATGCCGTACATTGTCACTCCATGTGTGATCGGCTACAATTACCGACGGGATTCAAGGCTGAGGGAAGGGCATGGGCGTCGCCAAATACAAGAAAGGTTACTTCAGTAGGATTGATGAAGGGACATACATGGTGGTATTGGGTCCGGTTTAAAGGGATAACTGAAGTGAATGAATAAATCAATGTTTACATATCCGTGCGTCATGGTTTTTTTTTCAGAAGGGTTTCGTGTTTTTGGTGCATTAAGTGGTAGCAACCCTAAGGTTGTATCATACCAAAATTAAGTGAAAATAAGTATCACGCATTCAATATGTTTTCCAGATTTGGCTTTTCTTGAATCACACACACTCAAAGTTCTCAATACCTGTCTCCGGAAGTGCTGTTTGTTAAGTGAGTATTTGCCTTTTCAGTAGGTCCCATTTGGCTCTTCGAGATCCGAAACAGTTAATGGGATTAAATCACAAAGGACAACAACAAAGGCTATGAAGTATTACCTGTTTATCTCACCCCGGTATTTGTCTCCATAGGCTTAACATTAGGAACTCGTACTCCACGGCCGTGAGGTTCGTGTACCCAATACTCAATGGCTATTTTAATGATTCCTTTTATTAATAAATAATGTTATACGGGGTGAGATAAAATCAGAAACCCACTCGATGAAAAAAGCTTGTTTCGCACTCCACCTCGTTTGTCTCTGAACAAAGTAATTCACTCAGCTTCGCTTCGAGAATTACTCTGAAGACAAACTCGGTGGAGTACGGACCAAGCAATTTTCATCTCGTGGGTTTCCCTCTTAATATATATGTGTTCCTCCACCAACACTGCCTATATCAGAGCTCTTCTAGGTAAAACCTATACTTATATAGAACGTCCTTACCATGCTGTACAAGTCACAGAACGAGATGGTAATTTATGGTTTGTACGGAATGAGGCACTTATGCCGAGTTCCGTACAAACCATAAATTATCATCGAGTTCTGTGACTTGTACAAGCATGGTTGGACGTTATATATTTACTATACCCAAAATTATAAAAAAAAATCATGAATTTAATTCTTAACAACCGATATGTTAATAAACGTGTATGGCAAGGTGGTCCGTATTTTAGTGTACGGACCAGCGGGTATATAGTAAATGACTATAGGTCAGAACGCTGAATTACCTACGGATCATCAGAGGCCCGTGCCAAAACCACTATTGAGAATTCCTGAGAAGAAGCAACGGTCCTATCAATACAAAAATAATTAGTCAACACTCTATGAAATACACATATTTCATAAATAATATGTGAATCTAAAATTATGAATACATCTCTAAGTTTATGTTTCATTCAATTGCAATCTAATAATCAGCAGGACCTTCGGATCAGGCCAGGCATATTACACCTTTATGTACAACAGGGATCAGTATGGTGAGCCTAGAGATATTTTAGGAACAACCCCCGCCCCATGTGTCACACGTGGGAAACTGGGAACCCCCACGATAACCTGCCCTTTAAACACCCGCCCCCGAGCACGGCCCCGCCGCCAGAGGTCGTGGGCGACATTACAGGGCTATAGGCAGCGTCCCTAAAAGGGTTGGGAGGGTCAGTTGTTATAGCAACGGTTTATGGGTGCCATGGTGATCATTATGCGTGGACATAACGGGGCTGGGGAACATGGGAGCGGGGCAGCCCCGGTGACGGCCGCAGCCGCCCGGCCAGCCCTCAACGAGGCCCCGGGGACGGGTTTAATTCTGCCTCCCTCTCCGTTTTATTCGCCCCTTTATCACGTCGACAAAGCCTCGCAAATTCACAAGTTAGATAATTTAGTTATAAAAGTCCCGGCTATATGTCCCGCCTGCCATGCGACCACCACCCCTCCCCCCCTCACTCATGGTGAGTGTGTTGGTAGGTGGGGGGTAGTGGCTGACGCACTAACAGGCAGGCTCGGCAGTGCATGAGATGCTTGTAGTGTTTCTCACTAGGTGGCAGAGGTGTGCTAGGAGCGCGTCGTTACTCAAACTGTCCACATAGGTGTCCTCCATGGGCCTCGGCCAACGACTCTAATGACATTTCTGGTTCCGCTACTGCTTATAGCTGCTTGCCCCTAACTTGCACTTTCCTATTGTAATATTTCCGGTTTGTATATTTTAAAAATAAACTTTACATTTTCTAGCGAAACCACATTATTGGAGGTATTGATGCGATTTCGCCCACCCCAGAAACGGTTTATCATTCATTATAAATGAAATGTGACTTATGACCAATTTTGATAACTGAAAACGTTTCACATTGGTATTTTGTAAATACTTTATGTTATGTACATGTACTATCATTATCATCATTATCAAATCAACTACATATATGCCGCCAGCTGCTACCCTTATCGTATTTATACCGGTACTTCACCTAGTGACATGCGGGGTATTTCATCATGTGACGAAGTAAAATTCCACCATCCTTAGGTATATAGTTATACAAAAACAGGCGGCTATCTTCGCATGTCATGGCACCTATTATAATTATCGATCAGATCTATCCGATCTATCCGATCTATCCGATCAATAGTTTTACTGCATATTCTTGATGTACAAAGAAAGTAAACCAGTTTTCGTATACTACTACTATCATAGGATAATAAGCATCAAAGGACAACTTTGGACCAGGTTCAATTGACGGTATAGGTGTAATAGCTTTGGAATAGAATGACAGCTCACGTACATTCTTTTACTCCCACTTTCTACATACCGGCTAGGACAGAAAAAGAGATAGAAACAGAAGGACCAGAAGGCCCTCGTACCTGTCTTCCTGTCACGTGTTCGGCATAAAACTGGATTCATTACCATCCACACCAGCCATTAGTGGTTTTAGGAGCTTGTGATGGTTGGGGTTGATGGGAATTTCTTAACCCTTTCAGGACATGGCACCATGAACTCTCTCGCGCAAAGGCCCGGGTATCATTTCCCCTTTTCAATATAAACGCATTACGATGTTACATTTTTAGCATATTCTAAACAATAAACAAATCATTTCGTCTTCATATCACACTGCGTGGCTCTAGTATCGAGATTTTATCTCTTGTAAGATATATTGATACAAGGCAATATTGTATTGTGAGGGACGGATAATTATTCATATTGTCTGACGTCATTCTGTGGTAATGAAAACGTTAACTTTTAAATTCTAAGTAGGCTTGGGGGACAAAAAAGGGTAGTTCTCCCTGAAGGGTTTAGAAAGAATGAGTTAAGGTTTCCATATTTGTATGTACGAGGCAGTTTTATTTCTTGCTGCTGGTGTAAAGAAAAATCACTAGTACAAAACGTTGGCTGACTGCCTGGCGCTTCGGTATTATCGCCCTTCTCCTCCATCGGGTGTAGGCTAGTGGCGCCTCCACACGGCGAACAGGAGAAGCGACATGAAGTGGACTTTGTGTATTGACGCCTAAAAACTATACCCCTTCTAAGATATCCCAGCATTCCGCGCGTCCAGCGTCTTCCGTTTGTTCGCGGAGACTGACACCAGGGGGCTAGCTGCGCGCGCAAACTCTCCAACCATAGACGGGATCACGTGCGCGCCACGTGACCTACGCCAGTCCATTAGGCATGCGCAGGGAGATTGAGTCAATATTTTAAAACAAGCCGCTCCGAGGGAAAGATGAGGAGGGGAAAGGGTGAGAGGCGGGTGGGTGGGTGTGGATTAATGGTTCGGAAATATTCAGGAATTTATGCCATGATCGCCTGGATGAAAACTGACTCATATGGATTGTTCATACCAGACCAGTCAGTGGATACCTTAGCCTAAAAGGTAATGCATACCATATACAATATTCTAACCTGGATAGGTTGGAGAGAACTAGTTATTGTAAGAAAATCCCTGACTGTGTCTGGATTCCATTGTGTTCTCCTAAGACTTACATTTCACCAACCATAGATAGGAGTAATGGTTATGTTCGATATAATCGATCAATACAGGCTTCATTTCTTTTCAGCGTAAATATTCTGGGAAATGATACACAGAGCTCTTCCATACTGGAGATATAGGTTTCTCAGTCATGTAGTGTGTTGATGTTGAGGACTGGTGAGTACTAGCACTCATTTGAATGCTTGGTGGTATTGTGGTATCAACGTCATGGAAATACAAGGATGAGATCAGGGCATACTGTGGTTTATGAGACGATGTTAGAGGAAAGTATTGTGGCACAGTGGTCACTAGAAAATGTTATTTATTATATATACTTTGGTTCTGGTTGTGTTGAGTGTAAATTCCCAAGTAAATAACAATCATCGGTCCATCAACAAAAATATTCCTAGTACCATCAGTCTGCAGTGTAAAAAATATACCCTTCAATCATCTAACTGTGTTGCGTACAATGATTCCGTATTTATAGTTATTGGATGGAGATTTGTTCAGTGTCATATTTCTGTAAAACAAAAACTTTCATTATCCATGCAGTGCAGGATGGGTTTGCCGTCC
Organism: Alentia gelatinosa; assembly: GCA_950022655.1. Classification (NCBI taxonomy): domain Eukaryota; kingdom Metazoa; phylum Annelida; class Polychaeta; order Phyllodocida; family Polynoidae; genus Alentia; species Alentia gelatinosa. The sequence continues at coordinate 8,241,007 of OX465582.1, forward strand.
ATCGGTCACATCGATATTTTCCACGTCCAGACCAATGATATCAAAACTATTTGTCCAGAAAATATTGACACTCATATCGAACTAATTACAACATTCCCGGTAAGCGAACAGATCTCTTGCAAAACGTTCACCCAGAAACAGCTTAAAGGCGATAACATGAGGAGGGTTCCAAAACCACCCCGTAAAACGGTGAAAATTTGATGAGTTATGTAAAAATAACGTGCAAGAAATGTTTGATTTTTGACATGCTGTCATGTTGAAAGACGAAGTGCAGCGGCTTTAACAGCCTGCAGAGACAAGTTTCATATGATATGCATGGCAGTTTTATGGCGAACCTTTTACTTTAGTGTGCTGAAAAACGTCAAGAGCGATAGGATACGAGAGTAATTGATTAAGAGGGGGCGTCCACCAACCACGACAAGGCTACGACAAGAGCAGACAAGAAAGTTCCAATCGGTGCCTTGTCGCAGCATTGTCGTGAGGAGGGGAGTTGTCTTGAGCCCTTGTCGCAGCCTGTCGGGAAGTGCACGCTCCACCTAAATATTCTATCGTAGACCTCTGCGACAACCTCTCGACACGCCACGACACGCCACAACACGGCTCCAAAATCGAACATGTTCGATATTGTCGTAGCCTTGTCGGAAGGCCCCCGACAGGCCCCCGACAAGCTTCATGTCGCAGCCTGTCGTGGCCTTGTCGTAGCCTCTTGTCGGGAACTGTGGTCCACCAACCACGACAAGGCTATGACAAGGCTTCCAATCGTAGAGCTGTCGTGGACCTTGTCGGAAAGCCATTGTCGTAGCCTTGTCGTGGTTGGTGGACGCCCCCTCTAAGTCTAGGTGGCGTAAGGGTATTTTGACGTAAAGGAAGCTCTGGTACGGGTCTATTGCGGGCTTAATTAAGCAAGGCCCAAACTCTACTTAGCCTCAGTATCAGTAGTATATGATATGCATACCATAAACTGCATTGCTTTGTAAGTTTAAAGGGGCAGGTCTTCCTTTCCAGTGTAATTTGTTTTACAATTTAACTAAATATTAAGAGCAGATAGAGACAAATCCAACTAAAAATTCACACCCTTGAGAGACCCCAACTTGTCAACGCAAAGAGTACAACCCCTTGTTGCGATCCTTCTCCGCTCATATTTAAAGGCAAGTCTGCAATCATCATGAGCAGTCCCCAGACGTCGCTGGGTTTCGAGACATGTCTTAAAACCTGTGAAGACTGTTTCATCGCGTCGTGTCATCAGTATGTATGCAAACCGACCCAAATTAAAAAGAAAACAGTGTTCGACTATCTCACAACACCAGTTGGGGACTCCTGATATGACGCGACTGGACATGATTAATGCAGACTACTGGTCTTGTCTTGTTATATCGCGTCCAGTCGCGTTGCTCCAATGGAAAAAAGGTCTGCATGCTTTCTTATTTACTTAGCCACAAACCGTTGTCACACGACACATCCTGCGCATGCTCTCACCGTGGAATGCAGTTAGGCTCCAACACAGGACAACCTAATTACCTAAATCTACCAGCTTGACACTGCAATGGGTGGTGTCCCAATGGAGAGCAAACACGGCACACGGAAAAAGCAGGCGTGTCCCATTTCCGTGGGAATTGCGGGTTGTTTTTGGGTGCTCTTTGGGAGGTAATGAGCTGACTCCTGTTGACACTAGCGGAATAGCGTGGGTAAACAGCGCCACTCGTTCCCCAGTGTTAACCACGTGAACTACAGCAACCCCTATACCCCAAAAGAATTCTGGAAAAAACCCATAATATTCCTTAAAAGTCTGTAATGGGAGAGAGCATAGGATAGAAGCCAGATTCGGAGGAAGATATTGAGCAGTCTATTGAATATAGGTCCAAAAGATAAGTTTATTGAATTCACAACGGTATTAAAACATTGGCTATAGGAATCATGTATAGTCTAACCCTTAAATGCCAACAGAACTGGTCTATTGCAGCCAACGACAACAGTAAAATATGAATTCATGTATCAACATCAGTGCCATTAGAACAGCTAAAGAATTGTGTGATCTATGATTATTCCAACTTCAACAGCTGAGGCACTATCATAGATTTAGCCTCTAGAAAAGGTTGGTCTAAAAGTGTAAAAAGTAAATTTCTCCTGTTCTGTGGACATTACTTATTGTACTGATAGTAAATATGGATCTTTAATTGTGACTGTGCGATTATTGCAACTGTTGGTCCCCCGATAATGTTTCAAACAAGACATGAGACATAGTCTTCTAGAAATAAAAAATCCTCAGCAGAAATGGTGAGGCTTACTCCTATTCAACCAAAGTAAACCTATCCGAGTATATATATATATATATATATATATATATATATATATATATATATATATATATATATATATCAATAAGTGAGAGCACTACCAAAACTTCTCTTTGATAGATCTTGTGAGACTATATTTCAGAAAACCAAGTTAATGGCTGGCGGTATGATTATTTTCGTTGGCACATGAATATTATTCTAAAGTGATTTATAATTGTTTATACAAAACTTTTTTCTAGGAATCGGTGCCCCGATTTCATCCCAAAAATGTATGATTGTTCATTGTTTTGTGCGTTCTGTGGAACATGTTATCATTTCAATAGAATACTTAGACGGGAATAAAAGCAGTGGGAGATTGACATCAATAGCTAACCGGTAAATTAATGGTTGCATCCCCGCTTTAAGAAACTGTGCGATCATTTTCCGAACAAGAGAGTTCTTCTACTCAGCACATGGGGCATTCATACACAACACAGCCAACCGCGGACTGATTTTAGATAGGATAAATGTTTTTGCAGCAAATGTCATTTGATAATTTGAACACAACTTTATCTATAGAATGGTTAACTATTGAATATCGGCAGCATGTCTCCAATAAACCAATCAGTCCCGCCTACTCTTATATATGTATGAACATGTATATATACATACATATATATATATATATATACATATATATATGTGATGATTCAGTATATATATATATATATATATATATATATATATATATATATATATATATATATGTATGTGGGTGTTCCCCTTGCAAACAACGGTTTTTTTTGGAACCGGATAAAGGCGAAAGGGTGAGTATTGTGAGTTTCTGTGGATCCCCCATGCCTGCTAATGTGTCACCCCTTCCCCCTCCCCCTCCCTACATCGACCAGTACTAGTCATAACTCTCCCACCTCTGCCAACCCCATCGCCCCTGCCAGCCCCCGCCCCCATGGGTCCCCTATCCGGACCCTGGAGAAGGTATTTACACCGGCAGCCTTGCCCTAGCTGCCATCTTGCGGAGGGGTTGTATAAGCAGTGGTAACCTATCACAACAAACAAATAAAGTCTATTGTCCTGGATCGCGGTCGTGGCCGCTGCGTGGGGCGGGCCGGGCTGTGGTCCGTGCCGGGCCGTGCACCAGGCCGCGCGGGGAGAGGCCCCCGGCCGCCAGGCTGTAAACGCCGGGGTAGCTATACCCTCGTCTCCATGTCCCGTCTTGTCTTTCTTCTCCAGGGTTTGGGAGAATTTAGCCGGTATTGTGGCAGTCTGAATATGCTCTGGAGCTTCTCTGAACTCGGACTAAGGAGAGAACGTGGCAGGATGAAGTGTATACGTAATAGGGTGGATGAGACACGATAGATGAAGTCTTTGTTTAAACGGGTATAATTCAGTATTGTTGAAATGTAAACATTTTACCGTAGGTTATGTCCGAATACATATGAAATTTCCACCGGCCGACTTGCCCTAACTGTCACCATACAGCTTGCCTACACTATCAATACACATGTGTATTTACAACATTTTAGCAGGTAATGTTAGGGTTTCCTACTTGTAAGTCCTTTTCTGGATTAAAATCCAAATGCATTGAAACATGATCATTTAATGAGACTAATAGATAACAATGAAAGGTCGGCTGAATGATATTTTCAGGTACCACTGCAATGAAGTACCATATTTCTCAAGTAAATAATGCAAAATACGCCTATAGCCTCCCAATTGAGATCTTGATGCGATGTTTGTCCTTTTATGGTTTGTATATTCCGCATGTGCGATGTCAAAGCCGGAGAAGTTAATTTTATCATTATCCACCTGATACAAAGTTACCATTTAAAACGCATAGAATATGTATCGCTATCAGCAAAGGATAAAATGCCGGTGTATTCTCTTAGGAGGATGAGAAAAAGGTACCTTGAACATCACCTAGCGTGCAAAGTAGTGCATGAGAGGATCGGTGGTCATTTTGTCTTTCTTTCGTTTTTGAATTTGCAATGCTGAATGGTGAATACTATCGTAAAACCGGATGAGTTTTAATCTTGGCTCCCGTATGCGACGACTGGAGTTTGGTGTAGTGATATCCGGAGCCAAAACTCCAGGAGCCAAAAACTCCAGGAGCCAAAAAACACGATAAAAACATTCTGAAGTCCTCCATATAGCTCTCCTTGCTGCTCTGAAGGTGCTTGGAACTACTTTCAGCTGCTGATCTCTGATTGGTCCATTTTTTGTACGCTCCTAGGAGCGATTTTTTTATCCGTATGCGACATACGGGCGCATACGGAAAGTCAATGTTAAGCCTATGGGATTTTATATTAGGGGTAGGATAAAGTATAAATCTGTTTCTGATATCACTGAACGTATCGTCCTCGTAGTTACCTCTGCACATTACGCTCATTACTAAATCAGCAACAGGTGTATTCATGAGAATGAAATTCCTCAATTCCTCATACTTATGTCAAATATAAACACCAGGCGTGAGAAAATATATTTGATAGCATGTATATATATATATATACTGGTTACTATCACAGCTTTGGCTGGAAATAATGAATCGAGGTACCAGGTTAGAGCGGTTATGATCCAAGTGGGGCCTTGTGGCTGCAGTAACACAGAGCCCCTCTACTTACCACTGATAAAATATTCAATTCAGGGCCAAGATGTGGATGGTATTTAGAAATTGCTGTACAAAGCATATATATGTTCAATACTTGAAACCCTTTTGATTATACTTGAGTTTAGGGTAGGCAGGGAAATTGCCTAGTTGCATCTCTAAAGCTTTCACATGTACCTGTGGTCCTGTCCTCTGAGCTATCACAAGAGGAGATAAAACTCGGATCCAGTACAATAAATAGGTTCTTTTTGTGTTTTTTTCTGGGAAGGATGAGGAGAATTAAAAGCTAAGCGCCAGGTAGAGCACCAGAGATTGACAGAATGATAACAAGTGCACTTGAGCACAGGGTTGAGTCTCCGAAGAGTTGAACGATCCTCAACAACACAAGCGGCCCATCGCCCAACAGGTCGTGGATCCAATCCCCGCAGATCAGACCAAGATACCCGTTACCATGGCAACAGGAAATCCCCGGATGTCGGCCTGGAGACACCTGGTGGCAAACTAAGAAGACTTCATCCGGGGACTTTAAAAAGGAGCCCCTTCCTTGAAAACAGTGGTGCCACCAAGCGTTACCCGGGGCAACTAAACAGGTTGCCCTGTTGATCCTGGACACCGTGTTGTCTGGTTGCCATGGAAACCTCAGTCCCGGGGTGTGTGGCGCGACTGCCGTCTCTGTCTTCAACAGGTGGACGAGGCAGAGGCAAACTTTCCCCGTGTCCCCCAGTTGGGTAGACTGGCCATAGCCCCTGATTCCAATATTTCAATAGTTCATCATAGCTTCAAACTGTTCACTTTCATTACCACATATTAGATTTGTCATGTACCACATATACACCAAACACAAGTAAGGTCCCATCCTTAAAATACGTACGCAAAATTTCTGAAAATCATTGACCCCTCCTTCTGCCGTGTATGCAGTATATAACAACGGACGGCCTCGAACGTCCCCCCTCACTGTAAATGTACTGAATGGATGGCCCCAAATGGACAAAGACTGCGTACACTTTTGATGGTCTCTTTCTCCTGATCTCACATAGCTTTTCCTACTTGCCTCCTTGTGAATGTCGCGCTCTCTCTAGCTCTCTTTCTTTATCTCATATTTACTCTTTTTATTTTTTTATCCCTTTCCTTCTCATTCACTAACTTTCACTTTCAGTTTTACTCTTCCTCATTTCTCCCGCATCTCCCTCCCTCTTCTCCTTACTTTCTGTCCCAGAAACATAATTGTAAAACATACGAATTCCGAATATGCCAGGTGTCCTGTTTCTAGGACATACTTGATGATACACTGATGTGCTTTTAGTTGCCAACGGGGTATGTCTAATGGCGAACACAGGCAATAGGCAGCCACCTGTTCGTCCGGACAACACCCCAAGGTCCAGCACACATGACCCTTACCATCGACTACTTACTCTCCAAGCACATCCCTCCTAGCGTAGATATAGTCTACCACTGCACAAAGGATCTGCGTGGAGAGTACACTCTCCCTGCTGATATTCTGGCCGCAGGGTCGGCAGCTGCAAGAAGAACTTCCGCTGAGTAAGGCATTCTAGGAGAACTCAGGAGCGCCCTCTACAGAAGTAGACTCGAATTAGATCAGTGACCGTTTACAATGAAGACTATTTGGTTATTACTTAGTATGGTCAATGCAGAAGGGTCTTTACAGATACCAGAGGTGTATTTGGAACATCTCCATACGTTACTCCCGTCTCAGTTTTCCCTCAGTGTATTTGATTTTATTACCCACCTTTTACGGAGTCTCCATAGGAAATGTATAGGGCACCTGGAATTCGCTACGTGGAGATTCTGGCATATCAGAATCTCCTGCGGGAGATTCCGGAAAAATAGTCCCTGCCAAAATGAGGTCAATTCATAATGTACTTCAAAATAAGTTTATTTAATGTTCATTCAATATTAATTAGTTATAATCAGTCATAATAATCTCATTTACCATCAGAAATCACTGTCATAATAAGTTTTGCATACTAAAAACCCAGAAAGATAGCGAACTATATAACAGGCGCAAGTATACACCGAATTACCACCTTGTTTGACAGTGCTGTGGCGCTATGGCATAATCTGGACCTATATGTACCTTTTAGGCAATAGACATGTTATTAATCTTGTAGGTGGGTAATAAATACAATAACGACTGGTTTTGTGTACGAATGTCCGCAATCTCCTCGTAGTTGACGACGTAATATCCTCGCTAATCACACGGATATTACTACACGTCAACTACTCGGAGATTACGGCCACTCGTACACAAAACCAGTCATAATTGTGTATAACTTTCCCTGTGCAATATATCCCTAGTTACCATAGCACAATTTCCAATAGGGCATTTCTTCATCGACATAACGCCAAGAATAACTCTTCTGCAACTAAAATATCATAACAAGAAGTACTTAAACTTGAATTTGGGGAAGCCTCTGAAAAATATGAGAAAAACGGGATGAACATTTTAACTAGTTTGCTTTTTGATGACAATAAACAGTAGAAGTCTACGATTACAATCCGTGGGGTGCTGGGTTGGGTTGAAAATTGGTCAACCATGCGCTTGAACTGCTATGAGCGTGACAATATGCGCACAAATTATAATGTTTATCAAAATGTAAGGCAGGGCCAAGGGCCCTAAAACAAGTCTTGCTACTAATTCATTCTTTCAGTATTGGACTGTATACACCTCTTGCAGTAATGTACCCCCTTCCTGAGCAGTAATATTGGGAGTATCTCATCGGATTATGATGAGATTGGATTCACATTATTCTGAGCTGCAAAAAACCTACAGAACACAACTTTCACCAATGGTTTCTGGTGGTTGAATTAAGTGATAAACTATGACCTTATCAGTGCAGCATGATCATCCCTAGTGTTCCTGTGGGATCCACAACATTCTATCCCCAGGCATCATTGATAAATGTATACACATTTCGATACATGTATGACTAATTGTTTCAATTTCATATAGATCTGACAAAATAAAAGATGCCCTTTGATACCATAGATTACCATAGTAAAATACTGAAATCTCCAGGTTTCAGGGGATTGCCGTGAGAGTGTTATTACTGAAGGCGGTGCCTGCAGTGTGATACTGTATCAGGAAACTAGCTCTTACAGGAAGAGTTAATCTTTACCAGAAACCCGAATCCCTGACCCTTTTCAATAATATTTACACTTGGTCCAATAAAAGAAGCAGTCATGTTAGCACAGACGTTTTATGATCACCTCAGAGCTAATTATTGCATATATACTACAGTGTTCATCCTAGAACCTAATAAAAAAAACCAATAAAAAAACCACAAGCTATACCAATATATAGAAATACACAATCACTTAAATGGCTACGAACCTAATAAATAACGAACAGACACCAACTGACCACGATGGGGAAACGCCCGAACAACCCAGATCAAAAAGAATATCAATGGATGCCGTACCATATTTTAAGCTTCTAAGGAAATTAAAACCCAGCCTAAATAGATCAGAATACCACGCCTTATATTTGGAAAACTGCGTCAAGAATGACATCATCCCAAAAGGATTACAAACACGAGTAGCCCCTCAGATACCAGAATCTAACTGGGAGTTCACCCTGAAATGAGAACTAGCCCACTTAAAATATTAATTATACCTTTATGCGTTCAAAAATATACGCACCATATAAATGACCAGAAGAAGAAGACTGCAAAACTGTACCAAGTACCAAGACAGTACCAGATAACTCAGAAGATCAAAAAATCCAAGTACTCAATTTTCCCACTTTGTAAAAAGTGCTCGTTTTTACTACTTCGGTAATAGTACTCAATTTTACCACTTCAGAGTAGCATTATAATATCTCAATACACCTGATGAAGGCCAGCTTTGGCTAAAACGTTGTGTCAATACTACAAACTAATCTGTATACCAACTCTAGTTTATAATAAAACATCTATCAACTTTAATTCAATTCACTGGAGTTTGTTGGTTTTGTGAAATAACATACCAGATATTGCATATATTATTATTATTTTTTCCGGTAGAGATATGAAATGATACCTATGTTCCTAGATACCAGTTAAGGTGGCCAATCATTGAGCGGAACTTTAACTCAGGGCGCAGCTTCTCACACATATGAATTAAAGCTACATTCTCATTGGTTGGCAGGGCGGGTCACATGTCAGGGTACGTTTCATGGCAACACCAGCGAGAATTGATGAAGGTGTGTGTGTGTGTGTGTGTGTATGGAGGAGGGGGGGGGGGGGAAACGCACGCTTGGTGGTTGGAATTTGATTTTAAGCTGAATAGCAAGTTGTTTCCAATTTACGTTGTTGGGAGTGGGCTTTCGGTTCAGCTGTAGGCCTCCCTCCAGGGGCAGACACAGTGGACTGTGGGCACTCATCTGTCACCATAGCAACGGCAGGGACCCGGATCGAAGGCCTAGCTTCTGTTGTTTGGGGTGGCCTGGGCGGGGGCAACGGAGAGGGCGCTTAATGAATAAGCTAGCAGTCTGTGCTTTTATTGCTGTTTTGTTTTTGTTTTTTGTGTGTGAGTGTATACCTATGCACCACAAAGTAAAGGTGGAGACAGATCACTGTCGCCAGGGGCGCACAAATATGTTCCGCCACCTGCCGGGAGTTTTGGACAAGGCGACGGAAGCATTTGCATAGCGAGACAGGCAACAAATACATTTCTACGGCAACCCGTTCCAACGATGTAAAACTTGCTGCACTTAGTCAGCCTCTTTTGTCAGGCATCTACGAGACCTCGATAGGTCACTTCCTTCTGGCGCCTTCCTTATTTACATCATGTCGTTGTAACAACGTCATTTGATAAAATCGTTTACTACGTAAAATCGAAAAACTCGGTATCATCTGGTACAGTATAAGGAGTTTTGATCTTTTCGTGTCTGGGCTGAATTTGAGACAGAAAATATATATATATATATATCTATATATATATATATATATATATATATATATATATATATATATATATATATATAAATATATATATATATATATATATATATATATATATATATATATATATATATATATATATATATATACTGGTATGTAGGAGAATGACATTTTCCTAGAAACACCAGATCCATGATTTACTTTGGGAGAACGGATGGATTGGTTGTAAATATGAACTTGTTTTTGACAAACCTACAGACATTAACCCCTACGAACTCCATTTAGGACATGGGAATAATGTCCAGCTGTTTCACATTTCGATTAAATGCCATTATCCTGTACAAGTGGAGGTATCCCTGGGGCGCATTCTATAACTACGAAAGTCTGAGAAAAGACAAACTGATTGACCCTGACAATGATACCTCCCCCTGTCTATTATAACCGGAGCTGTCATGGCAGTGGGCGTGTCAGTATAGTGTTGCACAGTCCCTAACTTGTTGACAACATTTGTGACGTCAATACCGCTAGTTAAACTGCTCGCACGTTACCAGGATTTATTCTTATTTTATATTTTTTTTAAATTCTTTTTTATTCGACACAAATCATCACAAGGATAACATGGCGGTGACTTTGATATGCCGGAAACCGATATGTGCTGGATCCCTCAAGGCTTACATAGATATTTTACACGTTTCTTCGAGAAATGATGCATGTTAGCAGTGACAAAATGATATGACAAAAAAGTAAAATAAGATTGGGACATGCACAGATGAACAATTCAAGTAGTACTCATTGATTTCCAGCAAAGAGTTTGCCTATCCTCCTCTCCTTTTAATCAGCTCAATGTTCTGAGGAAGATTTTTATATCTACGTATATATCCTGACGTTATAACCAACTTTCCCATTATAGAGTGATCTCTTCTTAACTGAATTGCGCCATATTGGTGAGACTGCATGATGGTTAAGTTAAGATGTTAGTTAGTGTAGCCCTTACTTTCATTCTACCGTTGAGTATAACTCCTTTATCTCACCCCAGATATTTTTTCTCCATAGACTTAACATTGGGAACTCGTATCTAACGCCCATTAGATATTTAGGACAAATATCCAATGGGGGATAATGTCACAAATGTCAATATTAAAGGTGAGATAAATTCAGAAACCCATTCAAGTTTAGGGTCAGAGCTCGATCCCATCTCATTTGAATCACATAGTAATTCACGCGGCTTCGCCTTGTGAATTACTATGTGAATAAAACTCGATGGGATACGGGCTCAGACCCTAAACTTTCATGGGTTTCCTCTATATTATCATACTTCATACATATAGTTACGGCACACACACCGCCTATACACTCTGCATACTTCCAGACCCTTCTTATCGCATGTTCTATATCGAGCCCATTCGGGACCACCTTCTATTAACCCTGACAGTCTATATGGTCCTTCTCCATAGTGTCTCTCCCCCACACATCTTCTGTCTATCTTCAGTCCTACAGTGTCGTTGTCTTTGTGATAGATACTGCCACCATAGTGAAAGACATAGCATTGGACAATCTCCTCGAGTATGAACATGATATCTTGTATAATAGAGCGCCTATTCAGAGATACGGCGACCGCGAGAGTATAGCTCTGAACTACAGACTCAGCTGAGGGCACACCACCCAACTCTATAGGGGACAGAGCCATTGTTAGTTCACGAAGCAGTCACTAGGTGGTCGGGGGACAAACCTGTATTCTGGCTCTTTGTTCTTACGAAATTCAACTGCCTTTCAATGTTTTACCATGGTTCCCTTGACTCTCTACACCCAACCCAGAGCAGGATGACATAATGATAAAACCCAAGACATGATATTTTCCATATGGAACACTTTATATAAATATGTGAGCAAGGCTAGAGTTGTAACATTTCCCAATTATCACTCACTTCTTTTCCACCTCATTTAGTGAAAAACACCTACATTTTCACCTCCATTAGTGAAGAACACCTACTCGGGGGGCGTCATGGCGGCGCCCATGGATCATAGGCTATATGCCCTATAGGACTCAATGTGACCTGGTTCGTCTTATGACCCACAACTCCTCACAGTCGCCTGTGTCCTTCGAGTCCTAAAAGGTATCAATTATATGTTTGGGATCTAATATATTTAGAAGTTGAAACCGAAACGCCACTAGTAGCAGCAAAACCTTGTAGCTACTCGCCTTCACTGCTTGCGAGTCCTGCTCTCATAGTACAGTGCGACTACATGTATGCGTTAACAGAGTCTATGTAGGTGTACATCATATCATCTACGTTTTCTTCATTTACAACCCTTCAATGCGACTTATGCAGACCTCCGTATAGGGGACAAAGCATACTTTATTCCATCAAGAAGTCGTTATCTGTGAGATGGTACCACCAGTCCGTAGACGGTCCCTAAACTTTGATTCTCTGTTCTTCCGCTGACTTCAGATATCTTAATAACAATTCGAATAAGTCCTTTTTCTCTCAACACCCATCCCGGTTTATAGTGGAGGGCTCTATACACATATGCAAGATGGACGACATTTGTGATAGTGGCCTATTGTCATTCACTAACCTTCTCACCTCTAGTATTGAAAAACACCTACTTTTGCACATCCAGTAGTAAAGAAAATCTGCATTTTCACCTCCAGTAGTGAAGAAAACCTACTTCACACCTACTGTTTTACCCCCAGCAGTAAAGAAATAATATTTTCTTGTTTTAAGGAAGTCAATAAGGAAATTGGCTTGACGTTAATCTGTAAACCGACTTCAATTCAATTTAAAAAGAATTAGATGACAAAGACAATTTGCTATTTGTTTTTGCATTTGCATATTGGGCAAAATGGTGGTACCCAGGGAACAATATACCTATCTACCCTATAATATGTCCCTGTAGTGCATATAAATATTGTATCATCATGTGATATGTCAAATGTATATATCTTGTATCATAATGTTTTAATAGTGTTATATATCATATTGCAATAAATGTGTCCGTAGCGAATTGTTGATATAAGACTTCTAAAGGATAAAATGAGAGAACTATCTGCAATGAGATGAAATAATGGCAATCATGTAGGTCGTAGGAGCATCAATGTATGTATGTCTTTTATTATTGTTGCCTGTACCTTTGAAACCGCCCAATAGGTTGGCATGTGTTGTTTGAATACATTTTAAAATAATAGCATACGGCATGTTTCTTTATAAGTCATCTCGGAGTTGAACATGGTTATATGTGTTATATCAGGTTGAGTTTCAAAGGACCAGAATCTGAAGGAGGAGAGTGAATCTTATGGAAACCACGCGCATAATCTGACAGGCAGGTGCCACGCTAATGACATAATGTCTGTAACGTCGTCAGACTGACAGAGAAATTACACTCCATCTCCATGTACAATACGCAAATTATAGCGGAAACAATTTACCTACAGTATAGTTTAAATATGACAAGACGCATTGTACAGCGGTGGTAATAGGACATGAGGTTTTCTCACCATCTATTTCTAATGTGGACATTCAGTGATGTAGTCATATAAGGTCATGCTTTACATTTTGTTGCAAATATACTACAGCTTTAGCATACCGTAATGTATGAAGAAATTTCAGATAAGCCTGTCGCAAAATAAATGGCAAATTTAAAGCCCCGTTCGAGTACAAGCATTGGGTAATAATCATTGACTAAAACGTGCTCCTAAATAGAATTACAAACCTTGTGCATCTTCTCTAAATGTAATAGAAAAGGTGTATTCTTATTTCTATCCCAATTTCGTATGGAGAATTAAGTATGTAAACTTGTATCGCTGAATTTAGTCTTTTTAGTCAGGGAATACTCCACCAAGTTCAAGTAGTGTATTCTATTATACAGAAGGTACATCCATATTTTTAAGCTAGATAGCAACCATCAAGTACATGCTGAGAGGAAATACTCAAACATAGCAAAACGGGTTATAGTCTTTTGCCTTTCATAGACGTCACCTGCTCGTAGTACTACCGTACGACACCCCCGTCAGTCGGCAATTGATCAAATACTCCATAAGATGACCGATAGCTACACGGCGTTTGATGACGGCTGTCATTAACTTGAACATGTATCATAGATTATTTGGCACAGAAATCACACACGGCTTTTAAAAATATGTCTTATATCGGCGTAAACTTTGAGAAAGCTGGGCAGTGGATTTACGCTTCAATACATGCAGTTAGACAGCATTGAACTGAGATGGAAGTGGCCGGGTTAAGAGTAAAACACGCGCGACACAAGTCCCCACTTTATATTAGTCACCTCGTCGAACTAGGACTTCAATGGAATTGCCTTGCAACAATCTCGGTGACCAGGTGGCGGTACGGGTCTCTCGAAGTTGATTATGAATGTGGGCTGTTTACTTAAAAGTTTATTTTTACTTGAATATTTTTTTTAAATATTTTTTTTAATGAGCTTAGCTCCCTTTATTAAGGCATATAGAAAATTACATATCTTCTTTCAGTATCATGAGTCAGTTATTTATCTCAGTTGTAACCCAAAACATCATTATCAATAATGTTCTTAGAAAGTACTTAAACTAGCTTCAGCTTGCTAACAATTCTTGTAATCAGGGGAATATCTCCATCACACATCTCATCTTATATATCCTTGTTCATTATTTCCATGACTGCGGGTAGGCGATTAAACATAGAAGTGAATATTCTACTAAAAATACTCATACATCACATCTATTCCAACATGAAAAGAAAATTCAACATATTTTAGTCCAATGTTCTAAAAAATATACTCTGATATTTAAATGATTGTGAGATTGTAACGTAGTCTTAGGAACAGTTATCTAAGCCTTCAATTCAATATACCTCCACCGTTGGCTGATATTGTTAGCAAGGGTGCTACCAGTTCAGATTTCCAGTCAGGAAATCGCGGCGCGGTCCCAAAGTAGGCCGGTGTGCTCCGTATATATAAGACTGAACCTAAATTAAGGGGTCTCTGGTCTAGGTGCATTCTAAATTTGTTCAGGGCAGCATAGATCAAAGTTTCTTCTGATACGAGCCCATTCAATTGGCTTGATATATTATTCCAAGACGTGAAGCCACTCTCAAAAAGAGCGGGGTGGCTTCAGTCCACGGACCAGCGAGTCGTGACCAGCATTTGAATAGCGCTAGGTTATACAGTAGAGCAGTAACCAGCATGGCGATCTGCCCCTCAGACTGGACTCTCGGCTAAACCGAAATGTCTCTTTCGGCGCGGTCTCATCTGGTTTCCCTAGTGGCTTCTGTGGTTGCTTCTTTGGAGTCCCTCGCAAGCCATCGTACAACTTCCTTCTAAGCCTCCTAAACAGGTTCACTCGTCTTATCTAGAAGCCTGCTATTAGTATTTCTTCTGTTTTCTGTAGCTTCTATACTGACTTCTATTTTGTGTTCTCTTTGCTGCTTCCTTAAGGAGTTCTATCTAGGGGTTCAAGTCGTCAAACTATGTAATTACGTAGGTATTATTTTACAGAGGCTCGGAGTCTGAGAATAGGATTCCTGAGGAAAGAAGTAATCCCAGTAAATTCACATTTCAACCACCAAAAAAAAAATTCTTTAATTCGTCATACATGTTTCAGATTAGATACTATGCACAGAGGATGAACACAACGTATTCGAGGAAGCCGGAGATGTCACAAATTACCTGACGGACCCGTCTGTGAATTCTACATCATCTCGATTTTCTCCCTATAAAGATGTTTTCTGTCACTTATTTCAACACCACAGTTTGCTTGTACCATGTGGATGTTCCCAGGTTTAGTTCAGGTCAATGATAAGAGTTATTCCTTTCCAGTGGCCGGGAACTGAATACAGTGTCATCGCTTCAAAGTACAAGGCCTTCACCACTAAGCCATAGTGCCCTGTATTATAAACACAAGTATCCTTAGGCCTCGCTATTATTGAAACTATTACACGAGATACAATGTCATTGTAGGGTTCCTTACACCCTCTATATCGTATTTATGCACTTAAGTATGATACTGAAGTATCGAAATGGATTAGTTTTTATTCAATCTGGAAAAAAGGACTGTCAACTATTTTACAGGGTGTTAGAGTGACCCATCATTTATTCAGACAGAGAAGGGTGTTAGAGCATCATAATCCACTATTTTGGTAAAATAAAAAAAAATAAAAAAATACCAAAAAACCCGGCTTATCTAGTCACCTCATACATCACGTACGACTGACAGCCCCGGGAACCCCGCCGGAACCGGAAGCTGTCCTTCCGCCATCTTGAATGAGACCACCTTAAGGTGTCACAGTAGTGATTACCTGATTTACTGAATAGCCGCGTCAAGCATATACTGCCGGCCGCTGCATATCGCTCTAATGGACGAGATTCAGTTTAGCGGCGCCTTATACATCAATCATAGGATGCATAGTGGCAGTCTGTGATAAATTCAATCGAGCCTTTCCTTCTTGATTATATACAGTATGGGTAAAACAAAGAGCAGGTCTTATACAGTCCTCTCATTTCTGCATATTGTTTCCTAAGCGATTCATTGTATAGGCGTGCGGGGTAAGAGCGTTTAATCTTGGAGAACACAAGACGATCGTTTGAGGACTAAAGAAGAGGGTTGCTCCGGACATAGCAGACAATTGCCAAGCGAGCGGAAAGATAATCCAAACACTTACCCTCGAGCAATATCCGAATATCGGCAAGAGCGGGGGACCTGCCGCTTAGTGCTTAACCAAGTAAATGGTCGATTTGTTCCCTTTTAGCTCTCGGGTGACATCCAGATTTCTGAAGTCATCCCTGCATCGTTGCAGTTCATCAAGAAGCCTGCTTTGATGTTTGGTAATCCGGTAAGCTGCTGAGACAGCCTGAGCTTCTCTGTCTGCTCGCTGTTTATCCGATGAGCAGCTCAAAGTCTATACAGTGAGTAAAAACACACTCACTGTTTATTTCACTGTGTTTTCAACTCGCGTCATCTGTGATGATATTTGGATTCGTTATTAGACAAGTGAGCAGATTGGGCGAGCTTTCCAGGAGCTTATTAGCGAATGGCCCGGGCTTGTTTACTCATCTGTAAGCGGTTTAAAGTCTAGAGGCTGTTGGTAGAGTAGGAAACACCTCTGGGGTGTTGTGTGGAGTCAGCATGCAGGATTAACGATATTACTACACTCTCGTTTAATATGGATAGTGTACGGAGGAAGATATATGTATGATATAAAAATAGCTGAGATCCACTTTTTCTGTACATTTTTCTGTTTTATGAATTTTCTTCTATGGAACTCATAACTAAAAGAACCTAGACCATATAACCCATCAGACATACATCAACCGACGTGGGAGAAATAGTTCATGACATTGGCAATATTTCCACTATTCACATTGCATTCTGATGTTAAATGTAAGTGTCAGAATAACATTTCCTAGACTTCATATTGATATTTGCTCTACTTCAAGGTATGTAAGAAATATAAAATTGAATCACCAGTTGCTTGACAGTCTTCCTAATTGACCGGCAGGAATGTCGATTGATATGAAAATTGAATCCATTCCGTCGGCCTCGTTCAGATTCCATATCACCCCGCCAATTATGAATACTGTCAAGAAAGGATTAGCCACAATTATCATGATACGGCTGATTCCATGGCATGTGTCTATTAGATCTAGACCATGAGGCGAACCTCGGATGTACCATGCCTCTGTTTCAGCTTATAATTCGCGTGGTTGTGAAGAGAATTGTCCGTGACAGATAACCCTAGATTTTCAAATACTTATCAACGGAGCTTTTCTCGATGGTATCACCCTGACTGTGTTTGTTAGAGAACAGCAATACAGGTCAGCCTACACATACAACTTCTGAAAAACCTTTGGGTCAAATTTAATACTTAAAATTCAGGATGAATGCGTAGGATGTGGTCGATTTGTTAGTTTAGTCAACCAAGAGAGCCAACCACAATTACGGTAATGTGACAATAAATGTATTCAGTAGTTAATACCCAACCTATCCCTGACACCTCACTCGGGTATACCTTATTCCACAGACATGGCCAACGTTTCCTTGCATGGATGATTCTATGAACCACTATCAGGATTTTGTGTTGTGTTTATTCTTCGATTCAGCTCGCGGGCTATACGAATGTAACGATACTACCCCTCCTATATCCTCATTCATGAGTGTATGTTGTAAACTTCCCGCTCCTTGATATCACAGAAATGTTTGGATATGTCAATGACAGGTTCTGCTCCATTGTTTGCCGGCCATTCCCTTTTAATTCAAGGGTTTCAGGTACCAAGCACGTATGCTGTTATATTGTATCAATTATCGGCAAGTGCGAATATAGAAGACGAACTAATTAGGTGAGGCATGACAGTGAGGTCATCAAGTACACCTCATGCTCTGTATCTAAAAGAAGGCATGATTCCTAGGGTTCCTCATGCTGCTCTACACCCGAACATCCGATATGCCAGATAACAGTTTCTTTAATATGAGGCAAAATAAGTCAGATTTCTACATTGTAACCACTGTTACCTAATAATGTAGAAATATATACACATATACATGTACATATATATATATATATATATAATATATATTTATAATAGTATATGATATATACGTATGTATATATATATGTATATATATATATATATATATATATATATATATATATATATATATAGTCTTATTTCTTCTATTTGATACTGGTTTTCGTGGGGAGTTTTTACCTCTCACCCTGTGGGGTGCAGTGTGGTGATTACTCTTTTCAAATGAGAATTTTTTTTATATGTATATATATGTATATATATATATATCAACGAGTTCCCAAATATGTATTACATACTTACAAATTCCGCCATAGATAGCTGATATCAGTGTACATACCTGAAAGAAGAGAAAATATATATTAGACACGAATAAGGACAACTGTAGAAATTGAGTTAACATGCGTAAAAACATCAAAATTCAGATGTGCATGAACAGCAGGGGCGGACTAAAGGCCGTCTAGGGGTCACTTTGCCTGGCGTCTTCTGCCCGAATAATCAGAACACTGAGACCGGAAGTGGAATCATAATGAGACCCCAGCCTCGCTTTGGTCTTCAGGTCACATGCTCTGGCGAACAGCTCATTAACCAATGAAGTGTCCGCTTCTATCCGAGCATGAATGAAAGCTCGACGCCGATTCGCTACGACCCGCCGATGCTGGGTTTCAAAACCAAACGAGCGCCGGTCGCGCAGGCGCAGAACCAATTACCGGCAATGGTTGGGAATATAGTGTCCGCGCGCCACCCCACGGGACGCCGCCGAAGCTCTACCAGCCTACCCAGCACCACCAGCGCCATCTCCTTTTTGTATAACGTCCACCTGACAGATCTAATGAATCCCTGACTGTTTGCTTTTTCTCTCCGGATTCTTTCTTATCAGTGCCGCTGCCTGCATGGTTCCGACTCGACGGCATTTTCACGGGCGCTGGCATTCAAAGGATCTGCCGATCGGGCCGGCCTGCAGTTATAAGAGAAGTAGGAGTAGGAGGAGTAAAAAGCCCACCCTCATCATCGTGGCATATGCCCGAAAGAAAATGCAGCATGAAAGAGGGATGTCTACTGAGCTGTGGCGCCCTCTGTTGGGACCAGCTCCTCGGCATGAGGCAGAGTGCTGGAGCTTATGTTAGGAGACTGGGCTTAGCGTATATAACATCAGACTGGTCGTCTAGCTATAGACCTTTTCCCAGGTTATGGGCAAATTCGTGAACAGCACCCTATGTTATATTATGATAAAATGATCAGTATTGAAATATCTCCCTAGCAGAGGGTTGTGTCTGACAATAAGGGTCTAGAGATATATCCCCCATGTAACCCCAATAGACTGCCCAATGAGGTATTAGCCGATTATGAACTGCAATCGGTATTATTCATTCAGGGTAGATATAAGTAAGCTGAATTGTCCATATTGATCAGTTGAATTATGACATCGAAATAGCTGAACTCACTCCTTCCTTCGTGCATCTCTTGTTATTGACTTAATTCATGGAGCCGTACCCTGGTCCTTACCATGATGGCTGACATTACGTCATTAGGTTAAGGAGTGTCTTGCTCGGTGGCTTCGTCCATGGCTTCGCTGGTGAGCGGGAGGCTTACGGAAATGCACTTCAAATGAGACAAAGTGGCTTGGGTTGGCGGCAGTGCTTTATTAATGATAAGAGATGTATCGACGACCCAGTATCCTGACGTAAATAGAGTAGTTATCCTAGATGAAGAGCGCACGCGGTTGTTCATGGCCGTACGGCGTAGCTGTTTGACTCCTCTATTGTGTTGGTAGTGTATCCCCAAGCCCTGTGTATCGAGGGCTACTCAGATCTACAGTGAAAACAGATCTTCGATCCTGAATAGCCAACAACGAGGGGTATCAGGGGTTCTTTACCTTGAAGACCCAAGAGATTCCTATCACACTTATCCAATATCATGGAGAAACCAAACAAGAGTTAGTCATGTTGTTGTTTATCACACAACAGCAAGATCGTGTATTACTGCGGGAGGCGAAGCCGAGAGCAGTAATACGCGATCTTGCCGGAGTGCGATGAACAATAACATGACTAACTCGAGTTTGGTTTAGAATTTATCCTACCCCGCCCGTCTAAATTACTTCTACATTAACAAATGACGTCATTTGTCAAGTGTATCCCACTAGAGCGATATTTTTCATTTTTCTGAACTCCAGACTGAATACAGTGACCCAATGTTAAGCCTATGGAGTTTTTTATTAGGGGTAGGATAATAACAATTAACAACACTATGCCTGTATATCTCATCTCCTTATATTTAATCTCCACTCCTTCAGTGTTTGTCAAGGAAATCGGGTTAAATTTGCGTTTTCCTGAATTGCTGTATGTTTTCGCTACAGTCACTGATTACCATGTCATATATCGGGTTTCAAAATCAGGTGACGAGGCGTGTTGAGAGACTGAGTATGACTGCACAACTGACAAGGTAAGGCGTTTGAAACACAGATTTTCGTACATTTAGGCTGATTTCCGGGTTTGCTCCTCTCCTCATTGGGGAGACCGTGGTTGTCTGTGGTTAGTTGAGAAACCCCCTCTGGTATACTTAATCATACAGCTTGAAATTCTATAAAAATAATGATAATAACGTGTTAAAGAAATAAATAAATCATGTCACAGCATAAAGCATATTGGCTACAGACAAGTCACAAATAAGGTAACAATTCGATTGGACATATCTTCTGAGCCAGATCAAATGATTAATTCACATTAATGATTACTAGGATATCTCATATTTGATAATAAGACATTGTTATATCGAATTTGAAATCTGTTCCCCAGTGTGTCAAGTAAGGCATAAACCAAACCCTGACAAGTTTATAAGGTTAACAATTTTGATCGCAACACATTGTTACAACAAAGGGTGTAGGATATATACACAATCAACGGTTGGCAATGTCTCACTCATACAAACTTGAATTGATATGTTCGAAACAGTGCTGTGTATATCAATAGCATAAAAGTTTCTAATCGCTAACAATCCACGTATTGTTTCTAAATATATAACACATCTACCTCCCATTAGATATCCGGGAAAAGCTGTTGTTTCACCTGACCTTCAGCGCGAGGAGGTAGCATGCCAGACGCCACAGAGGAATGTCAAGATGGCAATAAAAATAAATCTCCCAACATTTCGTGAGTTTTAACCGTATTTTCCACTCCAAGAAGGGTGAGGCATTCCTTAATTATGAACTGGGTAATTAGTGAAATCGCGCCTATAGATACGTTCAAGTGAAGAGGCAATTCATTCCATCACCATTGTTTTCATTCGGGAGCCGTTCATTTGCCTTGAAATCATTATACCTTTGAGGAACATTTCAATAACGAAGCACAGTATCCAGCAATCGATAAAACCTTATTAAAAAGGCGAGTTAATCCCGGCCTAAAACGCACTCTTTTCTTATCAGAAACATCCTTGGCTGGCCAATCCAATTCCGAGGCCGGCTGAGGGTGTTAAAGTGGGTCAGAGCGCCCCTGCTTGGAGAGTGTAACGGGAGAGCAGCTCTCCAGAACTTATTGGGCGCGCCACAAATTGAAGGCGTCCAAGTGTTGACGCGATAGGGAAGGCAATGGTAACGACATACGCCCAGGCTAAGGCAGCCAGTAGAGCCGCATGCATGGGGAGATCGGGAGTTAGGCCCCCCAACTGGGACGTGGAATAATTTCAAATTCTATTTCATTTCGAGTAATTTACATGAATAGGCCCGATAGGAGAGCAATTACGGTATTCTATTCCCGTGCTTACATAAACTTTGCACTAGGAAGAATAAATCAAATATGTCATAATTCCATTACGTTCCGATTATTACTATACAACTATAATATGTATATATCTCTGTCTATTAATCTTTTAGCGTACCATAAGAATAGAACAAATTTAATCATAGAAAATTTACATTTATTTAAAAATATATATAATACGAATGCTAATATTTCAGAGCAGAAACGTTGCATACACTGATTATGGCCGGAGCTCCACACCGCTCCCTGTTCACACAGCACGATCAGCCCCCAGCGAGTCCCATTTGTATTGGAGCAGCTCGGCGCTATCTGGACGAGCGCCTGGGCGTGTATGTATGGCGGACCTGTGGAATCTGGCCTCATGTAAAGACAGGTCTGTGGAGGGCTTATCGCCTCCAACCCACGCCTCACTGAGCTGCTCTGTGGCCGGTCCTAGCGAGCAGCTCGCTCATTGGAAATTAGTCTTGTGAACGCGAAATACAAACTACAGTAGGACCCCATGAATCAGAAGGGATGGGGCTCTGTTATGGGGTAAAGCTCCTGGTGTTCCATTTAATGGGGGAAAATCTTAATTAGTAAATCTAAACAATAGCCGTTATATGATTCAGTATTGAATAAAAACACCGAGTATTACGATGAGTCTCCTTGTGTAGTCAAGTTGATATCCTCCCATGCCATTAATAACCAATGGGTGCCACGCTCACTAGAAAACTTACATATATACTTTCCTACCTCTAGAATATCGAACCAACGTCTAAGTATACACCAGCAGTAGCTAAAGCAATTGTAGTTTGCTCTGAACTATAGGAAAATTAGATTTTCATTATTTACAAATAATACATTCACTATGATTGTTTTTCTTACACCAAAACACATTTTTGACAGCAGTACACTCAATAAGGGGAACTGCGCAGTACACCTATAAACGGTTACTTGCAGGAAGGTACCACAGACCACATTTCTGACCAAAATATCTCTGAACAGATTCCATTCAGGTACACTAACCATGTCTCGATATAATACTGTCCTCCTGACTGCGCAGCCTACATATATGTATATATACATGTAGACATAAATTTATGTAAATATCAGGAAATAATGATTTAATTTCTTATATTTGGGTTAATACAAGTATTAAAGATATACATCATACTAATATTGTCTTTGAAAAGTCACCCATTTTGCCTGATTAGTACATACTTCCGATAATTTGAAAGGATTGCTTACTACGATGAAGAAAAACTATCACAAATTGTATTATTCATGAAGACTTTTTGTCCGCTTCATTATCAGGCGGGGTAATGGCTTTTCCTTGTATTTTGGTGTGGTCAAGCATTCCCAATCAAAATATGAGAATGATCTCATTTATTCTTATTTTCATGTTAAATACGATCAATTCGAGGACGTTTCAAGACGGCAGCGTTTGACGATTACAATTCAATGTCCGAAACCTATTTTACAGCCTTTTTTTCCTTTTTTAAATTTTTTTTTGTTTTTCGTAATTTAAGACATTTCTTGGTAATTGAGTAATACGGGTTCGGCCAATTCAGGACACCGATGTCATTGCACACTCTCGGCAATTCTTGGTCAGATAGGCCCATTAACAACCGAGGGAAATCTCATCTTTTTTTCTTAGGTATCCTGAGGGGTTTTCCAAGTCCGATACATGGCTAACACACCGACGCCGCTTTTAATTTGCAATTACGATGCATACAATTCAGAAGGGTACTCGGCCTATCCCAGCGGGGCACACTTTGTCTTTCCGGTTCATCTCCCACCATGCACTCTCCAAGCATAACCGCTGATTCGCAGCATACGACCCGGGCTCGTACACAGAAGATGCGCACGGAGAGCGGATCCGCGCGTCCCATCCCGGCGGAAGTGGCCTGGACGCATGCGCAGCCAGGCATTGCCCAATCGCTTCAAGGGAAACGATTGTCCGCGGGACTGATGGCGGTGATTGTTGCCATGGCAACGAAGATGGTATTAATCTTTTCGGTAAGAGGGTGCTTCGCATCAGCGCGTCAAAGTTGATCACGGGGGTCGCGGGGGGGGGGGGGTGCTGGAGGAGAGAGGAAGACCTGGAAACAGGTTTTCAGGATCCACGTGTCAAATAATAAAGAAGAAACCGACAAGTTTTGGTCAAAGTCGTCGTTCTCCACGAGTTTGATGCGGAGTGATAGGAACGAGGCGACAGCCGAGTGAATATCACATAGGATTCAAACGAGTTGGAGAATGACTTCTTTGGCCAAAACGAGTTGCTTTCTGTATTTATCTCACCCCTGTTCACACTAAAAGAATGGGCAACAAATAGGATATAGACCATGGAGAACGGACTGCAATACTTGAAGGGGCATGGAGAACGAGATCTCAATGTTAAGCCTATGGACATTTATTCCAGGGGTGAGATAAATTGATCTATTTCTCGAGCTAATTCAGGGGGCATGACTGAAATTCGTGATCTGATTATCTATATTTATCGCGAGGCTGGCTGATAAGCAATACGATGAGATATTTACATGCTATTAAGTGAGTATCACGCGTGATTGTCACTTCACAAGTATATTGAACAGCTACTTGAGAGACTAGGAGCAAATGTTATTTCCAATTATAATGGAAGAGCGCGGTATACCAAAATCTCATCAAATAACAGTAGGAGAATATCAATACTTTGGTATATTTCTTTTGAGATGTTTATCATTTTCTGGCTAACGTTTTTCATTTTGACTTGTGCCTGGTCTAGCATACCACAGATCACATTCAACTTGTCGTGGTTGTGACTGATTTTTTCATTTAGGGTCTTGGTCAACTGCCCTACTTTTCTAGCTATGGCACTCAGTTGATTTGCTACACCACACCGCACTCACTTTTACATGGTCACTCAGCCATGAAAGTTCTATTTAAAGGAACCAAGTCAGTAGTGGGGCAGGGATACGGGATACAGGGATACTGGACACCTGACCATTTTACCAGGCCTTTATGATTTGGAAATGGATAGTGAAGGGTTAGATTCTTTGCAGTAAGCTGAAAGCCTGTGTGAGCATTCTATCCTCTATCTAGATGACGTATATGAGCGCGATTTCCCGTGCTCAACCAGTTGTACCTGCCTGATCAACCGTGACTTGTGAAGCAGGCGCCCGTTTGATAGACTAGGATCGTACACGAAGACCCTTTTCTGTACCTCTTACAAAGGTGATCGTTTAATGATATCTTTTTGCTAAGGCAGTATTGGCTGTCCATAAGGTCGTTCATAAGTGTCAAATAATGTTGACATAAATCGTCTCTGTCCTCCTTGGCGCACAGAAAAGGGTCTACATGTACGATCCTAGATTATTAAACAAACCCCAGGGACGTGGAACCACTAGCCTTAACCTCTAGGCACGACTGGCAAAGCTGTGATCGAGGATCAAATAAGAAACCCTCATTATCTGTGTCAGTATATGCTCCGATGTATGGAAGACCTAGTAGTACAACAGTCTCAGAAGTCGACTTTGATCCTGGGCGTTAACGATTTTACACAATGTCTACTGATTCAAGCCTATGAGCCATAACAGCGAGACCAATTGCAAAATATTTTAGTTAGTATTTAACACGATTTGCACGACACCTGAGTTTCAATCACCACACAATCAGGAGGTTAGTCAGGATATGTCATCTCTATACAGGCAAGACATTGCAGTTCGAAGACGCATCCACAAAATATAGTTTTTTTTTGTTTAAAAAAAAAACACACAAAAAAACAAACTTTATTTATACTGAGTGGTACATCGATGCAGGCACCGTTATGAGCATACCGCTCAGTGCGTAGAAGTTACAGGTAATTTAAACTCTTTTTGTTCAAACTCCAACAAGTTCGGTCAAATAAGACCTATCAAATACAGTTTAGAAGAATAGTATTCATCAATCAGGATAAGGACAGTATATGGCTATCCTTATCGTAGTCAACATTCAAGTAAATAGTAGTTAGAAATAAAAGAATGTCTGTAGTGTACGCTTAGTTCGGTTGTCAAGTTATGACCTTTACAGTCGTTGCGAAATAAACAACCTTATGACCAGTTTAAAAGTAATATCGAGCTCCGATTATATATACATTGCACAGTAGTTTTGTTCCATCAGAGTTGAGTATTTGAATGATGAGAGTTTTAGGGTCAGTTCCGATGGGTCTAGTTCGTATCACGGGTAGCACCAATAGGGTTAGACCCTTAACTTATACTTCAAAGGGTAATTCCACTGATCTCATTGAGATGAGTTCAAAGGGAAGCCCGTATACAACGGGATTCACAATGAATAGATCTAAGAATAGAACCCATAGAAATATCCACAATGCTATTTGTATGCCTACCTAGATGTAGATCGGATATTTCTAAGAGATTGCTATAATAGAGCCAGGTTCGGAATACAGTGCACAGCTGCTAGCGACATACCGGTTAAATAACTCGAGATCTAAAAACAGGATCCATCTAATTCTCACTTCAAGGGAGTTTACAAAGGACTATTTTTCAAGACACATTTCTTTTCTTCAGGGTAAATATTATGATTCCTTTTCTTTACAATCGGTCATCTCTTTATTGATATATGGTGGAACACCGCTAAGCTGGGCAGGCCAAATGTCTCGTGTATCGGGGTGTTCCACTTAATGGGGTAAAATAGACATAAAAAGAGAGGACTCCTTCCAGGGCCAATTTGCCCCAAGGTGGTTGGCGCCTCTCTTGACCGGGCCCCTACCATGCCTATTTAGCGGGCTCACACGGATTCAACGTCAGTATAAAAGCACCCCTCCAAACACCAAAAATCTAACCACATCAGAGCGCATGCGCTACGAGGGACGACCGGACGAGCTGCTCGCAAAAGAGAACATCCGGGACCCGCAAGGCAGGCTTTCATCTCCCAGCCGCCATTGTTGTATTTAATTACTCCTGATTTCCCAGAGTCCCGCAAGTCTTCAGTGGCGCTATTCTCAAAGCAGACGCTGGCGTCCCACTGTGACGTCGACGTCACCAGTGACGTCTGCTGACGTCCACTGATGATGACACTGACGTCGCCGCCCTGAATATTTCTATAATCAAACCCGGTTCCCAGTTGGGTGCGTTGGAGGGGGTTCGTGTGGGTGTGGGGGGCTGTGGCAAGGGGTGGTCTTATCAGGGAAGGGATTTATCAGGGAGCACGACAAAGCAAAACTCATATCGTCAACCGCCCATGCATACATTCAACACCCTGAAGACTAGGGATCAGCTTCGCCACCATCAATGCTAAGAAAGATGAGTCGTCATCTGAAGTTTCTTCTTCTTTTGTTCGGTTGTTTAAGCATTCTCGAAACCTAAATCGAGAGCGCTTATTTTGTGTGCCAAAATCACAACACACGGGGACCTAAATGCTGAAACAAAACTTATGGGCACTATTTACTACCTTGCGGAGTATTTAGAACTGATTTGCTAATTCATGATATGTAACCTATGTTAGTATGTTGGTATGAATTCAGCTATTTTCCGAAAGATGAATTATGCTTTGAAAATGTACTAGAATATGTGTTATTGAGGAAATGTATGCGTCTTTCTACCTTATAAATGGTAATAGAATGTGCATATCATGGTAAGTCATTTCCACAATTGATATTGTAAAATAGCCTATTGAACGTTGTATGGTGATATTCACGGTGATGTAACGATCTAAAATTTCAATGTTTGAGAATTTCCGTCAGTGATTCTAAATCATATAATATAGCGGCATAGATCATATCTATTATTTTGACGGTTTAAAAGGTGAAATTCAATATATATTTTCATATAGTCTACAGTGGAATTGCCAGGCAATTTGAGATAAAATGGGGCTTTAACAGAGAATAAGAATTAAATTGAAACCTACAACAACATCTTATATGTATTTTCTTTTAGCAATGTACCACGACACATTTTAAGGCGGATTACATTACACCCCTGCATTTCTTTGTTATTTCAAGGGCTAGAGTTTAAAGCGTCCTGGTTGTTTTAAAGAGACATAGAGTCAATAACAAAGCATACAATTTAAAACTAGAATAAGTAATAATGGGACTGTTTTCTCTTTTCATTTACATGGAAGTTTTGTTAGACACACAATGACAATACGTCAACAAAACTGCAATATCAGACAGACTCAATGACTTCGGTTGATGGAGAGCATTGTGAATAAAAGGCTGAATAGTGTGACATTTGAGGACAATGGGTGAGGTGTCTGGCAATAACCAGTGATATAAAGTCATGTTTACACAAGTCATCCCGTATTTACATTATGCACTCTGCATTCACGTACGGCAATGAGCAGCTCACCAAATTACTCCTCCCGCCCTATCGCCTTCAACACTCTCCAACCACATGTCTAGACTTCATCATCATGCTCCCATACAGTAGTAGTAGTACTACTACTACTACTACTACTACTACTACTACTACTACTACTACTACTACAAAAAACGGTATAAGGAGCTGTTTGCCTTATCCCGCCGTAAAGAATTGTTCAGAGGATAAGCAATTATATAAATTCCCCTCCTCCCACGTATGTTCTGAAGACAATGAAAGCTTACTACCCAGAATGGCCTAATCGCGCATCTGCTTGGTGAGTGAAGGATGGTGGAGGGCGGGCATTCCGTTGGTCGATGCAGAATTGGCGCGCGCATGTCCAAAGCTGATCACGTGGCCATTATTGGCCAATTAGCGTCCACCGAGCCATTCACCGCTTCTCGCAAACCGAGATGATGTGGTCACGTGATTATGAGCAAACATTTGTCGTGTGGTGTTGGGATGGGCTGGTATAGTGGGCCCACAATTAACCACATATAGGTTACAAGGCCGGCACTTGCTGCAACCCTCAAACGTTTCGCCGGCAAACGAGTCCTCTGTTGTTAAATGCCCATATTATCGCCCATCTATTGAAGCACTAGATTAGATGAATAAAACTAGATTATCAAAGTGACTCCGAGTTTGTCCAGTACGTCAGAGTAATAATCATGTTCATCTCTTGCCACTTTGTGTTAACGAAAGTAAATACAGACAGTGTCATGTGTGACCCAGCCCCAGAATTAAGGAAAAAAGGCCTGTGCCAGACATACGGCACACATAGCGTTTGTATACTATACCCTAGAGTGAGTAGGAGTCCTGAATAACTCCCAAAGATCACACGCTCTTACCGGCACAAAGGGGCGCCATATACTAATTCAGAAGTCGCACGATGATATGAATTCCTATCAATGATATAAGAAAAGCAAATAGGGTAAATACAACAACATAACTAGTCTTTTCAGTGAGCGGACCGAAATAGTGGAAATGTTATGCAGAAAGCTTTGGTGAGATTTAGTCAACTTTTAGATTACGAAGAGCCTGCGATTTCATGTGGGATACTCTATAAAATGCTCTGATATTGTATTTACAGATGTTCTATAACGGTAGCTAAATGGTTCCCTTCCTTTCTGCATATCGAATACAATGTGAATCCTACATATATATACATGGTTCGGATGTCCCTTACTTTCAGAAATGTGGAAACTGCAGCTGAGAATACATACCATGGCTCTTATACTAAACCTATCGGTTTATATCATAGAGACAATGGCTGATAAAAAGACAGCTTTAAGTATTGTAGCTTACTACTTTTTGTGACTTGTGACGGGAAAACGGGTGTATATCTCATAGCACGAACGAGATACAACCCTTATGTTGTCATGGAGACGAGACAAAATCCGCTCGGCGACAATATAATCACATCTCACAAAGGCAACACTATAAAAAAAAGAGACACCCTTACATGACAACCTGCTTGAAAGGACAATCTTTTTTCTCAGTTTGCTGATATTTTTTTTAATGAAAGCTCCACTTGTTTACATGATCGTAGGCGGCATTTGTTACCGCCATCTTGCAGGTGTCGCCGGAATGTGCTCCCCACCAATGGCCTGTCTTGCCTGAATCTGTTCAGGGCGGTTTTAAACATGGCGGTCGTAACCAAGGCGCCTATCTCCTGAATGTGTCACAGTCATGAACCTCGCGCATGCGCCTACCTGTTCAGACCAGAAGCACTGAGAAGTGGCTCGTCAAGGGCTGCTTAGTTGGCCTTTCCACGAGCCTCTCTCAATTCAATAGTCCGACACATTTAGCCTAGATTGTCTGATGGAAATAATTGATTGAATACTGAAGCGAGGTTTGATACGACGTGAAAAGGCCACTACAGAAATATCATACTGATTCTTGTACTAGATTCTGTCGGTCTGGAGTATGACTTTCTGCAACAAAGTTTGATGTTAGTTATTTCATCATGTTACAAAAGGAGGCGAAACAAATAGTACATCCGTACTCTGGCACGAGCATTCATATGATTTAACAGTTGAAGCTTATTCCAGTATGAATATAGCATTTTATAAAGAAAAATAAATATCACTTCATATTGGTTATTGAAAGATGTATCATCAATCTTCAAGATATGATTGTACAAATATTGATAAGCAATTTCATTTCCCCTTCTATTGAGCGCCTTGATTTGAGCCTTGTTGCATGTTGACATCCTAATAAAAATGGCTTCTTATGTTGCTCTGCAGCAATCCATATTACTGCCACTATATATGTGCAAAAGGTATAACCGTTGAAATATGACTGGATCCTTTATCACAATTTACATCCGGGTTACCGCCGACAGTTGGCCTTGACCAATCAGCAGCTTGGAGAAATAGCACATATCTAGCCGTCTCCAAGCCGTAAGTAGCTTGTTTATTGGTTGCGTACATAACCGGCGGAACCAGTAGCTAGCGACTGTGTATCACATTGGCACTTTGCTCTGACGGTATATGCTGACATCATACAGCGACATTGGCGTGTGGTGATAAAAGATGTATCAGCATTAGTTTCGACCACCTGCACGGTTTGATGTTTTTGTAAGCCGGAGTTGAAAGGAAAGAGCGATATTGATTGATATACGCCAAGAAGCATCTGCAACTTCTCGGCTATAATTTCTCAGCTCCAAAACATATTTCGGTACAATTAGCAAATCTTACTCCACCAAATGTCCAAAAAATTCCCTTAGTTTTCATAAGACATCTCCAAATCTAAGGACTGAGGAATTGCATGCTTTGATATACATGTCTCTGAAATTAGTTCACATAATAATCATATTTGTAGTAATTGCACATGTTGTATTTTGATATGAAATTAAAATCCATAAGTCTAAATTCTTCAGAATGACAGATATCGATCAATTTATAAAGACGTGTCAAAATAATCACGCTAATAAGAACTAATAATTCATTTCTCTTTATGACAGAAGCTTGCTCTATAATTAATACTGACGGATTATGTGGACCGATATTGTATGACATGATGATGGAACAGAGTTAACATCGACAGAAATACGACATGTGAACTTACAACTTTGAACCAATCAGACAACGTCATAGATCTGGGATAAACGCAACACTGAACCTAGTTTCAAAGCAAGGCTCAAGGTCCTACGATCCTATACGCCTTCACATCGAAGCTATAGAAGCAGACAATTAGCATTGTTAGTCTGCACGTACTCTGATAATGAGAAGCCAATACACAACCTACGTTTCACACAGGAGCTAGCTGGATAAGACAGAAGGCAGCCAAGCTGAAGCTGCTGAAGTCAAATAGAAGACCTTCACTGAAGTTCTCCTAATGGTCGGTAGAGGGAAGCATGCACACTGGATCATCGTAGCTGGTACCTTATGAGACTTGGGCAAAGGTATATATTTACGCTTGGCGGCGGTGAATGAGTGGAACTGAACTGATTCACCTCTGGATATGTATCAGATCAAAGGAAGCCTGAACTATTCCATAGCGGGGTTTCGGGGCAACATAAGCCAAAGCACATCATATAGATTGAGCAAAAATCAAACAGTATAAGCCAACGAACCCTAGTTGAGGGGGAAGAAACATATAACACTCAAATCATGTCAATCATGTATCAGAACCGCTATATCCATCCCCGTCCCGAAAAAAATGGAATTCTGACAAACTTGGGGTAGTCTCTATTATAAAAAAAGTATTACTGGTCGGTAGATGATAGTGGCCAGGGATTAATCATGCGACCTGAATGAAGTCACAATCATTAAAGTGTCGATATATAATCTAAACCATCTTTAAAGACAACTGTATGATATGTATGTATCTATGGATGGTGATGGAATTAAGTAGATCATAAAATCTGAGATGCTTTCCATGAACAAATAACCTCATACACATTGAATCGTACTTCCTTATTTTCTCAATGGAAGGGAAAGTGGACAATTCCATATATCTTCTTCCACCTACTCTTACATCTATGTCTCTCCGCAGTTCTGGGGCCCGTTTAATAATCTAGGGTCGTACATGTAGACTCTTTTCTGTATGCGACAGAGACCCAGGGACAATGTGGGTCAACTTTATTCAAGACTTATCGACGACTTTTTGGATGGCTTATACTGTCTTAACGAACAGACTTAAATATCATCAAATGACAACCCTCATACAAACAGGGTTGCCAGTTGGGGTCAGAAAAAAACATTGAAATATTTTCTAATACAATACAGGGTTTACACTTTACATACACATTACAGAGAGGAACCAAGGAAAAGCTAAAGTTTTTGCATGGGTCAGTGGGGAGGTTCAGTGGGGGATCATGGGCTGTGGTTGAATTGTTTTTTTTTTTAGCATATTGTATATCAATATTACACGAGAAACTGCCTTTTTTCATTCTGAAAATGAAAACATGAATTTCAATGGAAACATTGAAAACTGGCACCCCTGGTCAAGTAACAGAAAAATGTCTTCATGTAGGATCCTGGATTATTAAACGGGCCCCTGATTC
The DNA here is from genome assembly GCA_950022655.1 of Alentia gelatinosa. Classification (NCBI taxonomy): domain Eukaryota; kingdom Metazoa; phylum Annelida; class Polychaeta; order Phyllodocida; family Polynoidae; genus Alentia; species Alentia gelatinosa. The sequence goes on from OX465582.1 coordinate 8,273,891, forward strand.
CTGCCCGAAAGGATACATTGGGGTTACGCCTCCGGAATTCGACTTAAAGCATTGAGAGTTACTTCTTTTTATGCACAGGATCAGAGCTGAATCAGACTACGGCTAGAGTTCCTCTGTGCATGTTTACACAGGCAGACCAGCGGATATTTCTCAATGAGATATATCTCCCACCTTTCCACACACATACCGCCTCTGTACCTAAATCAACTCTGCCCTGTTCCTAAATCTTATCTCCTTTTTGCTCAACCCTGATGGAAACATCAAGATTGCATATGCATACAGTATCCGCTGTGTGAGTGTAGAAACCAGGGTGACTCTTAATAGGAACTAACTGTAATTTACATAGATTATTAATATATACTATCGTAAAACTGGATGAGTTTCAATCTTGGCCACCGTATTCCACGACTGGAGTTTGGCAAAGTGACTTCATGAGGAGAAGCCGAGTGAAGTCCGGAGCCAAAACTTCAGGAGTGGAATGCGGTGGCCAAGATTAAAACGAATCAGGTTTTGATTTTATCCTACCCTATCTCCTCGATTTTGGAATATTACGTGATAGTAATGCTGTATGCCACTAGTGGCATATAAAACTCCGTATGCCAGTCAGCGTGGCATACGAAAACCCAATGTTAAGCCTATGGGATTTTAAATTAGGGGTAGGATAAAAGCCTGATACTTACTAAAGCGCCAGATCCACTAAGGGGATTTTCCATGTGAATTTGGGTTCGCAGACGTTCGCAGACGTTCGCAGATGTTCGCATGGACATGCGAATGCCTTGCGACAATATTCAATATACATGTGTATTAAATATCATGGCATGGGATTCGTACAGTCGCATGGATCGCAGACGCATTCGCTTGGTCGCCTTAGTGGATCTAGCGTTTAAGTGACCAGAAAGGTTATCGAAAACGGAGGGGCCAAATTTTTTCCCAGAGTTCTCAAATAATGTTTCAGGAATTGATCTCTGGTGTAGTGTGGGGAAAGCGCGAAATGGAAATCTGACAGAACAGCGGTTTGCCATCTCGTATAGTAAGTTTAAAGCTTACTCCACCACTTGTGCCATTACTAACACGTGGGACGTTAACTTCTCAGCAGAATCGTTCCCCGAGGATATCAGCTCCAACCAGGATGTACACTCTAGTTGTCAACAAGAGATTGAAATTTCAATTCGGGGAAAGAGTCCAGGATCTTTTCCTCTAAAGCCCACTTAGTGAACTTATTTAAGTTATATTGAAGGAAGCGAAGGAACTGTCATTAAGTTAAAAACTGCGCGTGAGAACTGGATGAGAGCACTTAAGAGGGTTTGCCCGACCAATCAGAACACGCCGTTTAATAGTATGTATAGTTCCCATTAATTTAATGAGATCCCAACTCAACTAACGTCATGCATTAGTGGAGACCGAAAAAAATGACAAACAAAAATGTTTAAAACCTGCATCGTAGAATAAAGTCACTGAACTAGTCATATCTTGATATGGATTTATGTGTTAACACATTGTTAATTCATTGCCACCATTGAGAATGCATATACAAATAATAACACAACAATCCTCGTTTTGTTCTTACTCTCGGAAATACATCGTTTTCCTCGTATCTGAAGCTCAATCATTGTGAAATTTAGGTTTCCATGAGGATAGTAGTATAAATGAATGACAGTACACATCTAACCACCTACAGATGAAAAATTGAATCTGTCGTAGCCTTGTTAAAATAGTCCCTTTTGGGCACTAAGCTGGAATCAATGTCCTGAATTGATAGCACATCCCTTTTTTCAATCAAGAGCAGTTACTCATTAGTGCACAGATGTTGTCGTAGGTTAATCTAGATATGAACTATTAGAAAATTCACCATTGGACACAAATTTTGTTTCAATTCTATTCAATCTTATCAGTGATCAGTCAATTTAAATGGCATTTGTAGCAACACAATGATAGTAATTGTAATAATTGCTGTAATCAGTGAGCTGTAATACTATTGAGACATTAAACAGAATTATTGAGTTCCCCACTATCTATAGCAGGCCTGTAGACCTACCTCCATACTTTAATCTCATCAAACGCAACTGGCAATTCTAGGGTTTTCTACCAGTCGCCATTGTTTGGACTTGAGGCACTTAACAACAACAATTACCCGTCTCCTAATTGCAATTATTTCTTCAATTACCAATCAAGATCATCAATCATGGGAAGTATCTATTAGCAAATACGGTAATTCCCCGAGGTATGTAAAACAGGAGGGCAAGAACGAAGTAATAGATTGAAATTGATTGATGCGTTGATGTCGGGTACGTGGTTAAGTTCGCATCAGTCTTTCTTTAAGTATTCAAACGGGTCCCTGACTGGGCATTGACCCTTCTCCGGCCAGATCTGGCTACATTCGTAAATTAGTTGTCACCCTCCAAGACCCAATTATCGCTCTCATTAAACCATCAATAAATGAACATTGTGTAATCAATCACGCCCCAGCGTCCCAATCAATAAACGCCCTCTCCAAGTGCGACCCCTGGCATGGGACAGGAAGCCCTGTGGGCACGTGCGCATGCGCAAAAGGTGAACGCTGCCATCGGAACCGGAAATGGACGTGCGAGACTGCAGGTCCATTTTCATGCGGAACTCTGGTTTTAGGCTGCAGGTCCTTTTTCCCCGTCCAGGTGGCGAACGTCGGGGTCCCGTTCGGAAATGACCAAACTTTCTGGTCGTTTCCTATTTTGCACAAAGACGTAGTTTGGGTGTTCGATTATTGGTGTTTTAATAATGGTCATATCACGGTATTTATATGAAAACACTCGCGATGTCAGAATCATTGTATTTATCGCGAGATCTAATATTGTCTATATTCACCGTGAGAACCGTATCCAGCATTTCGCCGCATGAAAATGATGGGACATGTTAGTCACCCTTTTAAAGCTTATTATACCTATAATAAATGGTAAATAGTCAGTAAATGGTGAAATGGACCAATACTCTTGTTTAATGGGAATATAGCAGACGGCTAGCAAAATATATCAACGGAAATAGACCACATTTCAATATCCTTTATTGGTATTTCAAAATCAAACACATACAATGGTTTAGGTAGGATTCTCCGAGTAGAGTTTAGAGAGAGAAGGAACATCTTATACCAATTCTAAGACCTGGCCTCCGAAGTTATTTAAAAGTGTTACGGTGTTGTCAACGAAATGATCTTCTTCATTTATGTAGTTTATAGACTGTGTTTGAACTTTGGTATTTTTCTGGCAGTACAAATTGATCGTGTTCATTTATGTAGTTCACAGACTGATTTTGAACTTTGGTATTTTTCCGACAGATACTATCAGGAAATGCTTAACAGCCACAACCTCTATTTCAGATCTCACACCTGCTCTGTTCCAGGTCCCCCATCCCCCTCACGGACAACTATACCGTTACCCCTTCCCCCTCTTCTTTAAGAAATATCCCGATATAGCCATCGTGAACGTCCGTGAACCGTTTCGGTATTTAGCTCGTTTCAAGCAGAAGTAATCGGGTATATATACACCTGTAGGTGCGACGAACCGGAAGTAATCGGCTACACACACCTGGAGGCGCCAGACCGGAAGTAACTGCCAGCGTCCATTCACTGCGCAGCCACGAAGGTGTCAGGCCCCTGTCCGAATCTCGGGTTTCTTCGCGGGACCGCGAGACTTGGCGATGTGACGAGATGACAATGCGACGCAGGTGTCGGTATCAAAGAGGTTTGTGCAGAAAGGTGTGGACGTCCAGCGATTATGATCTTATACTCGCTGTTCACTAAGGCATGGTTACTTTGTTATTCAGCCCGACAGGGGAACACAAACACCGCACCACCGTCATGTGTATAGGCGTCAAGGAATTTCCACCGAAATGGACATTTCTTGGCTCCTACTTTTAGGCCATCCATAAATTATGTACGCAGTAAGGGGGTGGATGGTGGTGCGGTAAAGATCTTTGGCAATTTTTCAAAGTTTCTTCTTTAATCTAATGCGTACTCGATGGCAAGAGGAGGGGCTGATTAGGTAGGGTCGGATCTTTCAGAAATTATGCGTGCGTACTTTATGGATGGTCCCTATGGTGTTCAGAATAACACATATTTCAGGAATCAGGATTTTGTATTGATCAGCTACTGATTACATGAATTTAAGATCTATATATTCAGGACTTGAATTTTCTGTACTGAACGAAACCATCCTGTCTTTTGTATAGTAGTTATAAGAACTACAGACCAATGGAGTCAACGTCATTGGCGTCCACTGGGAGCGGGGGCGGGCAATGGGTCCAACACCATTAGTCCAGCTCTATGTACATCTAATCATGAAAGTGAAAAATATACTTCACTCAATTCTTATAGCAGTTGGACGTATCGTAGACACTGGGAATAGACTAAAAATAGCAATATATATGTGAATATTCTTGCATTTGGAGTATTCCCCAGTATATTGGCTTACATTGCAGCCCTGTCTCAAATGAATGGGAAAACCACTATAGGTATGCATATCGTGGTTTTTGATATTGTATCTGAATCATGATGAACTTTGGGAAAACTTGAATACTTCAGCCGGTGCTGCCTATCGTTCGTGACTTATGCTGTTTTAATGAAGTCATAACGCCTACGGTCACAAGGAAAGTTCACCAAGTTAATTTGCCAAGTTCTAATGGTCCTGCGTAAAAACATTGGCAGACTTCAGCAGAATGATGTGTGATGTTTTGCTTGGGAATTGATTTTATTTCAGCCAGCCATTAGTTAACATTAAATGTACGGCAGGAACGTAGGAATTAACCCCATATCGAAATTCATATGGCACAGTCAATCTTATCGATGTTGCTCAGAGTCGTATACGTGAATTATCGGGTACAATAGATTCGCATAGGTACATAAAGCAAAATTAATAGCGGTTTTACTCTGATGCAACTCTAATTTTGACGAGATATATGTGTTTTATCCAGGGACAGTGATTCATTGAATGATAAGTACACTATCTTCAGATTCTTTAGAAATAATCCCGGTTCTTGAAAGTAACACGCGCATAGACACAACATAAAAAATAGTCACTCGTGCGTTTGAACTGAGCACACAAACATAAAAAATCTCGGTCTGAGGAAAAGTAACGAATCTCGAACTGAGTTCGAAGAAAGATGGCGCTTTTCCCAAAAACCAACGATGGAAAGTTTCTCAAACCAGGCTCGGACGAAAAGAAAATCTAAATTTAGTTTTAAAAATTGCACTTTAGAATAGAAGTGTGTCCAGATGATTGAGTTCCTATTGCTAGCTTTCTCAACGAATCTTATTCATTTCTTTTTTGGGTAGTAATATGAGAATGACGTTGATAAAAGCCGAGAATACTTCACAAATTATTCGTGGATGAATTTAGGGACTAGTTCCAGGGTGTTTCCTAAATCCACTGAGGTGTATCGAACACACGGGTCGAAGTTTCATTAGGAGATGGCGGCCCGATGCATGCTTTCAGATGTTGCTAGAGGCAACAGAAGAAAGGTAAGCGGTCTCCCAGTGGGCACCTGTGTAAATAGAGCGAGTTTGAGGGTCGGGGTATGAGGGGGTGGGGTGTCGGGGGAGGGGCGGCCCCTATAACCTCAACCCCTCAACCCCCTACAACTACACCCCCTGTCGATGTATGTACCTATTCCTCTCAGTATATTCGCTCAATATTAACTGTATTTTTTCCCTGCCTGTCACTGTTCATAGCCTCAAGCTGCTTATTACTAGCGCCACTCACACTTATCTCTCCACAAAATAAGACATTCGCTACGGTCTCAGCCACAGATGCCCGCAGGAGGTGATATTGGCTTAAATACACACTCGTTGACGAGAAATGAGTTTGTAGACAGTTTACATGACCAGAGGCTTCTGTGGGAAGAAGACTGATTATTTCAGCTCAGCGTGAAACACGTCCAGGACAAGTATGGCATCACCAAATTGGGAATCTGTTTCACTCCCTGTTATTTTATCCTAATGATTTCAGAAGGCATTCAAAGAACGGATAACATGCAACATGAAATTTCTCCCCTTTTTAAAGTCGTATTCGGGAGAGGTGATTGTAATAAAAAATGATATAAAACGTAGTAAGGAACTCCCTTCTTGAAGCGTTATGCTCAGGAAAACTCGCTCTCCAAGCAGATAATCGCTTCTGTGGTGAGCATAACAGATGGGTAGTAGACTCGGCTTGGAGAGTACAGATGGCGGCAGCACTCACGCAGGATGGCTGCCATTTGCTGCTGATTGTGTCAAACATTAATTTACTAAGTGCTCTAATGAAGTTAACTACTCCGCCGTCAAAGTGAAGGCAATGGAATTAAGACAAGCTCACCGCAAAAACCCAAATAAAACACAGATACCCGCGTATGGGAAACTTCGCTGGCCATCTTAAATTAATCATTCTATCTGAGACAATTATGCGCCTTGGCGAAATGGCTGAATGGTAAGAAGCTAAGGCTACTACGTTGTATATCGAGTCGGAACACTCTGGAGAGATTGGGCGCAAATTTGCTAATCTGTCTTCCTGCAGACATAGCGGAGGCCGACACTTCAGGGATGGGAGTTTTTCTTATTCGGTGTGACGGTCCTTATAGGCCTGGGGAATAAAAGACCAAGTAGGGTGTATAGCGTCGTTTACGCCCACTGGATACGGCAAACTAACTTCTCCTTCACCTCTGTGTGCGTTATTGTTGCTGTGCAGATAAAGAACAGTAGATGCATCACTAGTTGCCTGAAAGAATCTTTTGTATATGATAGCAGAATGGATAGCAATCTCTTCTGAAAGTTTCCTGGGGGATGTATATTATATGTATATATATATATATATATATATATATATATATATATATATATATATATATATATACATATATATATATATAATATATATATTATATATATTATATATAATATTATATTATATGTACAATGTGATAAAAGACTCTACCTCTGTAATATACCTACCATCTAGTTGCATCGAGTTTATACTATGTATAAACTATGTTTATACTATGTGCTTTGTATCTATTTGAGCAAGTAATTTTGGATATATATATATATATATATATATATATATATATATATATATATATATATATATATATATATATAAATAAATATAAATATATACATGTATCTGTATATAATCAGTATTGTTGATATGAAACAATGATTTTTGTATCAAATCAAAGAAAACGCTACCACTAAATCGAATAGTTAATTTGATTTTGTAGTTCTTATTATCAATCACCCCTGACCTGAACACCTATGTAAATAACTAAAAAATACATTTTAGAGCTCCGAGCTGAAAATGTATCCATGCAGTGATATAATAAAGGCATGTAGGTCTGGTTTATCAATATTCATTTTGCCTCCTACTGGCTTGGCAGACTCGTAACAGCCCGTCAATCACGTTTGGAGAAAAGACCTTATGAAAAACACCGACTGCGCCAGATAAGAAGGTAAGTAAATACTCGGTTATTTTCCGCAAGGCTCGTGTATAAACTCCATCCTGAGTACAGGCCATACACACCGTGCCAGTCCTGCCTGACCCTCACTCTCCCCACAGATATACGGCCGCCGTAGGTCGTGCAGAACCGATAGACCAACTGAGCCTCGGCTGGGAGAGTGATCGGCGGTCGTCTGGCAGATGTGGGTAATTGATGGCTGGTATCCGGTGCGCGCTCCATAACCATTTGCCTTCTGTGACCCGCCATCTTGCGATTCGGAGGAGAACTCTTCTGGAATACGTCTCCATCGCGATCGGGCAAACCCTCCAATCAATTACTTAAGTGGGGATCAGCTGGAATTGTGACCTTTAGCTGCGCCGCTGATAACCAGCTTTGTTATGTTACGCCGTGATTCGCCGATACCAGCGTTGGAAATAGAGAGCAAGTGGGAAAGGTGTGTTAGAGCTTTGAGCAGACGACAATTTTCCTTTCCCCTTTCATTTCTTTTTTTATTCAAAACGCTAATCTGTGGAGCACAATGAGAAAATCTCGGCCAGTCAGCGACGCATCACGTGAGGTTGATGGTTGCCATGGTGAGTGGGTTGCGGCTTACCTCGCTACACAAATCCTTTAATTGATTTGTGGCTCGGCGGAGGTTGCCTTGCGCGGCAGATGCTCGCCCTCTCCAAGCATAGCCTCTGACGTGGTCGGCTCTGGCTCTAACCGGAACGCACGGTCTGCCACGCGCACCGGATTACTACCTTGTCCAGTCATTAATCTTAATTGGGGGATAACTAGGATCCAGTTTGTCTCTCTCGATGGATTCCGATCAACTCGTGCATAAAAAGGAGGCCCGCCTACAAAGGGTCATGCCAGTAGCCAGCCAAACCCAGCAAGCCTCGTTATGGGCCTGACGACGTTGTTGGGTTATCGTTAAAGGGAAGGGCTACGGTCAAGGTCAGGGTCAGAGGTCAACCTGAAGGTCATTCGGAGGGCGGTGTAACCATGTAGTTCATTCTCAAGCAAAATGCAGAGATTCAGCGTACTTAGCCAAATAAAATAAATCTCAGTGGGAGGATGCCAACTGTAATTCCTGATAATCTTATGCCTACAGAGAGAATGCTACCCAGATCTCAGTTTGGGGGTATCCCACTCAGCATAGTACAATAAAAAGGAAAAAGCCATTATGGGGATAGTTTTATTGTTTTCAAGACTGCAGCTATGCTCTTCTCGACAGTTAAACGCATGATCTGAACAGAAGACTGAAATGAATATTGAGCCATTGAAATATCCGTAAAGGATAGAAGTTCAATGTCTTGGAACCGAAAGTTATCCTACCCCGCATTCAAATCTCCATCGAATGAACATGGTGTGATTTATGGCATGGTTATGCCATAAAATATGTATATGCCATGGGTAGTATATGAAGTTAAAAACACGCGACGAATCATCATATGAAATTTCGTGATGTTTCTTGATAGTATCATAAGACTGAATTTTGAAACTGGACTCGTATATCATGTATGATGTACCATAACCGTAGCCTTACTCTTTCGCCGGCAAGGTTGGTAGCTGGTATTATTTTATAGGATACTGAATAACTTAACTTATGTGAATCATATACACATGTACCTTCTTGTAAAATAAATCTTTTTGCCAATTAAAAAAATAGTTGTATATTATTGCTCCCTAATATACCCTTTCAAAACCAGACTTTCTTGGATGGGGAGAAATCCTGCCGGGGAGGGAACCTCTCATGGTCGTTATGTCTATAATCCACACTTCCACGCAACGTTTTTGCGGATTCCCAAGACCTGCTTCTGAATGGCATCCCCAGGAATATAAATAGACCAGCTATTGATCTCCTGGCAGAGTCGCCTTAACACATTCCTCTCAGATGCTCCACCATGTACCATTTCGCCGGACCAGCTCGGCTCCGAACGGCCCCGAAGTGTCATCGGGCGGGTTCGGGCCACCTTCGGGCCACCTTCGGGCCGCCCACACGGGTGTGATGAGTCTCTTAGTACAATGGCGGAACATGGCAACTTCGCACGTTCCCCCGTCATACCCGTCCCGCCAGTACTCTCTCCACCCCGAGTCTTGGCTTGTTCTAGGCCACGGCGTCACCTTCAGTATGTCTACGATTGGTGCGCGTCCCTGGTGGCCCCTTAGACGTGATCTTTGAGGGGTACTTCCGGTTTGAATTGTGTTGAGTGAGGAGAAAGTTGGGCGGCAAAATACCCACCAGGTGGGGCGTCGGAACCGGAAGTGCCAGCAACTAAAGGTCGGCATCTCACGTTCAGTATGGAGGAACGTGCTTTTATTTAGGAGCTGGGGCCTGTTTCGCAACCACACTAAGATCTACATTACTAAGGGTTCAGGACAGTTGTCCCTACATATCCAATCTATTTGGGGACTGTTAAAATCAAACGTTGAATTTTGTCAGATTTCAACGGAAGATTTCTTATATTCAGCATGACAAAGTTCAACTAAAGTTTAAGTTTTCTTTCTAAGAGTTAGAAGGACCAGGTGCTTTGAGTTTCACGTTTCCTCATTGATCACAAAAATGCATCTGAATGGGCGCCAGATTCTTTTTCACGTCTGTAGCTTGGGCTTAGCAGACAGAACAAATACTTCTGAAATAACAATATTAGTTTCTTCTCATGCTGAACCTTTTTTCAATTAAATGTGTAAAACAAAGGCATCATGAAAGCCTTGGTTCAAAAGGGATCTTTTAAAAAAACCTAGGAGTAGAGGACAATCATTTAGCTAAAACAGGGCTGTCAGCTGGATTTGGCTGATCTTCCTTAACCTTCATTTTGGCTGGTTGTGCGTGTGTTTTTCAATGTCTCTATCACGGTGTGTTGTGTCAGGTGGCGACAAGCGGGTATTAAAGGCAGCGTGAGAAGATTTAAACTCTTAACGTTCTCTTGTACTCAGCGAAGTACCTTTGATGGCATTTCTACTGACAGGAAAAAGAAAATCACCTTCCCCACATCTCTTATTTGCCCACTGTCTTCTTGTACCCTATACTTTCCTATTCATACGTTATTCATCAGACACCTGTCTTTTTCAATCTGTCTGAACACTTCATAGATGGCTTGCTTCTCTGTTATCCAATGTTTACTACACCATGCAGGAAATTCGTTCATTGGACATTGTGCGTTGCGTATGCTGTGTGTGCGTCGATGTGTGCTCCAAAGTACACTGTATATGTGTACTTTAGATGATTACATGATTCTTATTGTGTCTACAAGGCTTTCATCTTTTCATTTGAGTTTATTAAATTAATTCACCCCATAGAACACTCCGTAGACATTATACAAATCGAATCGCAAGTGATGCCTCGAAATGTGGGATAGAAATGATACGAGTAACGAAGATAAAATATAATCGTGAAATTAAAAGTCTGTATTGGTTTTCCCGTTGCCCAACCTATACCGTTTACCCGAAAGGAAAGATACTTGTGGGGCATTGGTGTGTCTACTCTTAGTTTTACGCAAATAACTTACTGTTGATGACAATTCCCGATCGTGAGCCACGTCAATATGATATGGACACAGTACCACGGATAATGTCTTGAACAGGAATGCACCAAGATGAGATCTACTACCCCAGGTATCTCCGCATAAATAAAGAAAAAAAAACATGAGAAAAAGAAGGGAAATTGTCTATGTATCTGCATATATTTATACGTTTTTCCTACCTTTTCCAGGAAGTGTGTCTGACCGTTCATGATGTGCCATTACAATATGATGAATAAAAAAAAAGAAAAACCGCTAACACTGGTTCAGGAGGGTCTCTCGCCAACTAAGGACACTCGAGTTTTGTGCAGGTCTTGGTGTCTGGTGGCCGTTCTTATCTTTTATTCATGAGCCACTCAGAGTCACTCGTGAGCTAACTATCATAGCTCTCACAAAGTCCCATCACCATCCACCAAAAAACCCCCGGGTGTCGGCCATGTTTAGCCCTGGCCGCGCGGACATAACGCTGATCTGTGCCCTTTCCTGAGCTACTCCTACCAACTCGTATCAATCGCCCCGTGACCTGAACCCCTCTCATGGGGGCGAATAATTTATAAGAGGGCTTTTAGTGGGGACTTCATTGTGCGAGGATAGGCACACGGATCAGGTGGGACCCCACTTACATGGATGTGAACATGGTAAACGGCTGAGCAGCTCAGTATAAGGTCTATAAATTAGGGACAGCTCAGAATTGCTCTGGGTATGAATTAAAGTGGATGGCCGTGTGGTTGTTCTGACTGTAGGAAATGGACAAGTCCCATGGGCAAGTCATTCATGTAACGGCTAAATGATAGCGACCATCAAACCAGCAATTACACATACATATTACACAGTGTCTACGATGCCTGTACCGTGTAGCGTAGAATAAACGCTATTGTATCTCATCGATATATAATCGTGGCGTTTTTAAAAACACCAGTAGCCAGTCGCGGCTCCCCCTCGTGCACAGATGTGATATACCATCAGTTGTGTTTACCCCGAGTACCTATACCGATATTACACGAATTGCAGCCGTTAATGTTAGATATGTCAGTAGACAGTCGGGGTTTGTATTGTTTTCGATTTTATCCAGGGGATTTCACGGGCTTGTTAACATGGCTATATGTAATTTCATGCTTGAAATATTAATTCACAATGGTGCACTCCATCGCCATTCTGGTCCTCAAGGTAATATGCGCTATAAAGATATTGTAAAGATATTGTATACGTGCGGATGAAAGTCAAACTGCTGGCTGTCACTCTATATATAGACTAGGACCCTGAACCCACAAAGTGACAGAATTCGCAGACAAAGGGTTGCACTTTATCAATGCTGTACTCATACACTAAACGTCCGTGCCCTTCACTATAGAGCTTCAAACATTAGTTTCTATGGTGTACGGCACAACAGTCAGGGTCATATATGACGGCGAGATCAAATATACAAAAAGGGAGATATGCACCGCAGCGACTTTAGCGTACCATACTTCATGAGCAGCACCCCCCCCCCCCCACCTCCACTCACACCCACCGATCCTGCCCCTGGCCTCAAAGAGAATTGCATCCCCGAAAAGAATTGCATTCTGATGTGCTCGTGAAGAAAGGGGAGGGGGATGGCAAGAGCAGGTATGTGGGATGTAAGGGCCAACCGACCTTATTGGCAGAGATCATCAACTATGCATGAGCCTAATTTATGGTAGGCCTACGGCGGTAGTATAGACAAAAAAAAACTACCTACTTCCAGGAGATAGGTTGGTGGTGAATGGACCCACTTTGATGCTGTCGGCTAAGGGATTTTGATCTTTGAAATATGAACGTATACCACAGTCCATTCTGATTCTTATTCTTATTGAATATAATAAGAATATTAAGTTAGATGAGGTACATATTTCATATCCTATAATTTTAACGAAGTCGGTACTGGACCTTTTTATGTGTGCTGTCAGACCAGAATGGGGTCTCGGCTCCAGATAAGACCTGCTTTTATGGGGTTGCCTGATGCCTTGGGGAATTATTATAGTACTGCATCTATGCCTTACTGAGAAGTCTACTAATGACCATTTAGGTGAAGGTGATGGATGGGTGTGTTATTACTGTATATATATAGTACAAGGCTACTCAGGTTAAATTCTACCTAGTTACACACCCTCTCTTGTCGTCTGCTCAATATCAAAACGTAGGAGGTAAACGAGACATTTTAGAACCTTATAATCTCTTTGAATGTTCGCAAGAGATTCATATCACCAGGAGTCAAATGTACAGAGATAAACTTTTATTGACGTTCTAAGACAGTTCAAGTGGCAAGTACTTTGAGTATTTGATCATCACCCGAGTGCATTACATGTATTAGTATAGGCGGCTTTGGACAGCATTGAATGTGTCAGTGAATTGGTAAAAGTTTTGAGAGACTCTTAACGCACTTATAGCAATGACCTATCGTCACCTCATGTTTTGGGTGTCATTTTAGAAGTGTCAGACAGAAATACCGATATTTCTTATTATCCTGAGAGCCAGTCAGCACCCTAGATAATACCAGACAGGTGACAGTAAGCACTTATGGATATTAGAAGGTATACAATAAAGACATACCAGTCTGACTAAAATCTCATTTCCAAAGGCGTAATGGCATTTCAACTGATTACTGGCACAAGAAATAACACCGGAGTATTACGTATAATAGCAATAAATTCATAAGGTGAAACACAACGTCGTAATAAATGTGACACTGTCGCCTCCGGTAACACAACAACTGTCTCATTTGAGTTCCCTTCACTACGTTCAGAAAATGCTAAGCCTTCCCATGCCAGAAAGTACCAAGGAGGTGTGCATGATAATTAAGTATTAATCGATTGGTAAATGTTACATAAGAATTACTTTCACCCAGAATCACTATTAATGATAAATAGCTGTAGCAATCGTGTTGGAATGAACGATACGAAATGTACGAAATGTATATTTGCGAGACGTGAAAATTATTATTTCCTCAAAGACATTTAAAACAATGACGTCATTGATACAATATGTATTCCAAAAGAATATATTGAATTTAACGACAATGTCTAGGGAGGCAAACTGATTTGCATTAGGTAAAACCCATCGCTGCCAATGACACCGGACACCAAGTAGTATATGAAATGAACCTGTTCCCATGGCAAATTGTCCTGAGGAAAAAAGACAACCTAACATAGATTTATTCGTTTGGATCGCTCCCATCGAAGAAAGCCACTCCAGAGTCAGAGATTGACTTAAATAGACCGCCTGCAGCAAGTCGCAGATATCCCGTTCTCAAATATGTAAATGCTATTCATCAGTGAGATAAACGTAGCGAATATTATCATCCGCTAAGCCTTCATCTCAAGTGAGTTTGTAGCCGCGCACGTACAAATATTTGAAACGAGTGAAGCGGATTACGTTCCAGCTGAAAATACCTCCTGAGAATTATCAGTGAGTTTGGTGGAGAATATCTGATATTAAAGTCTAATCTTCAAGCAGTCAGACGGCTGTGTGTGTGCGGGGGGGGGGGGGGGGGGTGGCAGGGGCGCTGCAGGGGGTCCCTCTTGGACCTGACAGTGTGCTAGGTCGGCAGATGACTATCTTCGAGCAGAGACACAGAGCCACACACAGGACCGAGCTACTGCGGAATCTGCGATTAGACGCAGATATTGATATCAAGAGCTGGCTAGAATCCATCGTACACGCATCAGAACTGAGCACTTGCGATTGAAATAAGAGGACGGGATCAGGGAAACCGGGGTACTATCAGGGGATGCTTTGTGGACAACGATACAGGTTGAATGCGTATCAAGTGCAACTCCAATGATGACCATTGTGCGGTAGCGTCTAGGGTAGCCAAGTGAATTTGATTGAATATCAAAAGGGAATAGCAGAGTTGCAGCTTTGTATTTATCCTACCCCTGGAATGTGGCTATCATTTGCTTAAATCTGCAACCATCATGACAAACAGATTTTCAACCATGAGACCCACAAATGATCCGTATCTGCTAATAAACAACATAGCAGATATCATATAAGATAGGTCGAAGCGTATACATGCGTCAGTACTGCTTCGAAGAAATGAAAAAATTGGTATTTGTAGAACAATACAATATTTGGATAAGATTAAGTTAGATAAATTAAGTTTTAAGAGCAAAGTAAATCTACATCAAACCTCGTAAATAATCTGTGAGGTTCTTCGAATCTTTGGTGTGCTTAAGATATTCCTCACCGACGGCTTGGGACTTCTGTCTCTCCAAAAACATGAACTGAACAAATCACAATCTGTCCCTTGGTAATATACAGGTCTTCATGTACACCACCCTAAGAATCGGCTACATCCTACCCTTTGTAATGGTAACCATAAGGACAACGAGTCGTAACTAACAGACATATGTTACAGATAGTGAACGTTTATATTCTACCTGCCGACTCGGATGAATACCACACTATTTCAAAAGAATCTATTCTGTACTTGGCTTTACTCACCACTGCGTGAAAATATGCGAAACTCCACTAAAGCATCCATACATACCTGCAAAGAAGAGGAAAATAGATTATGACACTTCAATGAAAGCTTCAGAAAAAACATATGCTTATAGAAGGACAATAATCAATTTTAGTGCTTGGTGGGTTATATCAAATATCAAAAATAAATTCACTCTGGGGATATTCAATATCTGTAGCAGAGGTGTAGGAACAATAGTAACATACAGAACTTTAAAAAAAAGATCTACGATATACGTTACAGTTTGTAGGCACAATATCTGTCTCATGTTTGTGTCACAGCCGACACGCTGCAGCAAGTGTGTGTCATGAAATTCTTTTTAACCTTTATTGTTGGCGCAAGCATTATTGTGAGCACTCACTGATCTCAAATCAGTTCATGCTGAACAATAAGCATAAAGACCAAAGAGCAAAAAATGAGAAATAAACAATCTTCGAAATAACAGCAATAATCTCCATTAGGATGTAAGTGTTCCATCAATGCTGACCACCAGGTGGTAGGGCAATAGGCACTGATTGAGTCGTACAAAAATCTCCTCCCACACAAAGTAGTCTTTTTCATCCGTCTCCCGGCCATTCATGATGTAGTGACGGTCAGGGGCCGTTAGTCTCTTGCCCCAATTTCCTCTCATCAGCTGAGGTTAGTTTGGGATCTTTTTCTGAGGAAAGTGGTTGAGTAATGAGAACGTGTGGTTTGGGAGGCCGATAGTGGCCAACAGACATTTGATGTGTTATCAGAAACTAGGCATATGGAACGTGATATGAGGGATTATTGTTGGTTGTAGTATTTAAATTGTGACCTACGATGTATTTTGAGATCTTCTGGGATAAACCATTTAATTTGTATTTCATCTCTCTTCCACTATGTAAAGTAGATTTCATTACATGCGGTCACTAGTGTGACTTTTCCATGTTATTGTATTTTTATATGACTGATATATCAAATATCATTTTCATCGCCCAGACTGCAGAAAAATAGATATAGATATAGATATATAAATATATATATATATATATATATATATATATATATATATATATATATATATATATATATATTTTGAACTGGGGCTGGATTTCCCCAAACATTTTGAGATAATCTGACCCACACCATAATCTCCCCGGTAATCGCGGGTAGGTGTGTAAACGGCGAGCTATGCAGACAAAGGTCACCTCTACCAATCACAACAAAGCCTGCCATATG
Source organism: Alentia gelatinosa (assembly GCA_950022655.1). Lineage (NCBI taxonomy): Eukaryota > Metazoa > Annelida > Polychaeta > Phyllodocida > Polynoidae > Alentia > Alentia gelatinosa. The sequence continues at coordinate 8,290,535 of OX465582.1, forward strand.
GCGCGGGATATGCTCTGTTTGGTTCCCGGATGTTATGGTGTCGAGAGACCCGATTGGCTCCTCAATATGTTTGCCGGGGTCCCTACAACTGGCGCTTCCTGATTCCGGAATGATATTAACATCTCATTCTAGGTTTACCATGGCGTTCGGTATTGGCTTGAGAGGATTCCGGGGTTTTAAACAGGTTTAGTTTTGTTGAAAAGTATAGGTCACACTCACAATGCACCGACTTAATTGTGTGCATTATCCTATCCCTAATAAAAAAACCATTTGCTTAACATGAGATTTGTTTATGTCATGGGTGTGACATAAAGTGTTGTTTATGTCACTACTTTCTAATACTGAAAAAATATGGAAACGGGGTAGGATAAAATCTAGATGCCACTCGTTTGATTTTGAGCTTATTTATGCCACTCATTTTGTTGGCTTCGTAATGTCACTCGTCTTCGACTCGTGATATTACGGAACCAACAAAATGCGTGGCATAAATAAACTCAGACTCAAACTCGTGACGTCTCTTCATATTATGTGCATTTGAGGAACAGACGCACTACCTGCCACACACATGACTCAGGAATAATTTTTGTTTTGGAAATGTGCTGTCACAGAGAATGTCATGCTCCGTCATGCTAGGGGGTTTCATGTCATGCATATATACATGGTTTCTTGAATGCAGCATCACAAATGGGAAATTTGTTCATGACCAGGAATCCAAGACAACATGTACTAAAACAAAGGCAGAACAGTCCAGAGCATAACTTGGATGCAACGACAAATAACAAATACAAACGAATTATATTTGAAAGATTTAAATAACAGCTCGAAAAATCAAAGATATCAGAACCATACATATTCTCAAGCACTTATTGATTCTAGGGAGGAAATAGGCAACCTCGCTTACATTTATTAGTAAGTCAGCTTTGGCTATGGCAGTGCCTGTCTGTCTTAATAGATAACAGGTGGAGGTTGAGGTGAGGGTGTGGAAGTTACTGCATTGTGCAACACAGGATATGCGGATCGAGGGGGGATGGTGATTCAAGTCTCAAAATTTGCTATGTCCGTTGGTTTCATTATCCTACCCCTAATAAAAAACCGCCATAGACTTAACATAGGCAAATTTTATGTGGCAGGCCGTGACATAAAGTGTTTTTTATGCCACTAGAGTAATAACAATATTGACCAATCAGAGAGCAGGATGTCAGCTACTATGAAAAAAAATTCTGTTGGTCATTGACTCAATATTTATCTTTTAGTAAAAGGCAAAAGCATAGACGAGATAGGATAAATACGAGACCGAACTCGAGTTAGACTTGTCAATGTCTATGCCACTCTGGTCAGGTCTGCTCCTCACTACACTCGGCTACGCCTCGTGTAGTAATACACGACCTTCCCGTCGTGGCATAAACATTGTCAAGTCTAACTCTCGTTCGGTTTCTACTAATCATCCTTTTCCTACAGACTACACCATTCTCTGATATGATCTCACAGGGCGTCCACTAGAGGCAAATAAAAAAATCAGCCAACCAACTAATTAACGAAAACCTGGATGAAGAAGCAGCGATACTGAATAAATTTTGGAACACATTGACGAAAAACATAGTGAGAGAGAAAACGTAGCATAAAAAGAGGGGATACACGCGAAAAGGCGTCTTGGCCTTTGGCATACGGCCCAGTCCCATGTTAACCTGCAGAATACTAATTTATAAAATTAGTTTTTCTCAGTTCCTCCGCCAACCTACCGTCGCTGTGAAGGAGGTATGGTGTTCGGATGTTGGAAAACAAGTTTTTGGGATCGTGAATGGTAGCGTGGAGTCTGCCTCGTTCATACATTCTAAACCTGCAGAATACTAGTTCAAGGGAGCCAAGCTACGTTCTGTATGGTAAAGACGGAGTCCTCACATCTAGGTTCGATCTACTTAGAACGGATCATGGTTCAGTTCGAGATTAACGGAGGATTTTGACGTTTCATGCACATGTCACTGAAGAAATTGAAAAAGCGAATGAACTGTGACCAGGTCCCCAGTACTGTCCTTCAGTACTCCCTACTGCAAATTATGAAAATGTGCCATACTAAGACAAGGAATACAGATAAGTCTGGGCTACCAATGGTCATACCTGTAGAATAATATCAAGAGACGTCACGAGTTTGAGTCTGCCACGCATTTTGTTGGCTCCATAATTTCACGAGTCGAAGACGAGTGACATTACGGAGCCAACAAAATGCGTGGCATAAATAAGCTCAAACTTAAACGAGTGGCGTCTAGATTTTATCCTACCCCGTTTCCATATTTTTTCATTATCAGAAAGTAGTGGCATAAACAACACTTTATGTCACACCCATGAAATAAACAAATCCCATGTTAAGCCTTTGGCGTTTTTTATTGGGGGTGGGGTAATGTATCAGCCCATTCACCAGTCCCATATCTGTACAAGAAGCCAATGTGCTTGTATCTCTCCATCCTCTAACAGGTCCGGCCCCAGACAGCGAATACTTGCCTCCCAACCCCACAAGCCAAGGTGGACCAGTCCAACCATCTACTACCCCTCAGAGCAGGTAGAGTAGGCGAGCCTCAATCTGTCGGTATAAACCGGAAACAACAGGCGCCGTCTAGTGGGCTAAAAACACTACGGACGGAAAGACCGCCAGGGGTCGTTGTGAGTGCAAACCGCAGCTTGCCCGGTGTTTTCTCTAGTTTCACCACAACAGTCTCGATGGATGTTTCGGCGAATCAACCCAAAGTGCTCGTTTCGCGCCCGTATATGTAAAACACCCGGTAAGGGGATTTACTTTCTAGTCAGCAACAGTTTACCAGCACTTAGCGCTAGAAAATAGATGTACGCTGTTCGATAAATACCAGCTACACGTCGTTGACGACGTTTCCAGACTGCATAGCAACTGAGAGCAGACGACATTAACCAAACAAACAGGACCAGCATGCGTTCAATATTTTCAGGGAAGTAGCATCAATAATTACCCAGTTCTCGTGTGGCCGCGAGAAGCCACGAGAGTGGGCTCCATTATCGCTCTGACGTCACGCGTTTTCGGTATCTTAGAAGTTCCCATTAAACAGTTAAGTTAGTGGTGTGTGCCTTTGACTGATTTGACAGACTTCGGTAAGGCATTTGATTTTCACACATGGCCCACAAAACCAGAGTTAACTCGTTATTAATCAAGATCGCATTTCGCAAAAGTTCTGCATCTGCCTGGTGCTGGAATTCTTGCTGTTTATTAAATCTGACGCCATTTTGCTTGCCATATTTGATACCAATCCAATATAAATCGGTAATTCGGCATATGGCTTCACACCTTTTTTGGTTAACAAAATAATTTTCCCTCTGAGGCAGCCAACTCATATCTTGCAGATTATCTGTGTAAATTATGAATATTTCAATGACTGACTATCCCTGAAGTTTGTCATCCAAACTTTTATAAGAACAGTGGTCCGTATTTAAACCTCATATACATGTCAGGATCAATAAAAGGTCCCAAAAAAGGCCTTGTCTAAAATTCAGTATACCACTACTATAATAATCGAAATCTTGGGAATAATAATCCCTGTCTAAAAAGTATCACATATTTGGTTTGAGTGCAATATATCTTTCGGTTGACACAGAGGAGAGAACACTGATTTCTGCTAGTTGATTAAACTTTGTGTAATATGCATGAGGTGCAGGCAGTAAGCTACGGTGATTTGTCTTATGGCACGCTAAAACCGCAACTAACATTCTTAAATGGCGTGTAACGACACATTAACTGAAACGGTAATTATCTGGATGGTTCTGCCTATATAATTAATAATACAACGGTGTTTATATTAGTTCTGTTACAAGATAACTAAAGTACTAGTCATGGCCGAATTCTGTTCTCTAAATAAATCAATTCAATCCATAAGAGGCTCATATGAACTTATATGAAACGTCTATAGCCCCGAATAAATGCCAATCATCTTTTCAAAGGAATACCAGGCATGTTTGGTGTTTTCAACGCCTTTGGTTCGATGATTGCCTATTATTCATTGATATCAATCAACTTTAGAAATTAGCTTCTAGCCTGTCCTGTTACATCAAACTGCTTCCGATACCCCAAATTAGGACAGGCAAAACATCTAACTTTAAAGTAATTACCGGAGAGTAGACTGGCGTCTTTAGATTCGACACTCCTACGGCCAATAATTAAAGATCACAAAAGACGTGTTTGTGTGATTCTTCATATACAAATTTTATATTCCAGCATAAAGGAAGTGGAGAGAATACTGGAAATATATAGTTATAATTAATAATTGTGGTAATTATTTAAAGCATCACAAGTTCCATATATAATAGTGCATAGCGCACGATGTGGCTGTTGTAATAAATACTTGGTGGTATAACTACTTGGTTGTTGATTGGTAAACGTAGCTCTGCTTGTATGTTACTAAACTGCAAAATTGTGAGTCGGTCTTTGATTATCCTGATAAATCCTCTTGGAGAACATACATTGAAATCCTCTGATCAGCACTCACTGTAAGAATGATGCAATATGAAATGGAATTTAGCTTGGTTACGCATCTAAAATCTAGTAATGTGCAGTATAACAGGAGAGGCTATTTTAGGAAGTTAAGAAAATATACTCGCCTTCATCATGTTTACTAATGTATACAATGAGCCAAACCTCATGGGGTATTTCCCTGACACCATAACGACATATCTTAGAACATGGTATTCTTGGCTTCGGTTAGGTGTGGCATTAGAGGGAAACTATGTTCCAGTGAAAGGAAGTCAAAGTTACGAGGTAAGGCTTGGAAAAATTACTGCCCAAGGCCTTGGCCGCGGGCAGTAATTTTTCCAAGCCTTACCTCGTAACTTTGACTTCCTTTCACTGGTACTTGGTTTCCCTATTCCTTTATACCTTCAAATGTGGTTTAATAACGATAATTAGCGTTATTTGCTCATCCACCATCAAACCTGAAGCCAGATCCAACCTTATCGAGTAACTTGACACTTTATGTTTACTCCCCACTGCCCTTTTCATATGAATTTTGTAAGAGACAATCTGATTGGTCTAAATGTCAACCTTGGGTAGTATACAGCAACCTTGGGTAGTATCCATAAGTTACTCCACCCCCCAGAAGGTGGTGTAAGCATAGAGTGTACAGCCATAGGTATATAGGAATACAGCATCCTGGCTGTCTCAAACGCACACACACATGCTTATACACCACACCACATTGAGCTCAGCATAGTCTCTGTCCCCCATCTCCGCAGGGAACTGCTGACCCTTCTACATTGCCATGCGGGGTATTGTTTGCAAAGAAGTGCCACTACAACACTTTATGTGGGACGAGCCGGTCCATTAGCCGCGGCCATCACAACTTTTTCCCAGTGCCAAGTGAGGGAGTTTCTTATAAGCGAACCCCCACGTGTAACTGATGAGTCCATTCCATCACACCCGGTCACTTAACCCTTCAGCAAACTAATTTCCTTTCCCAATTTTCTCTACTTGAAAAAGGGCAGGATTATCTGAGTTGTCATAGGGAAATGCGTGATGGTGAGAGGAGGGAGGAGAATATGGATAATTTTGCCGCTGCATATGAGCTGGATAAATATTTGGTGATATTTGGCAGGGTCTACTCATTTCTATTTGACGCCTCATGGCGGTTGCCTCCTACGGCAGATGCTTGGTTGTGTTAACCCCTGCTTGTCTCTGTTAGCTTTCTGTGATAGATGCCCAGAAGTGTTAACTTGTGACAGATAGTCACGGTTAGCCTCCGGTGGCAGATACTCATGTTAACCTCCTGTGACAGATGCTTGTTGTGTTAGCCTCGTGTGGCAGATCCTTGGCTGTTAATTTCACATGAAAAAAACCCGCCTGGCGGTGTTAACCCTCTGCGACAAATGGTTGCTGTATTTGCCTCATGAAAGATACCTGTATGTGTATTAGTTTCCAGTGACAGATGCCCACCTGTCTGAGCTCTTTTTGGCAGATATTTACTGTACTAGCCTACTGTGGCAGATACTTGTTTTATCCTACCCCTAATAAAAAACTCCATAGGCTTAACATTGGGTCACTGTATTCGGTCTGGAGTTCAGTAAAATGAAAAATATCGCTCTAGTGGGATACACTTGACAAATGACGTCATTTGTTAATATAGAAGTAATTTAGACGGGCGGGTTGGATAAATTCTAAACCAAACTCAAGTTAGTCGTGTTATTGTTCATCGCACTCCGGCAAGATCGCATATTACTGCTCTTGGCTCCGCCTCGTGCAATAATACACGATCTTGCCGTCGTGCAATAAACAACAACACGACTAACTAACTTCTCCATAGTATTAGCCTCCTCTGACAGATGCTGTTTAGTATCCTATGATCAATGCTTGCTGTTCTAGCCTCCTGTGACGGATGCTCACATGTTAGCCTCCCATGACAGATACTCGGTGTGTAAGCCTCGGGCAGCAGATGCTGGGTCGTATTCTGGGTCCACGTCGCAAGTGACTAAAGCATAAAGACGACCCATGGAGGAGGCCACTCAAAATCCTCCGACAATGCAACGTAATGGCGTCATAATCAAAGCAGAAAATGTTTAATCAGTTCTGCCTCCTTAAAAAAGACTTCCAAAACCACCCCCTGAGAATAAAACAAGAAAGAAAATACTAAAAAATAAAGAAAAGACTCCTTAAAAATCGAAAAAACAACATGATTTGTCAAAAAATAGGAAAGGAAAGCGGAAGGTCGCCGGTTCTGAGTTGTTCTCACCCTCGGAAGTCACGCTATCTACGAATGAACTCATTAAGTAACTCTCAGCACGGTGTTTTTCTTACTCCCAATGCCAACTTTAAGAGAATTAAGGGCATATTCTTACTGGTTACCAGGAAGGACAAGTAAAACTTAGAACAAATTCCAGTTTTTGTCACATTTAGAATGTGAAGTTAACGGAACTCTATGCACCATTTTAGATATACTTAGGAGTCGTCAACGTCAGCTCACGATTATTTACTTTGTTGCCATTCGTTTAAGTCGCAAGTGACCCCATTAAATCCTCTATGGATGATTGTTGACAAAATTAATATTACCAGGTACTTCGCATCATGGCGGTTCCAATAGCTTCAGAATAAAGGAATCAGGTAAGACCACAACAGAAGGCATTGCGACAATTTCTTTGCCGTTAGGGTTAAGAAAAGAAAAGGTTGCCTTTTGAGAAACCACTTGCAAGATGTAAAGTACCCATTCGCAAATGACATGGGATTAGTACATCACCATAGCAACCGGTATTACATGGGTCGTTTGAAATCTTGAGAGATCTCATTCTTTATTTTCAGAAGCAAATGGCTGCTTTCTAAAAATAACGAACACTCATCTACATGGTGACTGCAAAAGCTACTTTGCCATTATTTTCCTATGGTGAAAGATGTTCCCTTTTATTTCAGCTTTCATTATAACTGGTTTAATGGTACTTTTTTTGCTATATTGGTCATAGATGTAAACTCCTCTAAGAAGGTTCTTAAAAGCAGTTGGTGTAAAGTGGGGAAGAAGCCATAGTAAATCCTGGCAATTCCAATGAACTGCCTGGTAAATCTTATGTAACTTTACCGTTTCAATATTTGTGAATTCTGTTGTAGCCTGTTAGTATTTTCCCAAAATAACCACCTGCATGAAGAACAAAATGGCGGCAGACATATATGCTGATACCAGCCACAGAAACAGCCTTGGTACCTCTAATCAGAGAGCCAACTTGAAAGGCACCAGCGACGACTCTATCAAGACTCGGGCTGGAAATACCCGAACCAGCTTCATTCACGCCTTCTCTGACATCATCAATCACGTGGTGCCCTGTCGGCCAATCAGATGACAGATGACCATCAGCACCCGTCGCTGGTTACTGGTGGGAATCACGTCCTGTGCCGTCAACCTGCTGGGCGGCAGGCCACAGGGAGCTTTTCCGAGGTGGACGGTGCAGATCGTATTTGCATATTCCGAGTCACACTCTTCCCCCACAGACGGCGTGTGATCTTTCACCTATACATCCTCCCACTCTTACTCATAGGTCCCAAGAACTAATAACCATCTTATGAATACGAGGCCTCTCTACAGGGTTGATATCAGCCTTACACCTGAGTCATACAAACAGGTGAAGCCTACATGATTTGTGTAGGGAGTTTTGGAACATTGCGGGCAGCAACCTATTTACTTTGTTTAACCGGGATATCACCTACTTATAACTACACAAATAACACAGGGCACAATATTGTTGATTGGTAATTTTGTCGATATGCACAAGTACTCAGAAAGGAATCATATCAACGATGTGGCCGTCATAAGCGATATAGGTCATTTGCTAGCGGAAAGGAGTAATTTTTATGTACTTGGTCATACAAAAAAGCACGTTCTAAAGTGAAATCTTGATCTCACCGATACTACATTGCGATGAGAATAACATAAAGTTCTGTATCAACGCAACTACCCAGTCTCAATAATATCTGTTATACAAGGGCTACAGAATTCTAGATTGAATATTTAGAAGAACTGCCTGCACTCATAACATGACTTAACGGTTTCTATGTAATAAAATTAAGATATATTAAGATACGAATGAATCGTCTTTAACTTTATCCACGTTTTCAGTAAGAAAAATTTAATTTAAGATAATGTGGAATTCATTGAATTATCTCTCCGTAATCTCTCCAGATCGGAACCGGAAACGGCCCCAGATGTTGCCATAGTGACACCCGTAATATATTAGACAACAGAAAGAGGTCTGGTAATGTTAGTGATGCTCTGTCATCATGTCCTTGTTTTTGTGTTTGGTTTTTCTTCATCAAACATGTGGAAAAATACAGGGCACATTAACAGGTAACAGACTAAAGGTGTCTTCGACATCCAGAATCTGCGTGGGTAGCATCTGTCTGGAGCCTGACATCTGGGCCACTTTTTTCACCTAGTTATTTTCTTTTTGTGCTTCGTTCGCCAATGATACAATGCTTTCCATACATGTGGACTGCGGGATTCTGCTGTCAAGTGCAGTCTTCTCGAAGTATTTATTGTTCCTAGCATGTTCTATATTGAGGGTATTTTTTATTGGTCAATACTTCTGTCTGCCCACAATAAGTACCCAGCTGACAACGCATATATACTGAGCCATACGTATACAAATATATAACCTCTATCGAAATATAGGCATGTTATATGCATATGCCTAATATCCCAAATTGCCATCCATAACCTCTGTATATCAGTCTGTTGATACTATCATTAAGACAAACACACTTTCAGGTTCTTAATAAGAATAACAGAATAACCATATTCAAACAATGCGAAGTAAGTGGTATATATATATACATATATATATATATATATATATATATATATATATATATATATATATATATATATATATATTATATGACCATATATTAAGGCACCGTTGCTCAGATGGAAGGAATTTCATCTCTGAGGTTTTATCGTGTGGACACTATGTGGTTTCCTAGACATCAGACAAGGTTTCTAAACGTGTTCAACATTTAAAAGGATTTACTGGAATTCATTAGAAGCGGACACTAGAACAGGGCTCAAAATACAGTAGGGAAATATTCACGAAGCCTATAGGACTCGATCTAACGACACCCACGATCCTCACAAATCTGCAGAGAGGGGAGATTCCTAAGCAGGAGACAGCATTCAGAAACTCCTATGTACATATACTCAACAGAGCAAGATAGGAGGGACTTAGAACATGGTTTTCAGGAGCATGGCAATTGAAAAGTAGGATGAGGCGAGCAAACTTAGGATTAGTCACTGTCTGCTCTCTACTATTTTCTTCTTTTTTTTTTTTACTTTATTTTCATTATTATTCCACAGAGTGTGTTATACATGTGACTTTCCCTCGTAGTTTACATGTGACCATCCCTCGTAGCTTACATGTGTCAATCCACCGTAGTCCTATATATATTTTTTTTTTTGCAGCACTCTTCTTTATACATCCTCATAATACATTTACAAAATTGTCAGTTCTTTCTCCATGTCCAAAACTACTTTCTCACTTCCATAATTCAGTAAAACCGACTGTGTAAACATGTGTTCACTCCAACGATGCTCTCTACTATTATGTATATCGTAATATATGTATTAAGCTTATACAAACTAGGACTGTATATAAAATCAGACTGGTAATTCCGAACTAAGTGTGTATAACATTTATATGCAAACTGTGTACTAGATGTGTATAGAATTACTAGGAGTGTACCAGATTTTATCCTACCCCTAATATAAAATCCCATAGGCTTAACATTGGGTTTCCGTATGCCAAGCTGACTGGCATACAGAGTTTTATATGCCACCAGTGGCATACAGCATTATTATCACGTAATATTCCAAAATTGAGGAGATAGGGTAGGATAAAATCAAAACCTGATTCGTTCTAATCTTGGCCACCGCATTCCACTCCTGAAGTTTTGGGGACTTCACTCGGCTTCGCCTCATGAAGTCACTTTGCCAAACTCCAGTCGTGGAATACGGTGGCTAAGATTAAACCACATTCAGATTTACGATATTATTATCCACCTAAAGTGTTCATAGAAAATTGTATGCTCCTCGAAGTTGACTCTACGCAATATCCTCGCATGCGTTCGGATATTACTACGCGTCAACTCCTTGGAGCATACAATCGGTTGTATCTGAAACCAACCAGTCAATCGTGCAGGGTTTAAAACAGTTTACGTGGAGAGAGGATGCAGACAGACCTGTGAATTATTACCTACTATATTTAAAACGTTAGAATTCCGTCGAATCCGCTTGGAGAATCTCCCGCACATAGGGACAGAGTGAACTCGATCTAGGGTGGGAGATTGAAGCCCCACGGGAGTGAGATTCTCGTGTAGGGAAAAAATCGAACCTGGTCTTCTTTTTTGTAGGACTATACTCAGACAAACTTCTTCTCTTATGATTCATTTTGCGCCATGCCGAAATCAAGGTTTGGTATTGTAGTTTTCTGATCTATTTTTCTTGTGAGAAACCAATGAGATCTCAACTTTCGCTGGTTTCAATCCATAGAGTGCTGATCGCTGATGATCAGCTCAAGCACCTGTGTCATACGAAATGATAACCACGAGTTTACGATGGTTTCCCATTCACCCGCTAGAGGGCCCAGTTCGCCTGTAGTGTGGCCGACTTTCGTGGTACGAACGGAGGGGGGGGGGGGGGGGGGGGGCTAGCCAAATACGATTCGACGAAGTCGCTAGTCCAGGTTCAAAATCTGGACAAATGGGAGGAGAGACGCCCTGTCCTCTGACTGAACCCGGCATATTGTGAGCTACTGCCCCCTAGTGGTGACCGGACATTGTGCTTTGCTGGTTACTGACGGCACTCTGCATATATTTGGGCTAGCGTTTGCAAGTGATGGTCATACGTTGTGTACATCCGGTATACACCGACCAAGACACCATTTAACACTAGATGACATACTGGCATGGACAATCACCAATACACAAGTTTACCTGCACTGAGAGACGTCAGGATATTGCGTGGTCGACATGTTTGTTATCATTAGTGAGTAATCCTAAAGCAAAGTCCATTATAGTTTTAAGAAACAGTTTTAAAATCTATTTTCTTTGTACTCATATATATATACGGCATGTGTAAAACAAACATTAAAAGTATAAACATAGTATTCCTGGATGATTTTTGTTTTGCTTTTTTAATAACTTTCTTTATTGATGTCGATTTGGAATAGTAGTATAAGGTTGGTCATCGCATACGATTTTTCTTTTTTCTTTTTTCTTAATTTAAAAAAAAATTATCAATGCCCTAGTTTTTCAGGCAGATAAGCATTGACATCAAACAAGAGGTCCTCAGCGACAGCCTTTCATAGGCTGGTTTTCATTGCTAGACCACCAATCAGTATGACATCGAAACATAATGCCAAAACTAAATACAAGTTCACATATAAAATAACAGGATCGTACATAAGCAACAACAAATATAGCTAAGACACAAAATATCCAGAAAGAGAGTGGATTTCCATCATACCAGTGATGTCAAAACCACAACTAATATAGGATTCACCCATCCCGCAATCTAATGACGATTAAACAGTTGGTTTTGTTGCGGTATGGCATCCCTCATAGAGTTCTTAGGAATATTTTAAAGGTGCTTTAGTTAACAGTAATAGGCGCTGGTCCATTCCATAGTGTAGATCCAGCATAAATAACAGAACTTTTAAAGGCTGTACAGTTTGGACGATGAGTGAGTAACTTTGGTCCATCATGTAGTCGTGTGTGTCCCTGGTCTACAACTAGGTAGTCATTATCATGTGCTCCGTGATACATGAAGTAGAGAGATTCATTGCCTGTGACGATAGACTAGTGAACGTGGCGTAACTGTACGCTATATCGCCAGTACTGGCCTCAGGATAATAGCTCTACTTGCCTCGCCGAATTACTAAAAACTAATATAGTAATTTCACCACAATACTGTTGGTAAGAGTTGCACATCTCTAAACAATGATGCCGCCTGGAGAGAGATCTGTACAATGACAACCCCTTGAATATTATGTCCCTTTAGAATATGCTGTGCGGGCTTAAGATAACTCCATACAAAACTAACGCACACATGCCCGATGTTTTAGAATGATTCTTGTTGACTAAACCAACCTCATGGGAGCTAGCTGGTGGAATTGGTGAGAGATATATTGCTGGGGCAGTCTAGCGTACTAACCATAGGGTACAATGCATGGTAGCCTTCGTTGTGGTAGCCTTCGTTATCGACTAATACAAAGCCATGATGGTGTTCGGACTGGTAGTCTAATGGTTATGACATTGAATGAACTGCATCACGTCTAAGCGAATCTAAGCCGCAATATTTTTATTTTTATTTTATTGTTTTATTTAGACTGTAAAAGTGGTCAGCCTAAAAGGCCGGTATGGTTCACCCTTACAGTATAGTTGCCTGGGTTTAAATTAACCATAGATGAAGTTGAAGTTCCAGTTTCAACATTTGAAAAATAATCTTTGAGAAAAGACATAGTACACACAAGCTTCAACTCCTTTCGTCAATAACTTGAATTGATGCTTTAGTGTATTCCCTTCACAAAGCCCCTAAATACACCACAAGCCAAATACAGTGTTGTCTCTACATTCATTAACTAAAAAAACCCACATCACTCTGCATGGTATAAATATCTACCTAATTGGGGAGGTTATGAATGCCTCATAGTATCCACATGAATCATACTAACCATCCACCCCTTTTTTCAGGGGGAAGAGAGAAAATTACTACTGGTTCCCCTCACCTGCTCCGGCTGAATGAATAGGCTCATTATATCGCTCGCCGGGACCAAGCCAACCTATCGACAGCCAGGGATAATTCATTTAGAATGTGCCTTCCAATAAGCAGAAGGATATTTGTAGTGTCCATGAAAGCCAAATCTATTTAAGGAGGCGGGTCTGAGGGGAGGAGGTGGCGAATGTTGAAGGGGGGCCGGAGACAAATTCGGAGGGATTTGTATCTTAATTGAAATGTCCAGGCGAGATAACACGGCAGCAGTTCACTCTAATGGCTGCCTTCACTGAAGGCCGCCATCTTCCCAGAATTCTCCTTGCCTCACCAGCCCAATCAAATAGCTGCAATCGCTGTTGTCCGTGCCTCGGCTGCAGATAGTGGTTTATCTTCACATCGCCGACTCGGAAAAAAGGTGTTTACTGGTACAATGCCGAATGAAGGATATACACAATGAACAAATGGATATCGACTATGTTAACGTGGCATCTATTAGATGGGTTATCAATTAAATGCAGGCTCCTCGTTTATCTGCAGCTTCAATGACCGCCTCAGGGACAAAGGCATCGTGAAAAACCAGTAAACACGCGCATTTATACGACTATTATGATCGAATAAGGACGCTGGTCGCTTTACTGATCGTATGTTGAAGATGAAGAAAGAGGATGGTGGTCGTCATCGAAAGCTGGTCGACTGAGTGAGCTAGTAGTCAAGTAGTCAAACAGTTACATGTGATGATACCTCATTATACTGAAAAGCGAATCAATCGAGGATATTTATCTGAGAATAAGACATGGAGTAAACAAGGTCACAGCATCTGATTAGTTTTACAATGCGAGAAACTAAACCCGTCGATATTGTAGAGATGGTATTTCTCCTGGTCATATTGATCAATATAGGAACTTGCTGAATATTATTACATACCTATGGCCGAACGTCTATGAAATACTACCCGCTAATAGGGGTACAGTATTAATAATGTTCGGGCGCACTGCGCCTGTAGTAAATATTCGGGCGCACTGTGACCTTCAGGTCAATTGGTATATATAATAAGTTTAAAAAATGGCGGTTTTTTATATTAAGGTATGTCACGGACTTAGATATAAGTCCGTGGGTATGTAATAATAAGAAAACGTAGTGACTGAGCCCGTAGGGATGCCGTTCTCGGCCTTTTGATGCCATAAACACGTCCCGACGCCGCAGGGGGAGGAACGTATATCCATGGCATCAAAAGACCTCGAACGGCCATCCCTTCGGGCTCAGTAACCATGTTTTCTCTTAATGCTGATTTGCGAATCACGTCCTTGTCAATGTATTGTAGTGTAATTGTAATCACAATACCACATCACGTAGAGGGGTCCCACTAGTACTGTGGCAGTAACACTAGTTAACCCCTCTGATATCCCCGATTCATCTCCAAGCACAACCCCTCTGGCAAGCGCTCCTCTCCTCTGGCATGAACAATATATAAACAAATAATTAGGTTCTGCTTGGCGAGTGTGCCAACCGCCAGTAGGCGGCGCCTCGACCCTTGTTCTGGTCATTGCGCATGCGCGTGCCTGACACGTAGCGGTCACTGACTGAACTATGTTGCCTGTGTGGACGTGAGGAGTGCAAGAATGGTCACTCTCCATGCAGAGATTCCTTAATTAGCCACTATACGCTTGGGAAGTGAAGTGTTGATACTGAGACTTGGGAACTACGATAAATAACATACACTGAACTACACACTAAAGAATATTTCTAATACGCTTTGATTCCATAGGGCCAAGATCAACCCCGTCCTATATCCGGGCCTTAAATCTGGTACATAACCGGCGTTCGCAGGGTGTGGTGGTTCGCTGTTAACTATTTGTAATGGAACAACACCAAACCTAAAGGCTGAACACACAACGCGCTCATTTTTGGAGATTATTTTATGGATTTTAGTATAACAATAGCTCAACATATTCCTGAAACATGAAATAATAAATCATTCTTTTACGAAGGGGTACCTGACACCTGGACTGTGCTCTGTTTCGTGCCGCTCCCAGTTTATAACGAAGCCCATTAAACAAATTCTTCAAGTTCTACCTCGCAAGGGGAAATAAGAAGGTACTTGATCAGGTAATAGGAATAATGCTTAATGGGTTTCTGTTGACCATGCTTTTGAGTTTGGTATTTGGCGTTACCTCTAATTCAATTTATAATAGAATACATGTACAGCAGTTTTCAACATTGTTATTTACTTCATTGATATCTCCTAAACTTGGACTGGAAACATACCACTGTTTTCCAGGATCTAATAAAAGAAAACCGTGCCTATACATTAAAGTGCTTTGAGCTTGAATGATATTCAAAATGGCCATGATATGGTTAAAATGCTTCAGTATCGTAAGACAAGGGAATATTATGGGGGCTTACTGCACAGAGCAGGCGAAATAGTTCCAAAGGCAACTATATCAATGCGCCTATAGAAGTGCCAGTTGAAGGAGATGCATATTGTGGACAAAGTCTGTGAATACAGTTTGAATTCTAATTTATCACAATTACCCCTGAAATATTGGAAACAAATAACGGTTGCAGTAGTATTTTACAATGAGGTCCGTTATTAATTGTTTCCAAATAGGTAAAGGAAACATTTCGTTCTCATTAAAAGAACATGGAGCCCACACACCATGCGGCTATTATGTAGACGATGAACTATAGAGCAAACGTAGAGGTGACAGACTTTTTACTGTGGCTAATAGCAAATACCTAACTGAACACCCCAAAGAAATGCCTCTGAAGCGACCTCAAAGGGGGCAGCACCGTATTCGCTTTGTGGCGTCCTCATGAAGTAACACTAAAAAGAGTGAGATGGAAGACATATGGGCGAAACGGAACAGGCAAACAATGCGGGTCCGGTTCGGCTCAGACTTGGTATAATCCGCTTTTTTCATCCAATACGGGAGTACCTCTGGCAACCATCTGATGTCCATGAAGGGTGTGTGTGATATAAGCATTGGGCGACAAATTAGTTCTGCACATTATTATATAGAACTGCATCGAGAATCTTATAAATAGACAATACTCCACGAGTTTGGATGTGCCTGCATCGTCATCGAGGCGAAGCCGAGTGACGATTATGGCACATCCAAACGAGTGGAATATTGACTATTTTACGATTCGAGTGCGGTTCTGGATTTATCTCACCCATTTCTATGATGTTAGATAGTATCAGAATATCAGAACAGCTTGAATATACCTAGTGAATCTATATGACGTCATCTCAAATTCACTACGCCATGGCCGTGGCGTAGTATCGTCACTTTACGGGGGTGATCGTTGAGTATTTTTTCCTAATGTTATTTCTATGGCGAAGCTTGTACCAGGGGTGAGATAAACGCCGTGGATCCATGTAGTTGAGTGGCGCATATTCTGAATCCAAGTTGAGCTGCTAGCATGGGAACAGTTTCCTAAAGGACAATAGTGTTTCAGCTAATATCAGAAAACTGTTTACTTAATTTGCACAACCATTTGGAAGATTATCTAAATTCTCTGGTATGATATAAAACCAGTTAATGAATACTGAATTTAAGGGTTAACAAAGACGATAATAGATTTGAATACCTTTTTAGGGAATCTTAGGATGAGATTGATAGTTAATGAATTTTGTAATGGAGAATTAGTAAAGGGAGACTTATCAGAGGGAGACTCTAAGCAGCCCGCCTCAGCCTAGACCGCAATGGAAACCTAACATGAATCAGAGCAAAATTATCGATCCTTCAAAGCCTGAAGGCAAAAGTCTATCTGTTTTTGTATGTGTGAATTTCAATCACATATCCCCGTTGCTATAGTACTCCAGGTTCAATACCCGTGAAGATCTGCTCTCACAATAAGTATATGAATTGGACACCCTTGGCATAGCTCACGTAGGTGGTGTTTTTCTCCCTACTTACGATCCTATATATATGCACGGGTATAAAAAGGTCCCCGAGATCCTGGTCGAGTTACGATTAGGGGGAAACCCCGGGCTGAATCCAGGATTCTCACTTAACACGCAGAATGACACTCAGGAGAAATGGACAGAATGTTTCCAGTTAGAAACATGCAACTAAAGAGAAAAAAACAGAAAGCTCCTGCAGGAATCACGGCTGATAGTGTTCTATATTTCGTCCTTGGTGTGCCCTTGCGATTTGATCCGCAGATGAAGAATACCGGGGATAATATGATTAGGTTTCTTTGTTTGAATGTTGATATAAGTCAACAGACTATTTTTGGTAGGGGTAAGTAACAGGTAGGGGGCATAGCGAGTGCAGTGACATTTTTAGATCTTATGTCGGATCGCAGGTATGCCGTCTGTGGTCTCATGAATCACTTGTCTGTCCCGACCTGTTGTGTCTGACTGGTGCTTCACACACTCAGACATAGACCCAGACATGTACGCCATGTTAAAGGGAAAGCAGACGTCATACTTCAAACAGATCCGCCAAAACCTGTCCAAACTTGACTACGGCTATGTAGCGGAGACTACGCATCCCAAATCAACATCCTGTAGTGAAGGGGAGTAATACAATATAAAGGTGTACAGTATGGTCGCTGAGGTCAGGAACTATTTACTTCAGGGGTTAGAATGCACCAATGGTGATCACTAGAGGTGCATACCAACCGGAATACCCAACGGTTCCACGCCCTCCAAACTAATACTTTGGTGCCATTCCACCTTCTTCAAACTTAATGATTGTTCATTATCCAAACCATTTTCCATTTGCCGACGAAGAATTATTTGTGTTCTCCTAAAAGTCTGTCGGTGGTGCCACGGACTGCACATCGATATAAAATAATCGGTGAGAGTGCAGCCGCAGCGTATACCTTGATTCTTCTGCATTTAATAGGTGCCTACCGATTTAATGGTCATTCTGAAACCTTGAGCATCACCGATGAAATTAAAGCATAATTTCCGCAAAATTAATTTGTAACTATTTCAAATGCTTGCTGTTTCCATTCACCGATCTTGCGTCGGTGTAAACAAAACTCGATGATTCGATCGGTGGTTCCACTGTTCCTGACTGCAGATCGATGGGGAATGATCGGCCAATGGAAAATGGCTTTTGATTGCCCCTGAGAGAAAAACTAACAAAACCCCAAGACCTTTATACACGGTTGTTTGAATCACTCAGACTGTTCATACCGACGTGTAAAGCTTTCCAGTCATATAACGATTCCTTCGTAAGTTACCAGATCAGGTTGCCTAAAATTACTGTAGTTTGCCTCAGTGATTCTTTATAAAGTTACACAGTTCTGTTATAATGCATACGACTAAGGCACAGTCACGATATATACTGTGGAGCCCCCCCCCTTAGATCTCTCACCCCACCCCTCCACCAACACTCTCACCCCACCCCCACCAACCCACATCACAAACATACACCCACCCACCCACACACACCTACACCACCCACACCTACACCCCACCCACACCTACATACACTTACACAAAAACGACAAAACAATTGACTTGTGATCAAGCTTTTAGATCGTAGACCTACCACAGAAAGGAAGTACTTTGAGCTATTCCTGACTGCATGTTGCAAAGATGCAGTGTCCTCATGACGCCATCAAAGTGATGAACACCTCACTGATAGCCACCATTTCCACCTTGGTCTTTCTTAATATGAGGCTATCCATAAAGTACGTACACAGAATCTCTGAAAGGATTGACTCCCATCCCCCTTTTCGTTTTTGTACGGGATAGAATAAAGAAGGGACGTACACAAAGTTTCGGAAATTTTTAACACCCCACCCCACCCCCCGTCTCTACGTGGATGGTCACTATTGGGATCTGCCTGGAATGTTTTATTCTATATTTTACTCTATACGGTGTAAAAATGCACTGTTCACCCTCAAATGAGAATGTGCACATTGGTAGTTCTACTCTTTTCTTTCGCAAGGGGGTGCATATATTTACACACCACTGGAAAAGATTAATCTTTGAAAAAAACCCACTGATATATATATATATGTGACTAATCCAATGTAATTAAATCTAGGAACCGCCCAATATTCTAACTACACCAAATCTCATATACCAATATTAGGGCAAGGTAGGTCAACGGTTAAATTCAACCTCTGCTCTATCTACTTGGACCCCTCACACTTTATTAAATTCTTTCATCCATATTCTCAACGTGCATCAAATTATATCCCATCGCCATGGTACTAAGGCTTCTCGTATCACGGAGGGGGGGGGGGGGGGGGGCGTCGCACACAATATTGGTCTGTATCAATCATTCCCTCAATCAAAGCATTGGAAATGATTCAGAGACAGTAATACCCAAGCTATAATAGGGGTAAATTGTATATCCTAAAAATGATATATATATAGACAATAATCGATGGTTTTGTGGACAGGCGGCTGTAAACCATGAGAGGTTGACGCGTAGCAATACACGAGCGCTAGCGAGTGTATTACGAGGTCAACCCCGAGTGGTTTACAGAGCTGCCTGTCCACAAAACCATCGTTTGTTGCATTTATTATCCATCTTTTCGAATAATTAAACCCAGTAATTGCCATATTAACGGGTATAACGATAGGAACTATTTCTTTGCTCTATAGCAACAGGGACTATTTTTCCCGTATACCATGGTTTAGAGGCCGTATACCACAGGTTTGAATCCGTATACCACAGTTATGGTATCTGACAGGTTTTATACAATGGGTCGTGGTTTACTGAGTCTCCATACATTCTCAATGGGGACTTTGTATACGATGGATAATAAAGTATAAGATTAAAGAAGACAAACAAGCAAATACCACCGGGTGGCTTGTGGTACTGACTATTCATTCGTACTGGAGCATTGCTCCAGTACTGGTGGAGTAGAGCACCTACTTTGTCTGTGGCTTTTATGGTTCCAGCATATATGAGTCTAAATGCACGTAGATAATAAATGTCGGTGTATTCCCAAGGGACACCGGCCGCAGCTTAAAAGCACATGCGGAATACCTAAATCCTTATAGAAAGCCAACAGAAATATCGTTAAACGTTCATTTAGGGTCTCGAAATAAAAAAGTATTCCTAAATTCCATTTCTCGATGGAGTGTCCCATGATAGGTGCGTCATTTAGGAGCTGAGTATGATATTTGATGGGGCAAACACGCTGGATACATACAAGTGTGAACAGACGACAAATGGTGGCTGCTGGTTCCTAGCGCCCTGCTGTGCAAATACTATATTCCTCCAGTAACCAGTGCAACACCAGAACTGACGTTCGGTCTTTACAAAAAGGAAGTGGTTTTTAATGTTTCTTTTTGCTGTCTATTGTTTAAAGCACAGCCTCTGCTCGTTTAATTATCTGTTAAAACTATCACCGAGCCTGTCTTTGATCTCACAGACAGGACATAATTCTGTTCGCAAGCCGACCGTGGAGATGAGACAGACGGACGTGTCCAAGCTGCATTTAGTGCCCAAGACTGTTACTCATTTGAAGAGGGGGGATTTCGTGGGTGTGGCATCACATCCATATGGCTTTGAGTCACTATTACTGTATCATACCCTGCATTGTACATACAATGCATGACATAGAAATGGTACAATACCCTGCATAGCATCTGGATCGAAATACCTTGCCTTAACCCTATAACCTGTAATAACTCCAATTTCAGTGGCTGTCATTTATAGAGAGCAAACAACATATCTGTATGCTCTGGGTATGTCCATACAAACTCCCTATGCGTTTTCTATGGACACTTTGTATTAGGTGGATAATAAATGACGATACCACTGTGGTAGTATTGACATTGCATTTATGAGATTGAAACAAGTACAATTCCAAGTAGGGCTCCTGAGCAGAATCCACCCCGCTTTCAAGACATGAGCGATAATAGATACTCGCATACATGTGTACCTTTTGGAATAGTGCCTCATGTGATTCGATCTCACTTTCAAAATGGCGGCTCCCAGGGCCGAAGCTGGGCTTATAAAACCCGTACCACGTGACAGGTCTCATGCAACGCTCACCATGACGTGTGCGTCTCTTTAGACGCGGTGTGAATATTTCACTGTCCCCAGACAACAGGACTAATCCCTATATCAACCTCCTCTATACCCGCCACAGCTATCCCTCCAGGGACGTCGCGCTTAGCAGGACACCCCTCCATTACTGCTTTGACGTACGGCGAGCCCAATTTACGCTTTATAACTGGCCATAATGGTCTCTAATCTACACTGAGGTCTACAGGGGAGGAGGGCTGTGTACGTTGGTACTGAGGGAGCTGTTATTGTCTTAGTGGGCGTAGTCATGCAGTGCTCATCAAACGTCAGTCAACTAGAGTAAAGTCTGTCCCGACATATTTTTAACCCTGTGGGTTCATTCCGAACGATGCCTTCAGGCATAATCGTGGTGGGGACGGGAGATGCCTTCCGTTGTTCACAAAATTCATTTTCCAATTTGAAAAAAATGAGTAAGATAGATTAAACTTTCTAATTTCTTTAGGAAGGATAATTCTATTGAAGATAATAAGGAATTTCCCTTTATTCTATGGCAACATATTCGAAGATTTCTAAATTGGGAAATTTCAGATGAGATAGCTTTCCGACCGCGCACTTTGCCTTGTCGTCTTTTGGGAAGTTTGCAATAGATCTTGAGGTATGATAAAAATGTTTAAGTGCTATGTTTTCTATTTTCTAGCGTAGCCGTTGTCTGGGTGTTATATTGTTAGTCAAAATGATATTTGAGGTATTATTGCCCGAGTATGTTGTCTCGGACCAAGGGGGTGATATACCACCGTAGAATGTCGTCAAAATAGGTTGCTCGAAGCGATATTGTGAATACTTATACCTGATCATATCAACGAAGAACGCTACTTAAACATAAATGGATTTTAACAATCGTAATTGTACCGTACATTCCCAGCAAACACAAATACATTCTGGCAACGTGAATTTACGTAAATTTTACTTAGAAGGAACGTTGAAATGTTTGAAACTATTTTTGCCATAGGCCACATCACATGGCTAATTTTTCTTCTCATCTGGAAAAATATACTAGGCTGATATTAATGTCAACACCAAAATACCTGCAAAAGGTATGGTCCCACCGAACTGCCAAAATTACTTTAATTAGGATAACCGCAGTGACAAAAAGATCAGCTAATCATAGCCTGAATGAGATTAACGATGATGGAATCTGCTGGTTTGGTAAATTTGGTAAATAAACCCATTTTACAGGATATACCCAAGAAGCACAAATAATCGTCAGAAGCTACTGCCATGCCATCTAATGAATTCATGCTAAAAACGGTAATTCATACACATAAACGTGAATTAACGTGTAAATAAACGTTAAATCAATCATGTGAATTTACAAAAGTAAACCTATACATTTCTACATTTTTATACGTAAAAGATCTACCTGTGAGACACATAAATTTACGTCTTGTGTTTACTCGGTTCTTACTTCAGCATTCCTTTTGTGTTTGCATTGGCGTCCCACTTTGTATTACTTTTGCTTTGCCTCCTAACATTTCACTTGATATCATTTGATAAATCCTGCTCCAAACAATGACAATTCAAAATAAGAACTGCACAGATATTCAATTTATTAGACCACGTACAATACCCCCATCTCTACCGATGTAGGATGGCAGGGGTAGCTTTATACAAGAGAGGTATAAATACACAATATTGACTGGTTTCAGATACAAGCGGCCGTATGCTCCGAGGAGTTGACGCGTAGTAATATCCGAGCGTATGCGAGGATATTGCCGAGAGTCAACTGAAACCAGTCAATATTGTGTATATTATCCACCTTTTCTGGACAAGTGGCATGTCAATATCAGTTCCTTTTAGTTATGCACTATTTTTCCATACGCACTATTTTTCCGTATGCGCCACCCGGAGCATACAACATATCTGTATGCGCCGGGTATGTCCATACAAACTCCCTATGTGTTTTCTATGGACACTTTGTATTAGGTGGATAATAAATGACGATACCACTGTGGTAGGATTGACATTGCATTTATGAGATTGAAACAGAGTAACAAATCGACACAGCTGAGACACAAACCAAGGACCTTACAATTCATTGCCCTACATTCTACCTGCTGCTCCATGATGGTTTTGGATCTCTGTTTATTACATTACCAGAGAACCAATGAGAAGTACCGAGAAGTATCGCATGTCTTACTCACGGAGAAGACTTCACGAAAGTAAAGGATTCAACAAACACATTTCATTGCCGAGCTAAAGGAGAAGGCTGGTAGTTACTACAGAGTGAAGGACTGTCATGTACAACATCCAGTCCACTCGAAGTTCATAGAAGTGGTGAATTATTGTCAGTAAATTGGTCAAATCGTAGTAGAGGATGAAAGGGAACACATACTAAGACTGTCAGGAAAACCCGGTATATGTCACACAACTGCATAAACCACCCTTTTACCTATCGCCTCTCCCTTTGACTTTTTTTTGTTTTTCATGAAAGGCCTTGGAAATACAGTTTCCAAAGAAACACATCAGAGAATAAGGCTAATGGTGAAACGAAACGACGTCTGATGAGGCAAAGGTCGTAGGGCGGCGGGAAAAGACCCCTTCTCTGACTCCCCCAAATGTCGTCTGCTGAAAAGGCGCCAACCGGAAAAGGCCCCGGCCCGTTTCCGGTGGCCGCCACTGTTTGTGCGCATACACGTCACCATGGCAACACGGCCCGGGGTCCGGGTTCCGCCCTGTCGTCTAAAAGCTGCAGGAACGTCTTGGGTGAATATGTTGTCCTGATTAGAAGGTAATACTTCCACCAAACAAGAAGGGCGCTCCCTCTTCCATAGGCTGCTTTATAAGAGTCATTTGTATCTGCAGTTTTTTCAATGGCCCATCAGCGTCAGCATCTAGCACTGCCTATCGAAGGGAATAATCCATCCAGAACGCCGATATCTTTCATCCGATCCATCATTACCAAATTTTGAGTCCCATATTTAACCTAATGTCAGAGAAAGTATGCCCCAAAGAATCACCCGGATTTGGCTGGTGAATGCCTTGAGGTATCACCAAGTTTTCACCGCCCTTAAAGGGTCGGCCTCAGTGGCGCAACCTTCTGAACCCCGGAGATTTCCAATGCCCTCACAGGCGCAGCTCTATGTGTTTTTACTTGAGGTTTTGAATGACTACCACGGCAGAGCTCCATTTTGGGAATTGCAGTGGTGGACACCATAACAATATAGCTTGGTCATACTAATGGAAGAACAACGACGGCAGGCAAACCGACAAACAAAGTCGAATTTAAGGGCCTTCGCTCCCTACGTAAATATGTTACTCCACACTCCATGTTGCAACTCATTAAATGTGCGAGAAAGGGTTTCCTAGCTCAGTGTTAAGGACATAATACTCTGATATTAAAAGAAATGCGATGCATAAAAACCATATAATACAATCCCAAGCCAAGATCTTATACTGTGATTGATATATTGGGTTTTTTCAATATACAATTGGATGAGGGGTCAGGTATTCAAAAACCAAATTAAACTTATTTTACACTTCAAGTCTCGCTAAAGCACCCCTTCACAGACACAAATCTAGGTCCCATCATGTACTAAAAGGGAATCCTCAGTGCAAATTATGAGATACAAATAAATAATGTTTGGTTCTATTTCAACCATCTAAAAGCTTATTCTAACATAGCAGACCTTATCCTAAAATATTCAGCGACTGATTTTTAAAACTAGTCACTGGGGGCATCAAATCTCCCAGACGTAATAGTTTTTGTCATACCTGACCAATATGCTACTTTTGTCTCTCATCTGACAAAACCTAAAAAAGCACAGCCCAGATGCATGGTCTTTCTACGTTTTGTTTTTGAAGCTCAGTGACGACAAGTGAATCATGAAGCGGAAATCGGACCTGCACCTGCGCACATCTCGTTCTGATCACGTGATACAAAAGAGAGCATTTCATTCGTCAACAACTCGGGCAGAGGTCTAATCTTTTGCGACACATAATTGTATGCTGTTTCCCATTTTTAGAAGTCGAACATAAAAAAATCCTGTACCGTAATTAAGATGAATAGCAATAACACAAATTTAATCGGCGATCACCTTCATAGACCCAGGTCTAAAATTCTAATATTCAGGGTAGATAATGTCGATAATTTGATATCTTATAGAAATCAAATCAGCTTGTTTCACAGTACAGTACAAGCGATGGAAACGATCCAGTGGACCGTATTTTATTTGTTCATTCCCTTTCTCGATAGGACAATCAAACTCTACTTGGATTTTAGGAGTGAGAGTACCAATTTGAAACCGATACTGAGTTTGAGTAAACATACATTCATGTCAATGTACCGAATCCTTCTAGTTAGTAAGTACCTCACATAGAAAGTCCATATGTATATGCAAACATACATATGAGGCCTGGCAATACTGAAAAAAAGCCGAATATCTTTAGAGGAGACCATAAAACTGTCCAGGCTGTCAACAGTGTCAACTGTCAAGGAATCCAAGTCGGTGGTGTCACTGACCGCACTGGTACAAACAGACTAGTCTTTGATAAGAAAGACATAGAATTCCGTCCACCATTATGTTCAGCGCACAGACAGCACATAAATAGCACTGCTAATGCGCCAAGGTTTCTCTTCTCCTGTGTGCTATACAAGGGGCAGCGAGAGTTGGTGCTTTTATATCGGTATCATATTTGAAAGGTCTCCTGTCTCTGGTAATTTGACGAGGGCCAATAGAAGTGTCGCGGAGACGTGTATTTCGGTTCTGATGAAAGATCTGCTTCTCTGGTAGGCTTCTGGGGAAAGAATGACTCTTGACAAAAGGTTGACTTAAATAGTTGCCCGTGGTATATATCTCAGTATTCATGCAATGTAGGCTGGTACTACATATATGGTGGTGCCTCGTTAAGGGTGGCAAAACGGGGGAAAACACATAGAGAAATACAAATATAGAGTGGTACCCCATTTAACAAAAGACCAAATGTTTGGTTTAATAAAACTGCGTCATGCCAATATATTATATTCCTGGCGCGAAATTCTGAACATAATATGAGAACAAAATCTAATTGTTTCCATTAATAGAGGAAGTCATAATATGGACGCACCAACATTCTGAGGTTTAGAAATTCATTACAAGATACCTAAATTTGTTGCGATGACACATTGTAAATTCAGCTTGATATGACGAAATGATGACGTTATAGTCGGACACAGAATAGGTATTACATGTATTGACAAAAGCCAGGCTATTTAATCAAGCTAACAGCCCCATTGTAGTTTCATTAATACCTAGTGCCGGAAAACGTATTACCAACCCTCGTCAAAATCCCGAGCACCTTCGTATCCAATCAACAAACACATTTGTTTTCTTATCTCTTCCACTCAGGGGCGAATAGAGATAGGGTGAGACCAAAATCACCCAAACTGTGCTCCTATGTCAGTCCCGCTTTGGCTGCGAGCAGCCGGAATATTCGTGGCATTAATTCATATGAAAACGTTATGGGAAATCTATAGAGATAAAACAGTCGGGGGTTCGCCGGAGAAGGCAAGGCTGCTCCATGTCGATAGAGCGGACATCACGTGATGATAGCCGGCCAATGAAGTGCCGCGTTACAGTATTGGCAGATGCATATGCGCCAATCAAAAGTGCGGACAGTTATTGTAAAGGATGATGCGATTGGGCTAAAGGTTACAAGTGTCCACAGACAAACTGCGAGGTGGGTGACCCTTGTTGATATTCTGAGATGGGACGATTTACAAGCGCTAGATGGGGGCATACTCAACAGTCGATCCAAGTTTCACTGGCCATACTGTTTGTCAGCCAAGGACTAGTGAGTGAAAGTTGGTAAGTGAATAGGTTCAGCGCTTACAGGGGAAGTGTGGTTGTGTTAACTATATTTTTGTGGGGTTTTCTTATGAAACAACTCATTGTATAGGATTCAGAAAAAGACCGGCGGCATCACTAGTGAGGTACAGGGCGTCAGTGCAATGATTTGACAACCTAAAGTAGATCTCATTTCGTATTCCACACTTGAAACTTTTTAGTTGCGAAACATAAACATCATGAACTAGGAATGAAATGGAAGTCTGTCCTCAATGTCTACTGCAGCTGTGGTATAAAGAACAATCTGTGTACATCAAGTTTTCTGTGGCAAACATACAATGTATACTCTTAGGGCACACATAAATAAACATATTAAACTTAATGGAATGCTGAACCATTCTAAAAGAACAGAACAGGTGTACTTAAATCTCTGCACTGTTGATGAATAACAATGAGTTGTTTTTATCATGCTATCCAAGAAGATTCCTGAACTGGCTGTTTTATTTGTAAGCTCTCGCCGTTCTCATAAAGACGGTGGTATCTTGGCCTGGAACCTTGCTCATGAATAATACTAACCCACCCTGCTTCAATGAGAGGATGCCTGGGTAAAATATGCACAGATAATAGGTGGTCTGCAGTCTGCTGCTATTGTAAGCCTGGTGAATAATTGGCGCTTGCTACTTCGTGGTGCGCACTTTCAATTCTAGTTCTATCACTGCTAGTATTTCTTATTTTTTCTTGAAGTGAAGAAAGCCTTTATGAAAGCCGACTGGACCGATTGCGACGCTACACAGAAGAATGTTTATTTGAATAACCAAAGAGGTAGGAGGACACTGGAGAATGGATGAATGACTTGGGGGTTTTATTATCACTATCAAGAAAGCAATGCATTGGTAGTCTTTTAAATCTTGGGAGAGAGGGACGGACGGACAGACTGACGGAGGGAGGGAGGGAGAGAGGGAGGGAGGGAGGAAGGGAGAGTGGGAGGGAGGGAGAGAAAGAGGGAGAGAGGGAGGGAGGGAGGGAGAGAGGGAGAGAGGGAGGGAGGAAGGGAGAGTGGGAGGGAGGGAGAGAAAGAGGGAGGGAGGGAGGGAGAGAGGGAGAGAGGGAGGGAGGAAGGGAGAGTGGGAGGGAGGGAGAGAAAGAGGGAGAGAGGGAGGGAGGGAGGGAGGGAGAGAGAAAGGGAGAGTGGGAGGGAGGGAGAGAAAGAGGGAGAGAGGGAGGGAGGGAGGAAGAGAGGGAGAGTGGGAGGGAGGGAGAGAAAGAGGGAGGGAGGGAGAGAGGGAGGGAGGGAGGGAGGGAGAGAGGAAGGGAGGGAGAGAGGGAGAGAGGGAGGGAGGGAGAGAGGGAGGGAGAGAGGGAGAGAGGGAGGGAGCGAGGAAGGGAGGGAGAGAGGGAGGGAGAGAGGGAGAGAGGGAGGGAGCGAGGAAGGGAGGGAGAGAGGAAGGGAGGGAGAAAGGGAGGGAGAGAGGGAGGGAGGAAGGGAGAGGGAGAGAGAGGGACGGACGGACGGACAGACTGACGGACGGATGGAGGGAGGGAGAGAGGGAGAGAGGAAGGGAGGGAGAGAGGAAGGGAGGGAGAGAGGGAGGGAGGGAGAGAGGGAGATAAGTACCTTCAGGCACTGACTGGTTGTGCAGACACAATCTAGTTTTATCCACAACTTCGAATCAGACAAGCTGGGTTTAGCATTCGTGTTTATACTTCCAGCAACACTGTTAACGCTGCTTACGGAACCATGATCTGTTTTAAGAGCATCCTGTTATATCTGATATGTTTGGTATGTGTCAGAACCACAGCAGTTATTAGTGCTGCCTCTAATTATCAAGATAAATTTAGAATGAGCACAATGTGCTTAAATAGGATTGATTTCTTACTTTGCATCATCGAGTGGATTTATTTTCTATAAAGAGGATATAATCCATGACCGTATAAAAAGGTAGAGATTTTTTTAAAATATTTTTTTATTCAAGTAATAGTGGTACAAATCAACCTTATATGGGCGTTCTTCCTTTGTCACATATTTACATCAAGATAATAAAAGTAGAGATGATGGAGTAATATCCAAGCTTTAAGGTCTCCCTTATTGGCTAGAGTCCAAACTCTGAAACACTGCCACCCTAAAGCCATTCACTTTGATAATCCCAATAAATAAACTGCCACCATCGCTGTATGCCCGAACACCCACCGCATGCCAACCTGTCAACCCGCCATCTTGAAACCTAGATAATCATACAATACGACAATCCACAGAACTCCAGATATTCAAGCTTCCCTCCCGACAACATTGAAATTGGAAATCCTCAAATAGCTCCCCCTTTTGTCAACGGACAGCGCATCCCTCATCGGCCTGTCATGGAGATCGTCAACATCACCATTCTCCAACTGAAGGCTTTGTTGTTTTGAATCCGTGCCCTCGATCCATTCTGCTAATTGCACAAACGAGGTGGCTATTACAGCTATTACGCTATTTTCTGTGAGCGGAAAGTGGCGCTCTGTAGCCCAAAGCAGACGACATTCAGTCCCTAGCAGACGACATTTAATTCTAACTCGGACAAACAGGCCTCTCTTACTCTGAAATTCCTATTGTAAACAATCTATCTTGTGAAGCATACCTCGTAAAAGTCTAGTCATATCGCATGGAAGGGGCCACTCAGGCAGAAGATAGAGGATTTCTGAATCTTATGAAAGAGTGACAGATATAGTCACATGAGACTGAAACCATTAGGCTGCTTCTTTTAGGGCGTATCTATACTGTTTTCAAATTAGGTCTGCATAAATAGGTATAGCCTAGATGTAACATATGTCTTTATTACCGTAAGGAAGGCAATGTTCCATCACATATTCAGCCCTCATAGTAGGCCTACACTGCACGAAAAGTACCGCTTTACATATGTATCCGAAATGCGTCTAACAGTAGGATTTTGCGTCTAGAAAGTTGGACCTGTTATCTGTCTCGTAGACGCCTTATCTAGTGGCATATATACATGTCCATGGTACGGTCTTATATACGTCATATATACGCCTGGTTCCGTTGTATATACACCAACATCCAAAGGTTCCGAGGTCGCGGGTGGGAGGTCGCGGGTGGCGGGTCAGTGTTGGTGCATCCTCTACCAACACCCACAGGACCGGGCGGGCCGCGGGTCGCAATTTTTATTTTTATTTTGTATCATATATACGCCTGGCGTATATATATTGCACAGAGTATGTTTTATCTTAAATACTCCAGGCGTGAAAGACAGCCAAGTCGCGTGCGTCTACATATGGAAACTGTCTTGTAGACGTCCGAAACGCAGACGCATATAAGAGGTGTATACAAGTATATACAAGCCACGATACAGTCGATATGTGCGTTATCGCGATGGTGTATATATATGTAAAATAGTGCTTTTCGTGCAGTGCTACAGATTATATTGCGTAGGTGCATTTTGGGTTGGATCAACTTGCATAACCCCCGCACTGAGGCCTAGTTAGCCAGATTTAGACTTGAATACTTAAATTCCATGAGATTGAGATTCTCGTGTAAAGAAAACTTAAAACCTGCTATTCCGTTTCGTAACTCCATACTAAGATGCATTTTTCAACTTATGATCCATTTCTAGCCATACTGAAGAAGAACTTTGTAGCTTTCCGATCTCCCACGATATCCTGGTGTAGAGCAAGAAATGTACACAAGAGTTCAAATGCTAGTGGATAAGAGTCCCCAGCTTAGATCTGTAGTAACAATCCTATCCACCAGGGTTGCAATTGGTCACTAGTTTGGAATAGAGGGAAACTATGTTCCGGTGAGCAAAAGTCAAAGTTACGAGGTAAGGCTTGGAAAAATTACTACCCAAGGCGTCAGCCGCAGGCAGTAATTTTTCCAAGCCTTACCGAGTAACTTTGACTTTTGCTTACTGGTACTTGGTTTCCCTATTCCTATATACCTTTAAATATCGATAAAAATACTTAATTCTTTACCTGCATCACTTCCGAGGAAAATGGCCACCCTTATCGAGTAACCACAACAGCTATTGTTTCGTCCCGCTGCTGTATTGTATCACATGATCAGAGCGGGACGAAAACGTCAGAGCGGGACGAAAACATGAGAGCGGGACGAAAACGTCAACCTCGACACATAACTTATTTTTAATGCACCCCCCAGCAGCGGTATGTAACTCTAGTTAGTTCAATAATGGGTATATGGTCAATTCTCCCAGATCGTGATTGATGCCCACGTACGGTGACCAATAATTCAAAGGGTCAAAGGGTAAACATTGTTTTATAATATCAGAAATGATATTAGAGCATGTAGAAATGAAAAATCTGTCATGGGAACCCCACTTTCATGTACCTCTATCGTGAAAGAAAATTGATAAATCCCCAAAATAGGCATTTTTAGCTCAAAATTCATAGACAAAACCTCTATAACCAAATTTTGAAGATCTGGGAGAATTGACCATATAGGAATGGTATATTTATAAGTAAGTTGGATAGAAGTAGAAATAAATGATTTAACGTCTTTTTAAGGAGGCGGGTGTGGTTTATCTCAGGCTGGACCGACCTGGATAGGCGTCAGGGATAACATATGCATTAACGCATGTGGTGATGGGCGAATCCAAGTGTATATAATGTGGAAGGGTGTGTGGACGAGTCTCCTCTGATTTTCCACCTGACTAATATTAACAGTTGGTGCCTCATCCATCTAATCCCTCCCTGAGATCAACCTGGCTGTTGCTTCTTTCCGAGAAAATATCCAACCATTTCCAGCAGCAATAACAAACAAATACCAGACGGCCAAACTCACGCACCAAATGCAATCTCGAGATATTGGTTAAAAAAGGCCACGGTTCAATGAATCGGGGAGTATTTAGTAAGAAATGATTCTGGAAAACATGGGTTTTCCACTGGGTCCCTCTCACGCCTTAATGGCGGTCGGCTTTTATGCAGGCCGCTTTCTATTTCTGTATTCCCTTTGAACCCCGCCTTGTTGCGTGGTTTGTTGACAGCGCCCGGTAAAAGGGCGGGAAGTGGTCACGTGACCGGAAGTGACGTGCCTGCTTGCATGAAGGTCGTCTGCCAGGCTGAGAGAAGCGTCTCTAACTTCTGGTGGCGGCAAAAGCGACCGATGTATGGCGTCGTGACGTAGATTCAAAGAGAAAATCAATATGACTATGTACGTTTTACATGTTGACTGAAGCTGTATTGAGAATTTCATGGTTGCCAAATGAGTTCTCTCAATTGATGATTATGTCTCCCTGCAAATTTATCAAAAATCTTATTATCTAACTAGAAATAGTCAATGCTGAATTGTGTTAATATAAGATATATAAATACGTTCGGCCGAAATAGCAGAAATCGTAGAAATCTGACTGAAGAAATTGAAATATGTTCTGCGATAAAAGAAGATAAATATGGTGAGGAACGGTCATATTATTTTGGTAAGACACAACGTAAATACTCCATATATCAAGGTATAACAATTTATATCACTGTATCATCATCTATCTACGTCAGCTTTTATTGAAATCTATATATATATATAACTAACCCATCAGGTTAGAGGAAGATGCCTCGCTAAGAGTGAGAAACGCCCTGGATATCAGTCGTCGACGGTTGGATATATTTACGTGAAACATTCTTTTTCAGTTTATCACCTGACTAATTCCCAATCCCATCCGTTCACAACCTGTCAATAGCTTCCCTAACCAAGCCTCGGCATGTCCAAAAAAATATAAAACGCCAGACCGTTGACAAGATAGTCTTCTCTGGTTGCCATGGTAACCGCCGTTCGTCTTCCGTTTCAGTGGGCCTATCATAACTCTCTCGGCGCGAAACGAGAATCTGCGAGAGTCTACGAGAATATGCCATTAAATGTCGAGGCGCTGCGGCCTGTCTGTTGTGAGGCAGCGCTGCACTTCTCGGGAGCAGTCAGAGCTAGATCGTGTTTTCATTTCCTTAAGGTCTTATGAAGGTTAAAGTTCAGGACATGGTCATGGTTACAGTAAGATCGCCTAAATGACAGGGGCGGGAACATAGACAGCCCAACAGCCGAAATAGTCAACCAAGCACCCAAATTGGCGACGCCGGGCGGTGGATGAGTGACAGTTTCTATCAATGTCTTTACCCGTGATGCAACATTATTGGCGGGAAAGTCCGTCTCGTTAGCGTCGCGCGCGGCGGGCGAAATGTCGTCTGCCTTCTTGAAAATGTGGTTCGGGGATGTGCCGGTAGAGGTCGAGGCGATGATGGACGGGCGGGCTGAGGACGGCTCGCCTAGCGGTGAATATGTAAAATGATGGATGATATGGGTAATATGTGGGCTGTGAGCTGGACGATTAATGTTAATGTGGACCCAGACTGTCGCGAGCCTTCTCACCGGGTCCCCCGTCGGCTATTTCTCTACTATACCCTTGTTTAATAGAGCTTTGGAACTGTGAAACTACAAGGTACAAGGGGACTCTAGTGCGGTGTGCAGTTAGAGTCTAATTCACATGGTATCCAAAAGAAATTCTGTGATACATTTGTGTTAAATTATGAGAGTACTACAAGCCAGGATGCCTTCCACCATACACAAGAATATATATATATATATATATATATATATATATATATATATATATATATGCATGGATTTCGGTATTAACTGCAATTAACTATATGTGCGTTAAACAATAATTATCAAATGCATTAATAAAATATTGGTACTTGAATCTTCTTTGTGGAGAATAAACGAGGAGAGAATAAAACGAGAACTAAATACACCTTCAGCTATAAACGAAGCTTTGTCCATGAAAAACATAACACACTGGTTTATGACATACTTTCCGGCTAACAACGTGTCCTTAACATGTATTTTTGCGTAACCTTTTCGTTCCGTTAGACCTCCCGTTGGTGGTCCGTAGTTCGAAAAAAAAAATTTTTGTGTCATGTCGTGCCATGTTTAGAGTTGTTCTGACCGAAAAACTCCATAGGAAATGCGTGGAAAGACACGTAGCAACACCCAAGCAAAGCCGATACGATCGGGCGATGTGCACACATCGAACGCAGCCAGCCGTACAAACGACAACACGGGTCACATGATACTCACGTGACGCGCCGACCAATGAAAACGCCGCAACGGGTATGTTAATGAGGCCGCGGCGTTGTCCGCGGCCCGTTTCCCGCTTCTCTCTATTCCGTGGTCGCTAGTGGTGGGGATAGGAGCTCGGACTTTGCAACGCCCCGTGAAAACACGTGTCCTTAACATGTACACATGCTTTTCAAATGTGCAGCTTCCTTATGTTTCGTTAATTTTTAAGCTGGACAATTCGATTCAAAACATATAAAAATACAGCAGTTATCTATTGTAGAAAGATCTTATTCAATTGTATTCGGAAAATATT
The DNA here is from genome assembly GCA_950022655.1 of Alentia gelatinosa. Taxonomy (NCBI): domain Eukaryota; kingdom Metazoa; phylum Annelida; class Polychaeta; order Phyllodocida; family Polynoidae; genus Alentia; species Alentia gelatinosa. The sequence continues at coordinate 8,324,923 of OX465582.1, forward strand.
CTAGAAATATTAATCATAACAGGAATATTAGCTGATATGTTCATCCTTCACATTGATATTTTCTAATTGTAATAAGAATTTTAATAAACTATAGGCCCTATTTAGTTTTACAAATATGAAATCAACGACAAATCTTAAACAGTTATAAACAAATAGAATGGCAAATAAAATGCCGTACTGTATTCTGTAAGCTTCTAGGCCAGCATTCACAATGTAGAGATGAGAAAGATGACTCATACAACCATTCGTGGTCTACCATAGCCGCCAGCCAGTTAAAAAGAAACCTATTAGAGTAAGTTATCCATCACTATTTTTGTTCTTTCGTCTCCTGTATGCATTAGGGCCCCTAAAGTGGCGAATATTGGTTGAGGCTTCTACCCTAGGGAAACACCCCTCAGCTACACCATCCCACTTCACGCACAACCCACCTACACGGGCTTCAAACCCTTCTCCAACCTGAATTGTTCATGAGAGTAGAGAGCATTCCGCCCATGGACACTGTGTTCTCTTGTCTGAGGGACATCTGAGGTGGGAGTTGGGGGAAGGTGGTATTTATTGCATGTCTAGGGGGCACTGGTTCATCATTATAACGGCCCCGCTGGTAAGGATCATGAAATACAAAGTGCACTATATCTCGAGGGATATAGGAAACGCTAACGTAAACTGGATATTGCTATAATCGATGCTTTTTCTGATGGAAAACCGAAATAAAGAGACGGTCTGGCTTCAGTAGTGGAGGTTAGAGCTAAATATAGCGTCAGTCAGAAGCGTCATCTTTCAGGATTTAGATCATGCAATGCCCTCAGAAACTGGATATTATGTGTTAATCAGTTATTACCTTCTGCTAATTGCAAGAATGTCGCTTTGGCATATCTCACATCCCCCACACTTAATTGGCATTTCCCCTCCAAAATATCAACCCATTTCATCACCTCAATGCATAATCTATCTACACAGAGCATTGTCAAAAGTGTCCAAATGTATCTCCTCATATCTTATTAGTTAACTATATAGAGCTATGTCCCTATATATGGCATATTATTTCCAACACTATTGTTATTAGGACCTAATTGAATATGATATATTGTCAAATGGTTTCAGCATATCACGCCATTTATCATTTCATCATCTCCCATTAGGAGACTGAATTCTATCCTTACATTGTATTTCCATCTCACAATATCCCTCTGTTTCATCTGCTTGCAGTATCGTTGTAAGTCATTAAGTCAAACCATAACAATATGTTGCCATGAAAAATGACACGCAATCTCGGAGACTGCATTCTCACAATTCATGCCATTCCATCATTGCACTGAATTCATATCAATCCATCACTCCACAGCTTCACTACACCTTACTACCAGAACACACTGCTTCTTCTTCTGCCTGTATTGCTACCATATTGTCATCTTCTGACCCCTGACCTGTGTCTCCTCCTTTTTTATCAGCCCATCCTGTCTCCAAACCCATCCACATGAACACACACAAAACCTACAATGCTACCACTGGCTGCTAGCCTCCTGGCGCCCTGGCGGAGGGAGGGGCAGGCGTGTGTCGACTACAATAAGATGGACGGACGGTGAACGGTGACAGTGGTGTCCTTGGCATCCACTCCCCCAACCCCCCTCATTACCCATCCCCCCCTCTACCACCATCCTCTCCTCATCACCCATCCCCCCTCACCCCCATCACCCATTCCCCACCTCCCACCACGAGGCTTCCCTTTGATGTATTCTACCTTAAACCGACTTAATTTACTGGTTACCATGGCAACGGCCGCCATCATCCATCATGGCCGACGCAGCCTCCGGGAAAGGGAACGCTGCTTTATGGGATCCAGCCAATGGCGTGCCTTGTTATATACGGACGCGGCAACCTGCTAGCCAGCCGACCAATCGATACTTGTCTTTCAATGAGAGTTTGAAAATTACAAGGGACGTCGGCAGATTCTTACGCAGGGAGGTCAGTTTCCGGCACACCTGGAGTTATGGGGCAACAGGGGGCGCGCATGTCGGCGTGGCAGGGACCCTGGAGGAACGCTGTGTTCACGGGATCGAGGCAGGGACGCCGCGTTCCGTGCTGACCTTCACCCGTGCCTCTTTATGGTCGCTCCTCGCAGTACCTGCTGACTCATGCAGTATATAGGTGCTAATAGCTACCCCTGGCTTCATGTCTTGGCTCAGTGGCTTCATGGGGCATCTATTAGTAGCCTAGCCTTATGTAGATCATGCAGTGGATATTTGGTTATAGTAGCTACCTGCTAGGAGCATAAAAAGCTGGTTATCCCAATGCCGTAAGGGCAAAGTGTTGTGGCACACACGTCATGTCGTGGAATGATGTAAAGTCCATGTAAACTATTATGATTGGCTTCACATCTTGGCTTATTGGTTTCCTCCACAATCACTGACATTTTGTTGTACAGCCCACATGTCTCACATAGAAACTGAGCGTGGCTTTCGTCTTGCATGCAGTGTCAAAATGCGATTCTCTAAATTTATTCTTATCTAGATTTAAAAGTAGAACATACAGTAGTCCTCTGTAGCTGGGCACTGGTTTCTGTGATTACTTCTTTGAACAGGTTACAGAATCAAATCATAACATCTCTTGTCCCATATACAAGAATATAACTCGTGATGGGAGCAATGAGAAGGTATTCTGAATCTTTAAAGATATAAGTGACATAACTATATATCCTAGGTAATTGCTAAAAAGTTTTGTCAGTCCTTTATATTTTCCTCTTAAAGATTCCTATTGAAATTTGTTTATGTCACTCTCCAGACTAATCCATACGTATATAGGCTCCGTTTGAAGAAACTAGTCTTTGGTCGATGCAGTTAATATTCTTTTTGAGATATGAGCGTGTTCTTTTTGAAGTATATCACCCTAAGAGGGGACCCCCACCTACCACATAGGCCACGACATGCTTCCTGATCGCTTCGATTTGAAATGGGGAAATCGTGACCTATCTGGAGGTCCCCGAATCGTAGACCTCTGTCGTGATCCAATCGGTGAATCATACACGCTGACCACGATATCTTCCCGATAGGCTACGATACCCAATGACAGGCTACAAAATTTCCAACATGTTGGAAATTATCGGGACCTCTACGATTGGCGTTTTCATCGCAGCCTATCGTGAGCTGTCGTAAACGGAATCGCAGAAACCTGTTCCACCTACCAGAATCGTGGTAGGTGGGGGCAGGCTTTAACATGCCCTAGCATAGTCGCATCATGTAGTTTCCGTTATTGACATAATGGCTTCTTGCATCATCTATACTTAACTACTTGCACATATAAACTATGAATTGCCTTTTATATTGCAGTGCCAAACTAAGTGACTACTTGTAGCTTCTGATGTTATGTTTCATCAATTATTGAATTGACTTCTTGTACTAGTTTTATCTGGTCCTTTTATGTGGCTTCAAGTATTGGCTCGGTGACTTATTTTATAATTTATTGAAACATTTACTCGTAAAAAGCAAGTAATAATAACGCTCATGCTGATGATCCCTGGAATGGCGCGGCTTACATTATTGACTGACTGGCTTCGGCCAATACATCATTGTAAGCTTCCACTAATAACTACTTCGGGTTATCTCTACATGACAGATTCTAGGTAATAAAATTTAAATGAAGCATCCCTCACCTAATCTTATACATTTCTTTTATCTCTCCAGGATCTGTTGTCAGGATCCCATCTGAGAGCATTAACTACACACTATAGCTGTATATCCAAATCATATCCTTAAAATCCTTTTAAACATTTGGGATGGTCTTCACAAGCAGTCGATATGATGCCCTACATTCTTCTGCGTGATCCTAATACTTTTCTGTAATGAGTTGATGCTTATCTATAAGAAGTGGCTACATTAAAGGGACGTTCATTTGTTTGCCTTCACTGAAGAAAATAAGCCAGGGCTATAAATCCTTTCTGACATGTTAAGTGTACATACATGTAGCGAGGCACATCTGCTCATGCGCAAAGGCTCTTTTTCATAGAGCACCCTTTAGTCCCGGACCATGTGGTCGCATGCTAAATGCATCTCTCTGTCAATAGCTCAGTGCACGGTGTTTCACTCCCCATTCAACCTGATGCAAGGTATAAGGGAGAATGTGCTTGGACAGTGTGGGTAATGCACGTTCACGAGCTGCTCAAAAGGGGCAAGTGTGACGTCACTGTATGGCTAGCGACGTGAGGGCAGGTTACTGCCATTTGACGACCGGACAGCCCGAGCCCCACGATGCCCCTCCCTCTAACCCCTCACGTACCCAATCCCCACCCTCCCACCTGTGGCCCACTGTGTCTTGTGGGTATAAATCAATGTTCCTCCCGCCGTTATCGCGTGCGGCAAAATAAATGCTGCCTTCCGGGTATTGCAAATACAAATAACATAGAAATGGATGGGCAAAGGTACCCGTATGATCAGTTTGAAAGGCGGATTTCAATACTAGCTTAGAGAGTATCTAAATGACAAAACCAACTTTCTGGCAAGGTCTCTTTGCTTTATAAAAGAATGAATCGCCAGACATTCATTCTCAGGGATCATTGTATTCGAACTCTCAGAATTAATCTAAATCTGTATTACAAGGAGTTTCTACTCTGGACCACTAAAATAAATCAAATTTTATCGAAAAGCGTCAGTTTTTTAATTTGAAAGTACAGGATCTGTTTTATTTCTCCTTTATATGCTGCTGTAATATTTCACATTAATAATTAACATAAACTGTGAAAGGGCAGAGGATTCTACTACTTTCAGCTAATGTCTTTAATTTGAAAATACATACAACTTAGGATTGTAACTATTTGTTCAAGATTCAAAATATATTATTTGGACAATAAAGGATTTCCGTACCGTGGTAATAAAAACTGCACATTCGTGTCATAAGTGTGAGTGAACATGGAATGAAATCATATCAAATGAGGCCATTTCAAGGTCACTTTGTCAATACTAACATACACGACAAAGCTTATATAATTACGGGGATTTATTCCGAGTTATATTGGGGTGTTTCCAGTATTGAACTTTGTTCAATGCCTCTTGTTCTACAAGGTCAGAAGACTTAGGGGCGGGGTGAGCGGCCAGCGAAATGGGCCTGCCAGGTTTGCTCAGATGGGGTTCGGCGGAGCAACAATACTGCCACCATTCACGCTACCCTTCCCCCTCCTGCACCACAGCCCCACGGGGTGTCTACCATACCCCCTGCTTCCTCCAGTACTGCTCCAAGCCACCACAATCCCGAGTAAAGTCGATTTTTCTGACCATCTATCAACATGGTTTCTCCGATAGAAATTGCCTAAAGCGGTGTAAATAAGGAGATGCGGGTGTTAAAGCATGGGACCCGTGTGTATATGAGTCGGGGGGGGGGGGGGAGGAGTGGTGTTATGCAGGGGTGAGTTGGTTTCATAGGAACGTGTAGTTGTTTATTATGATGGGGTAAACACTACATACCCCCACAGTGTTACTGTCCTTTATTTGCCCTTGCCCAAAGACCTAAAGAAGATGTATGGGTTGATTCGTAAGTCTGCCAGTAATGGAAGACTAGTAGTGCTATTCTAAAAAAACATTGTATTTAATCTACTCTGTGTGAATATATAGAGCTTTCCATTGTAATAAAATATAAATACTGGTACAAAGGGTGTGCATTTATTTTATTACTGGACATTCCTCAGACATATTATAGACAGACAGAGATATTGCTACACCAAAACCCCGCACACACTGCCCCCGATTCACCTTGATAGACCTCCCGATACACTAAGATTAGAAATACCTCACATAATTGTCAATCATAATGATTTTTTTTTATTTGAATCGGGAAGTCAAGCGTAAGGCCCATCGGCGTGTATGGGGAGTGCAGTGGCCTACGACTTAAGTTCTAGTGTACTTGGATCCACAACAATATTGAGTATGGGCAAAGATATTTACTACGTAAGCCTCTTGTGGGATCATATCATAGAACAGGAGGTACGCGCTATCAGGAAAATACGAATATATGGCAACTGATTATACTTTCAATTGAGAGAAGGACCTGAAGTAATCTGAACAAAGAGTTACATGTAGGTTAGTTGTTTGAGTGAAAGCCTGCCCCCAATTACCACGATTCTGGTCCCGATTAGCCTTACGACGGCCTTCCCGACACCATTCCGATTGTAGCGTGAGGTCTGGCAAAATCGTGGTAGGTGGGACAGGTTTCTGCAATTCCGTCTACGACAGCTCACGATAGGCTGCGATGAAATCGCCAATCGTAGAGGTCCTGATAATTTCCAACATGTTGGAAATTTCGTAGCCTCTCGTAGGGTATCGTAGCAGCCGCTGGTTTTGTCGTGGAGCTATCGTGACCATAGTTTATGTTATTGGTCCTCCCAAGGCATTGCCACGCTCTACGATTTCAAACTATTGGACCTATCGGGGACCTCCTGATAGGTCACGATTTCCGCATTTCAAATCGTAGCGATCGGGAAGCATGTCGTGGCCAATCCTGGTAGGTGGGGGTCCCCTCTTCGGAGAAGAATGGCTGCAGTGTGATTCGAACCCACAATGTCCTACAACCTTATGAATAGGATGCTACTTCAGCAAGATCTAGAAAAAGAATGCCGGGAATTTCCCAATTATATATCTCTAATCTTTATCTTCAATATGAAGGACATTTAGTGCGCCATAGAAATCCGGAAAAGCAGAACTATCCAGAAAGCTGACATCTCAGGAAAAATAAAGATCCTGGGGAAAAGTGGCATAACTAGAGGTAGACTTTTAATAGTCTTTGCTCGGCGTTTGGATATTCTCGGAGAACCTCTGGGAGGAGGTAATCATCACACTGAGGGCGTGAGGCAAGGTGTAATTCCCTCCATGTAGAATGAGGTCGGGAGACGGGCCCTGGTCTACCACGCTTTACGAGCCCCTCAAGACTGGTCAATAAAGATCGATCGTCGATCCCAAGATCAAGGTCATCCAAGAACTTCTGCCCTCAGACATGTCAGAGGGTACTTCATATACGCTCAGCGGTTCTTCTTTACGTCAGAGTTCAGTTGGCAGTTCAGAGATGCCATTATCTAATTCACGGTACGAGAATACACCGCACCTGCATAGATCATCTTATAACTGCGTTATCAAATCTAAGAGATGATTTGATAGAAAGGCGCTGGGCATAAAGTTTATGAACGACACTAGGCCAAGCAGGAATCACTGTCATATTAATTTGTACTGTCCCCTCCTTATACCATGAAGGCCACATATCATTTATGGAATGTTATTAGTGAATCCTATGAAGTCAGGGTTTATTAAATCTAATATCTTCAATTAAGACCTCTAATCCAGAAGTAAGTATCTCTTTAAACGGGAAGTCCTACTTTCCAGGCCATATTGGTCAGAGTTGCAGGATGCCCCGCTGTACAAGGAAAAGTTGATTTCATTCTGAATAAATTGGTCTGAATTGTAACTAATTGTAAATTGGTAGTAATTCTGACGCTGGCGCCCTCTAACCTGTAATACTCATACTACTCTCATACCACGTGACAATCACCGACATTCCTTCACACTACTTCGCAAGGTACACACGTACTTTTCTACTCAACTGATTTTGTCACCCACCCACCTCTCCCTCCATTTGTATTTTATACAGCATACACTGTTTTATGACACTCTAACTACCACTTTTATGTCTCTTTACTCTTAACAAAAAATGACTGTGATCATCAATAATTTTATCTGTCACACTTGACCTTATACTTGTCAAATTTTTAAACATGCAATGTTCTTTGTAATAAAATTGTTTTTTAAGGGCAGCGCAGCTTTGTTCATAATTATGAGGTGGTCACCTCGATGGATCCCCCGCTACCAGGCATCTACTGTAATACCCGCGGGCATCATATACACGGCCATTGGGTACTGAATCGGCTTTCAAGGATTAAAAAGACAAAGTAAACTTTGTTCTGGGTAATAGGTGTTCCTGATATCTGCCTCCTGAAGTTGCTAGTTGCAACGGCCTCTAGGAGAGGGCGAAAGAAACACGTAAAAGCGAATGACTACTGATGGCTAACAGGCCAATATTCGCTTGCCCGAAATAGCTGGAATTCGCCCAGCCTTCCCCGGCGCACGAGAATCAATTTTATTGAATATGACGGCGCCCTGATAATCTTTAATCATTGAAGCTTTTGACTCCCAAATCGGCAATTTCCGGAATATTGATCTACCACAAATGGACCAAAAATCCCAGAATCTGTTATTGGTTTGGGGCCTAGCCCACCACAACACATATCAAACAATTGCCTAATAACAACCTCAAATTTGCTGAGTCTTTTTCTGTGAGCGGATGGACACTGTGCCAATCAGTTTCAGAAGTGAGCTTATTATGTTTTTGTGTACACGAGTGAAAGATGGAAATAGAATAGCAGGGGCAGGTAACTACCTAAAACGAAGATTTTGTTTGTCTGAAAAATAACTTCTACCCAAAACGTGATTATTGAATTACCCATCGACTTTTTAAAAATACAATTTAGCTTGATTTGAATTATAAAGTGAAATCACCAGGAGATATTCTATACGTCAATAATAATAGCGGTAAATACAGGATGATTTTCCGTGATGACAAGATTAAGAAAAAAATACTATGGTTGACCTATTGAAATATATTATATATTAAAATAGATGACAAATACAAAACATGAAGGTTAAAAAAAAAGCTTATCATCAATCGTATGCAGGGGATAAGTTGCCACTCTTTAATCAGTATTTCACAATAAGGTTAACCTTCATTACACACACCCGACTAGATTAGCTCATATATATATACAAAAAAGTGCTGAATCAGAAAAGCCCATTGACGAGGCGATATTACAAACGGCGGGGCTTAGTACTGACGGACCGAGCGCGGGACACCAGAGCCCTACAAGGAGCGAGTAACCCTGCGTTATGGGAGTCGGAGCAGCTCCACCTTCACGAGCTGCTCGTTTAGCCGTCCCTCATATCCCTCCCCACCTTAGCTCCTCCTTCTCCGGCCAAGCCGAAAGGCTAGACTAAAAGCCCACCCCTAGAAGGCCACACTGACATGTGTGGATTATAGTATCAAACGTGAGACCCCACCCGTCTGCATGTCTCTAAATCTCCGCTCTATTTTCTACCTATTGCGAGTTGTGATATAAAGGGCTCTAGGGCCCAGTTCATAAGGTCCTTGGATCTTCACCGACTACAGATTGTGCTTTAGATTCTACACGATAGAGGATAGTTATGGACTACGCAGCGTTGTGTATTATAAATTATCCTACCCCTAATATAAAATCTCATAGGCTTAACATTGGGTTTCCGTATGCCACGCTGACTGGCATACGGAGTTTTATATGCCACTAGTGGCATACAGCATTATTATCACGTAATATTCCAAAATCGAGGAGATAGGGTAGGATAAAATCAAAACCTGATTCGTTTTAATCTTGGCCACCGCATTCCACTCCTGAAGTTTTGGCTCCGGACTTCACTCGGCTTCGCCTCATGAAGTCACTTTGCCAAACTCCAGTCGTGGCATACGGTGGCCAAGATTAAACCTCATCCAGTTTTACGATAGTTCATCTAGGTATGAATCGTATTTTGAGCAAAAGGGGTGAACGGTTGGGAATGGGCTAGGTCGCTAGTATGGTCAAATATATTTTTAAGACCTGATTTGAAATTCCTGACCAGTTGCTTCAGGGAAGATGCGGCTATGATACAAGAGATGAAGACGTTCAAAACGAGGCGAGGTTCCTTAGATATCGTATTCAAAATTTGATCTGGCCAGAAATAATTCAAGGCTAAATCATTCTTTTCCCAATTCAAGATAAGGTGATTGAATTCCTAGCTCCTTAATCCACTTGAACAATCGGTTTTTATCTTCACTCTTCTACATGTTGATCTAGTACGTCATATTCTAGACCTCACCAAATGAGAAATCATATGCACATTCCCTACAGACATGGTTCTTATCGTTTTCCCCCTGAGTAAGAACAAGACGACACCTTTCAGTCTCTGAACGTCTTATCTACAGAACGTCAAATAAGCCATCTGCAATATCCGGGTTCTTCTGAAATCTTATCTGCAGGCCCGAGAGTCCAATATCCCACCAAGTGCTCTCAGATGTGCTTGAAGAGTCTTCCCACGTGCTTGGAGAGTGTGGGCACAAGACCGCAACGGACGCCGATGGCGTCTCAATCGGGCAGGAAATACAATCGCTGAAGGAAGAGATCGGTTCATTGAGGATACACGAGAACATCATGACGCGAGAGAAGGCGATAGATAGATAGATAGTGACAGAGAGAGAGAGAGAGAGAGAGAGAGAGAGAGAAAGAGAGAGAGAAAGAGAGAGAGGGAGAGGGAGCGACAGAAAGAAAGACATAGAGAGAAGGAGTGAGAGATAGATAATGTGAAAGACAGTGAGAAGGAAATATGCAGGGAGAGAAAGGAGAGAAAGAGATATATGTACAGACGAAGAGGCAAGTAAAACGACAGTAAGACACAGATAAGGACAAAGGGGGAAAAGGTGAAGAGGCGAAAGGGCAGATAGAGACAAACACAGAGGCAGACAAAGAGGCATACATAAGCAGACAAGCAGAAAGAGAAAAGATAAATTGTATCATACGGACGGAATCGCACATAAACTCCCCTTACAGCATTCCTCTGTGCTGCTAGATCGGATAAACCGTTTCCTTTATAGTCTTGTATGTACCTATAGTCTCAAGATGAAAGTAAATCTATACTTTACCACAGGCGTAGAGATTAGAGGTGTGTACATACCTGAAAGAAACAAAATACGAATGTCATAAGTAAAGTGATACAAGGTCATCTTAGGTATCAAATATAATGCATATTTGCGATAATGTCATCTATAGTCGGATATGATGATCATATCTGTATGCCTGGGGCTCAGTCCTTACATTAAAGAAGATTTTAACCTTGTATATCTTTTCACTCTTACAGTCAGACTAGATATACGTGGAAATAAATGTTAGGTCAAGGGGATCCACAATGCAGATAAACAGATGGGAGTTTTGAAATGAGTAATAAATTCCTGAATCTGGTCCAAAGATCAACCTATGCTCTGTGTGCATAGTACATATATATGAGTTCTTTCTTCATTGTTTCTACAATGTATTTTCAATGTATCTTGAATCATTCGACTATAAATATAAGGACTGGCTAATGTTTCGATAGTTGCAGTTACCTCATATAATGCATCCTGAATGGTTAGCATATACGCGTGACAAATTAACTATTAAGCGAAGACATGTGAGCCACCGGCAGAAGACCATAGCAGGTGATCTCATAAAATATAAACTATTCAAGCTCAGACTAAATCGAAAATCAGAGAACCCTTAGTATAGTCACGTCATGTTAGGTGTCGATGCTAATGTGTTGCACTACAGTTTTTTTTAATATTTGATTTGTTTTATTGTCAAATTCATTGATATTACAATTAATATTTCGTGTTTATCCATTTCACTCATAATTTTGCTTGTTTGACAATAAGTTCAGACATGTAATCAGCCTGAGTGGCTGGTTTTCATAGCAAGCTCCTTTGTGTGTCCACGCACCCGTCATACATATGGACATACTTTTATAACGTCGTGGTTTACATTCAGAACTACATTTGTGAGATCTTATAAGATCGTTTTTACAGTGCTATACAGGGAGTAATCATAGACCACAAGTATACAGTGTAGGAAAAGGGTTTTGGCCAGTGGTACAGTAGTTATATCGGTAACCTAGCACATGCACATACCTGAAGTTAACATCAGTGACATCTACCTGCGACTAAGTACCAGGGCCAATCTCTACTGCCACTTACAGATGTAGGTCTCACATTACACAATCCCGTTATCATAACGACATGTTGGCATGTCTGACATACAAGGTGAGGTTTGGGCCACACCCTGCACTATAGTCCGTCTGGCACAACAGGTTGTTTCATATATCCATATGCCGTAACCTATTTCACTTCTTACGAATTACATATATCCCTTAACTTAAAGTACCTCAATACGATGATCAGAATAGGTATAAGATACTGAAAAACCCAACATATAATCCCTCTCCTTCCTTTATTTTATTAATGGGTTATATCTACGTGTTACAACATATAGGTTTGTAATTGAGGATCTTTATGTTATTAGCTAACGCACTGATATTCAACTGTTCTACGCGTTGTGTCCTGTTACTACGTACCCTGTACACGATGACGTCACACTCGTTCTTGTAGTGTGACGTCACGGTACGTCACAAGTCATAGGGTAGATTAGGTTAGGCTCATTTGGTAATCAGGCTTAGAAGATTGCTAATCAATGAAGTGGCAGTACCCTAACACACTGCAGTGTATTGGTAGCAAGCTTCCTTTAAGCAGAGAAACTTGATATATCCGATTCCATTATTAAAGTAATATGAAAGTACTGCAATTGAAAAAAGGTCTAACACGTTAAATTATGGGTCCATCTCTCTTGGAATGTTTTTAAAAGATGTGTGCCATCAAAAAAAAAGAGGAATTTCACTAGCGTAAGGTTTCCCCTTACAATTATGTCTATGGGTGTTTTTTTTTGAAACTTTTATTTATACTGGAAGTGGTCTCAGTCTTACGACTGGTTTCAATGGCGGTCCAGTTTACATTCGTATGTGGTCATTTATACTTTCATTTGGCATGGTTTTATAACAACGTATATACAATTTCTTAGTTAACATATTTTACATGTTATGCATGGGTGGCCAATAAAGAGGGCCCTAAAGGAGTAACAATGTTGTTTATCCACATAATTAGTTATATCTATAGATACACATGTATGATAATATCATGGCAATTTTTATGTCTGCAGTAATGAGAGGTTGCAACATACATCTTATGTGATTTCAGACATTAAGGTACCTTTGATTTTAAATACGCTTTTTGGATATTTTTGAACTCACTTAGATTATCAGTATTTCTTATACTTGCTGGTAGTTTGTTCCAGTATGCTGCTCCGTAATACATTATGTTTCGCATATAGCTATTTACTCGAGGTGTGGAGTATGGTTATATCATAGATTAATGCTATTGAGTAGTCTTGGGGGAAAGAGATCAAAGAACTGTGATGAGACCGCTGCTTGCTGTCATTATTTACTGCCAATGAACTGTGTTAAGGTCCGCGGCTCGTAGCCTACGTTAACGTAGTGATTACGACGCGTTACAGATGGGTTATGACAGATGACATTTGAATACGTAGAGCATAACGTAACTGGTCACTTGGGATCATACTCTGGTGCAGCAGTCGTAGGTAGAGCCAAGGTACGCCAACAAGTACAGTAGAACCCCGCCTAACGGACACCCCGCGTAACGGACACCCCGCGCAAGGTTTAATAGCTTCGGACCCAATTAAGATATCAGAAAATCGATTTCAGATCTATTATCGCCTCTGTCTGCCCTACATATCGGTATATAACACATTTATATTGGACTGGAGGAAACTTGAAAACCCCGCGTAAGCGGACACCCCGCGTAAGCGGACACTTTGGCTCGGAACGGAGGGTGTCCGCTTACGCGGGGTTTTACTGTACGTAGAGTGGGGAACCTGGGGCAAAGTGTCAGATCCTTATACTACTTGCATCATCAGTGCGACCTTTTAAAACGGGTGATCAATGTCATTTAGCTTTTGAAAAAGACTATTTTGGAAAATATTTTCTATTCTCCCCTTATTTCAGATCAAATTCTATCCTCACAGAATTTTCTACTTCAATGTCGACGAACTATTTTGCAACTATATGCATTAAGAATTGAAAACATGTGGAACACGTAAGGAATAGTTAGTTGACTTTATGCTTTAGAACGCTGCAACTACTTGTAGATTTCGGCCATACGCACACAAAACAGGGATTATTATACATTTATGAATCCCATATGAAAACCGCTATAGGTTGTGCCTTCAAAATTAGGATTTCATTAAATATGTTCGACGTTTGATACAATACCTAGCATGAACAAGCCAAGTACTAGAAAATTAAGACGTTATAAATGAATTATGGACGCAAAACCTTATCCTATGGACCGCTGTATCGATGTTAAGAATTCAGATATTAACGTTTTAATTCGTTTCTTAACGATTGAATGACCAATATTATGTATTATGTTTACTATTACACAAGCCTCTACATGTTCCCTGCCATCATGACATCCAATTCCACCCGTCCTAAATCAAACTAAATATCTAGCCGCAGTAGTTTACAGCAAAACAACTTCTATACACGTAATCCAACCTGACTGGAGAATGTTGCAACCACTCACTCATCCATGATGAGGTGTTGAGACGACTGCTAGGAATTTGTCCCAATTAACTGCTTTGGGTGAAGAGGGGTGGATGGGTTAGGCGAGAGGGGGGTTGCATCATGACAGTTTTCATGCCTGGGGTGGTGATTATAGATCTAGTTCCTTATCAAAAATAAGTTTTCCTTTCAGTCAGCGCCGTTGACAATAGAGGGGGGTTGTGTCTGGCGAGTGTGGTGAAACACCGGCTTTTTTTTAACCTCCAATTGTACTTAGGTGGTGAACAACATGCTTATGATACATTGTATATTTGTCTTGTAGTTGTCCCAACATATATCTGATACACTATGACATGTGTTCGTTTTGTGCAGCCTTTGTTTTAAACAAACTACGGGTGTGTCGGGGGACCAAATGCATCGTCCCAACACACCATAGAAATGTGTCGGAAGTATATTTATAGAGTACGTCATGCCAGGCGGGCTCATCACTTAGAAATTCTATCATAATCCGGAATCGGTTACAAGATACCTTTAAAGGTATATTCTTTCTATAGATATACCAGAATTTATCATCCATCGTATACAAAGCCCCCATTAAAAATGTATGGGGACGCAGTAAACCATGACCCAGTGTATGAAACCTGTCAGATACCATAACTGTGGTATACGGATTCAAACCTGTGGTATACGACTTCAAAACCATGGTATACGGGAAAAATAGTCCCTTTTGCTATAGAGCAAAGAAATAGTCCCTATTGTTATACCCGCTAATATGACAATTACTGGGTTTAATTTATTCGAAAGAATGCCACAAACGATGATTTTGTGGACAGGCGGCTAGCGCTCGTGTATTACTACGCGTCAATCCCTCGTGGTTTACGGCCGCCTGTCCAAAAAACCATCGATTATTGTCTATGTATGTGCCGATTTACAGGGAAAGTATATATACCTGTATTGAGTGGGTGATCTTAAAACGAAAGAGACAAATAAATCATCACAATAGTAGAAAATGTCAGAACTGTAAAAATCATTCTGAAGCAATATATAAGTTTCATGAATATTCATCGGCATTGTAGTTCAATGATATCAATTTTAGACCATGTCTTTGAAAAGCTAATCAGCTTGACACAGGAGAAAGGAAAAGAACCATCACAACCTGTTACACCTATTATGGTAACTCCAAATGGAAGAACTGTTAACAGAATTTGGATTTGAATAAACAAAAAAAAACCAAAAAAAAACATGCTCTATTTTTGAGATTTGTGTATTTAGAGTTCTACAATATGAAAATAATATGGAGCTGCACAAAATGCTAGAGAATTACATAGGAACGTAATAATTTTCAACAAATCATTTTCTTTAAAAGACATGTATCAAAAACACTCCTAATATTGCAATCATCTAAAGGACCGAATCCACCGGGCATTCCCATGCACACCGACGGGCATTACGGCGCGCTCTACGATGAACAATTGCATTGAATTGAATGCGCGTTGGAGTGTATTTGGAGGTCTGAATTCTGTGTTTAGATTTAACTTTGATAATTCTCGCTTGGTAGCAGTTCACAGCATGGGTCAGGCTTGTCGTGTGAGCTGAACGTTTAATAACCAAGGATCACTATCGGTTCAAGATGGACCACCCACCCCTAAAAAAGGGTAATTGCAGGGCTGGACCCAAGGATCAACTCTGATCAACAACCCTTTGCGCTGGCTAAGTCCTCGTAAGTTTTTTTGCTTTAATTAACCTACGCCGAACAATGGCCGGCCACCCTCGGGGCTGCCTCTAGTGGTGGTCTCCATTTTTAATGGGCGCCATCTCCATCCGCCAGCTGTCAACACAAAGCCAGCTGTCACCCACAACAAAGCTGGCTGTCACTGCTGTCAATTGACCCCCGAGCTCCGGGCCTCAATCTCAGGGTCCTCCCCGCCTGATCGGTCTGAGATTCCTGAATAAATCTCTCTTCCCCCCCCCCCTCCCACCGCCTCCCCCACCAACACACACACAACGAGCCCCAACCGATTGTCTCCTTCGTCGATGAAGATGACGTCACGGAAGAGCGTCGCACGGGGGACACACATTGCGCCGCAGGGTGGGCACTGACGGCCCGTGCGAGTTAATCGGGCGACCCCGCGGGTTGGTTTCATCTGGAGACATTTGACCTTCAGATGGTGTTTGACCTCCTGTGTATTACTGTAGATCGGGGAGGAGGGGGATGAATATTCAGGGATAGTTTAAAGGGATGTTTACGGTAATGAGGCGCTGTCCTGTAGGACAGGGTAGTTAATCTCTGCGCTTCGTCTGGTTAATTAAAGCCGTGATGGATGCCTGATCCCATTGCCAAACTGATGTTGATCAACAATTGCCCTGAGGACTGCGGCACGTCTGGGGTTTATAGATGGCCGGTCACGCCCCAACCCCCCACCACACCTACCTTTACCTTCAATCTCGCTGTTAACCCTACCCACCTCTACCTTTCCATCTCGCAATTCATAAACTAACATGGCCTAAAAATCAGTCGAGACAAAAAACACGCAATTACAATGGGGTGAAAAATAGGCCCACTCCATGCATGACATAGGCTAGGAAGTCATTTGAATGTGCAATTTGCATCTAAAAAATAACATATTTTGAGGATTTTCTTTGCAAATCAGCAACGATTCTTTCGCTCATAAGCTCATCCATGATTCATTATCCTTGGGTATTGTAATTCATTAATCCGCGGTATATTGTGATATGTGACATGAATTACTTTATTGCTTAATTTCCGCGATATTGCGCTTTATACGACTTTCTATAAGCTATGCGACACACACCACAAGCTGAGTCATACTTTATATGAAGAAGAGAGTAGTGCCTCGTGATTGACGCGAAGGCACTTTCTGCCGACTACTAATGTCAACTGTAAATGACTGGCCATCGGGAGTGCCTTGAGTAATTGCGTAGGGCATGTGTACACATTAAGGTGTTATAAATGTACCTCGGGGTATTTTATTGGAAAATTGTGTATATTCTTTCCTCTTTTTTATTTACCATGTTTCTGGGCGATAAGAAGAGTCACAAAAGGGATTATCCAAAAGGCCCCCATTCACAGTTGGGCGCATGCGTTGTGCTGTATGGACTCACTTCCGGAGATATATTTGCTGAGTCATTCTCCTCCATAGCGCCTCCTGGTGTGGACCTGCGGAAACGATCGATGGCGATTGTGCCGAGCCTCATTCTGAGGCATGTACTTCGCGGAGAGTAGGAGGATTAGGCCGAGGTAATCTATGTAGATTACATATTCATACCAGCAGATTACATCAGCTAGGCACCTCATAGATTATACATTCATACCACTTTGGTGTGTAGGGTGGGCTTGTAGGGGGAAATTGGGGGAAGTCCTTTCCGAGTAGTAGGCATTTAGGGAAAGGGGACGCAAAGGAGGACAGGGGTGTATTAGAAAGATGTTGAGAGGTAGGAGTAGGTAGGACAGAAGAGTCATTGGAAATTTTCTGATTATATAAAGTAGCTGCCAAGTATTTCCAGGATGTGCAGATTTTATCAGTAAGGGCAATAATTGATTGAAATAAATCCATCGACTTTGATGATATCCTTTTCACACACAATGATTATCAAATGCCTGAAAATCCAAACCAGTGTGCTCTATAACCCCAAGTGCCTATCATTGAAATAAAGAGAAAACACACCCGCATTTTCATATTCTTATCTATCGAATCCCTTGGCCATTCTCAGAGATTTTATCTCGAACTATCCCAGGATCAGTGAAATGAAAAGGCTGCTGTTTTACATCTAACTAAATGAGGGAATCTTTTATTTCCTCTAAACTTGCCCAGAGTCCCAGAGTGGAGAACGATTACAGAAGGCTCACAGGGAGTGGGAGCAGCTCGCCTCATGCTAACTGTATCATGGGAAGAGTAAAAAAAAGGGTAGATAGAGAGGCATTGATTGAATCGTGCTTCCAGACCCCACCTCTCATGTCTGGCCATTTGGTAGCGAAGTGATTGAAGCATGTGGATCAGTGGGGGTTGAATGTCGTGTATTATGGTGGGGAGGTAGTTGGAGAACAAAGTTACTCTGACAGTATGTACATGCAGCATGATAGTAATCCTGACACACATGCATAGACGACGCACATGGAAAGATGTATTTGAAAAACCTTTCGTGATATCTTCATTAGAATGAGATTTGAGTTATTCCAGGTCGGCAGATTGAAAGTACTACTACTCTCCAGTGTGAAAATGGCAAATCTTTTGTGAAAATCCTTATAGGATATGTGACTTCAGTCCTGTCCTGTGCAGTATCGGGAATATAATGACAAATATAATATCAGTAGTATCTTTAGAACAGGGATGGGGATAGTGGCAGTAGCAAGGCAATGTTAGGATGAAATAGTATGTTGATATGCTAGTAAAGTATATATGCATTTAGGGTGCTGGTGGTAGGGAGGGGGGTTAAAGAATTTGGAAATGTTGAGTACGTCCCTTTTATACAATTACATTTATGGATGACTCTAAATCTGCCTTCATCCCATTTTCAGCATATGGCTTTGAGACTAGAGTAAATCTCTTCCTCTAAGCACGGCATGACCGCACGAGGGACATGCAGTAACAAGGCCAAGCGTGCTCCAGCAGTGTACTCTGTACATCACTCCTTGAAACGAGCACGATGCACACGCCGTGATGCTGTGTAGTGAGTGAGGCAGGCCTTCTCTCCAGCCTATTACCACCCGAGCAGTAAGGCCGATAACCTCCTACCATACCATAGCAAGCCACCTCCCCTAGCGCTAGACGCCCCGCCCCGGGCCAGCGCCCAGGAGACAAACCGGGACGAGGGAGGGGTGAGTGGCACAAGGGTACGGAGTGGAATGTTGAGGATGGGACTATGTGAGTAGGGGTAGGCTGGGATCAGGCGAAGAGAGAAAACTACAGACAGCGGAATGACGGGGTGTATAAGGAAGAACATGGAGAATGATAGGTAGATGCAAATGTGGGTATTGAGGGAGCTGAGGGGTGTCGATCCAGTGAAGGGTATGGGGACTAGCCCAGGGCATGGGTGCTGGGACGATGAGATGCACAAAATAGACAGTAGAGGGAGGAACAAAAGATACAGACGAGGAAAGGTGGGAATATAAGAGGATTTGGGATAGATGAGGTAGGGAGGTAAGGTTAAGGGAAGGAAAATGGTAAGTAGGAAAGACATTTGGGTTGGGTGAAAGGTTGACAGGGAATTCATACTGTTGGGTTCGGCATGGATTGAGAGGTTTCGGGAGAGAAAACATAAGAAGGGCAAGCCATATGGATGTAGGTAAGAGGAGGGGGCATGATCGTTTGTTTTTGCATCCGGCCAACCATTACAAGTACTTTACATACCAACTCAGGGTTCTGTATTGAAGGAGTGGTGATCGGATCTATTGTATAAATTTCCGTAGAAATCTCCCTGAAGGACTGGCCTTTGATTTAGCAGTAAGGTTTACTGGGGAAGGGGCAGAAGGGGAAAGGCGGCTGCAGCGAAACCCGAACCAGGAACTGAACCCAAAACCTTGGGATAACTACTGAGCTAACTCCCTCACCCCAGTCAGGGCATGAGCCATAGAAGGGACAACGAATACTGAGGTCAACTTGAAGTGAGACAAAGAGAGCCCATGATTTGTGAATCAGGGGCACTCATTGCACCAGCTGTCTCCACCATACCACATGCGCCACCTACACTTGCCCTAATTAACACTACCTGTCCCCAGCCTACTGGCTCTCTACCTCCCTTTCCGCTCAGCTCTCCTACCATACACACCGTACTCACAGATTCCAACAATTTTATTTACAGCTAAAGGGGTAATGCTAGCCAGAATTAGGCCATACAGTAGGGATACGGGGGTTATATGAAAAAAAGCGAAGGGGTCAGAATTCCGAGTTCAGCGTTGAAAATAAGTGTTATGTTCAAGATTCAAATTCTAGACCCCACAATCTAGTGTCCAAACTATACCATACTACTGCTTCACGCAGTGAGAAAAAACATCAGTTATCACAAGAGCTCTTGAGCAGACTATACTGAAACACATGCGCCACCATCGCAGCCACACCATTTGTCAGCACATTTCCTTAGATGAGTATATTATCTCAGAGTATGTCAGGGCACGTATAGCACCATTCCGCACACCCCATTTGTCAGCGCGGCCGGCGTGTGGCCCTCCCCTCCTGTGTTCCCCGCCCGTTGTAAATTCGCCTCGCCACACCCAACCCGTCTGCTCTCACCAACTTTACGAGTCTCTAGCCGGAGGATGAAAAGCTTGGCCCTTCTCTAGGCTGCAGCCTGGAGCCTTGTTGCCAAGTTTGCACATTCCGATATGTTTCACCGCGATCCTAACCCGTGCTCTTATCTTATGGCGTACTCCCCCTTCCGTAAACCACAAACCCAAATATTATCTAATATCGTTATGGCTGATAATTTATATTTTCTGTTTCTGAAAGTAAAGGTCAACGTATTACTTGATATATAAAGTATAAAAATGTCTACCTTGGAACTGGGGGAAATTGCCGATACTCAAAATGAATTGCTTCAATTCTTTTTCTATTTAAATATATTTTAAAGACGTTACAATCGTTCTTCCGTTCCCAGGCGATCGTTCATTGCTTTTTTTTTTTTTTTTTTGTGTGTACAATTTCCTTTATTGAATCTTTGTTATAATCGTTACAAGGAGAGTGTTCGTTTAGTAAAAAGATACATAACGATTCAATACAGGTGGCGCATAGCCTCAGTTGTTAAACAACTGGTTTTCATGGCTAGGCCGGTGAAAATAAAAATCCCTATGTCATATTCTGGAACTTTTGGTCAACATATATACAACAAAGCTCATACATTTCTCAATGGAGCAGCACTATTTTGATGTTTCACAGTAATAATGATAATCATACACAAAGAGCTCTGTGGTCCTACAAAAGGGATACTTTAGACCACCATTGGAATTATTTACCATACGTTAATAGACAACCTAGTCTGATTGGCGATTGTTTTTGCGTGGCTCAGACAAGAGAAAAGTAAGAAACATGAGTAACAGAAGCATTTCAATGGTATACAAATGGTGTCCTTTCCAGAACCTCAAGTGACTTTCTTTTTGTCAATGACTTAAATTCCTTATAAGTAGTTGTATTCCTCGCTACGACTGACTGCTCATTCCATATTGAGCTGCCATTATAATGTAGGGAACGCATATATGCCATACAGTTTGGTTTGAGCTTTCTCAACACCGGTGCCGCATACAATCTAGTGGGTAAGGGGTCGTTCACAGTGTGGTTCAAAGACCTCGATCTTTTAAACATATAGTTAAGTATATGAGCATATCTCCTCTGTGCCAACATTGGTGTACCCGCTAGTTTATGCAAATTAATAATCGGAGTTAAACGAGGCAACTGTAAACAGATCCGCAAGGCCCTGTTTTGCATTATCTGCAGTCTATCCAAAAACTTTTGATAACTACTGGCATACAAAACATCTCCGTAGTCCATGTATGGCAGGACTGCGGTTTTGTAGATATGTAGAGCTGCGTTTCTGGACAAGTATGACCTCATTTTCGAGAGTTGATAAATTTTGTAGGCCATATTTTTTATGATATTTGAAAAGTGATACTTGTAGTCAACTACTGGGTCCAAGGTGACACCAAGATATTTGTAAGAAACCACATCAAGGAGCACATCGTTGTTAATAGACAATTTAAGAGCAGGGTGATCCTTTTTCTTTTTAGAGGAAAATGTAAGAACTTTTGTCTTTTTGATATTGATAGATAATTTGTTCTGAACGCACCAAGTATACAACATGTCTAAATCACTCTGTATATAAGTATAAGATAAAGGATTGATTTTCCCGTGATAATACAAAACGGTGTCATCTGCATACATGAGCGTTTTTACATTTTTAATTACTTTTGATAAATCATTTATATAAACGACAAAGAGTAAAGGACCAAGGACAGAGCCCTGGGGGACACCGTGAACCACAGTCATCTCATCCGATATAACCCCGTTTGCTTTAACCTTTTGTTTTCTATCTTTTAAGTAATTTTCAAACCATTTTAAATTAATACCCCTTACCCCATATAAAGATAATTTTTGAAGTAAGATACTGTGGTTCACGGTGTCAAACGCCTTCATGAAATCTATAAATACGGCAATAGTATCAAGTCCCACATTTCTACTTATCAGAACATCGTCCGTAATTTTTGCAACAGCATCTAGGGTCGAGAAGCCCTTACGAAAACCAAACTGATTTTCATCGAGAACATTGCAGTCAGACAAAAAGGAATACAGACAAGCATGAACAATTTTTTCCATAACCTTGCCAGCAACAGGGAGCAAGGCTATTGGTCTGAGGTTAGTTACTTGATAGGGGTCCCCTCCTTTCGGTATGGGAGTGATCATCGACAATTTCCATGAATCAGGTATATGTGCAGAGCTGAATACACAATTATAAAGTTCAACAAAAACATCTGGTACACTCAATAAGGCATCCCTAAATACTCTAGCTGAGATTCCCTCCAGCATTGATTGTTTGTGAATAATCAACTCCTTTGCGATTCTTAGCAGGGTTTGAATATCTGTGGACATATCCGTTAGTTGATTAGGGTTTGAAGGAGCTGTGGGCTTCCATGGTATGCGCATATCGCAAGCCAATTTATCACCTATTTTATTAAAAAATTTATTTATATAATCAGCGGTATTTATATTGTCTATTAGATTGTCGTTTTCTTTCAATTCTATGTTTTTATTGGGTTTACTTGTAGAACCTGGGAGAATACTGTTAACCTTACGCCAAAATTTCTTAGTATCGTTTTGGTTTCGGTGTAGCTCTTGGATGGTATATTGTTGTCTAGCTAGTTTAACGGAATTATTTGTGTGATTTCTAGCATCCCGGGCTATTTTCCTATCTCTTTCTTTTAAAGATTTTCTTGCTTTCTTTAGTAAGATATTCTTGTCCCTAGTCATTTCTAGCAGTTCCTTGGTCATCCAAGGTTCTCCCACTTGTTTGATAAAAAACTGTCTAAATTTACAATATGTATCCAGGTATGCATTAATTACTTTCAGAATATAATTCCATTTCTCATCAGCATTGTCCGACATGTAGAAGGTGTCCCAGTCAGCATCCACCATATGTCTAACAAAATCATTTTTCGAGTACCTTATGTAAGATCTACCATATATCTCTTTCTTTTCTGTTATTCTCTTTATATGCTTTCTGACCAAGAATATCATTTGGTGATCACTCAGGGAGCAGGAAAGGACCCCGGATTGGGATATGTTTCTGCCCGACGATAAGATTAAGTCAATTGTTGTACTATTATCTGACAGCCTAGTATAGTCATCGATTAACTGAGTTAAACCTGACGATTCCATATCTCTTAAAAAATTATTTCCCTCTGCTGATAAGGGGTGTGCTACATTGATGTTAAAATCGCCTAACATTATGAAGTCACTGTTTGGGTTTTTTTGCAATTCATCAGTTACGTAGTGTAAATAGGTTATAAAATCCCTGGTACTCCCTTCATTGGGTCTATAAATATTGCAGACTATAAACGAGAATCCACTGGTAGTTTTCAAATTTATTATTTGTAATTCTATATTTTTCGTACTACAATTTAGGTATGCATATTTCATGTGATCGGCTTGTAAAGCAGTTTTTGTGAAAATGCACAGGCCACCCCCAATTTTGGGTTTTGGATCCATTGGATTGTTTTTCCACATTCTGTCAAGTCTGAATTTATCGTACCCCTCAATTTGATAAGATGAATCATTGTCATTAGAAACGTGCCATGACTCAGATATTGTGACGACATCCCAGCTATTTCTTTTAACGTTTAGTACAAGCGACTCATACTTTGACCGTAGACTTCTGATGTTTGCATGAACAATTTTACATCCCTTCATCCGTGCCACTTCGCAATCATCAAAATAATTCATGTTTCACATAATTTAGAGTTGTCTTTTGTATCCCAAACAGACACACACCTGTCTCTCCATGGCTACTAAAGTAAACCACCGCCCCATTGCAGTTATGAGATGTACTGTCAATAGGCGCACAAAATGTAAAAAGGTAAAACGAAACATAAAAATAACATGACAAGACATCGGCTATTAAAGCCGTCAGTGTCAAACTAAACATAAATCAAAAATGTAGACGTTTTGGTGGGGTGCAGGACCGTCTGCACTATCCCCACTCTTAAGATTTGTAGAAATTTCATGAGCCTACCTTATATCCGAAGTTATCAGGCAGGTACAGGCATTGGCGTTCACTTTATCTACACAAGACCCCCTTTTTCCCTCTCCTGGAGTCATGCAAGTATGCGAACTATAGGTAACAGAAAGCATAGAGACTATGTTGCCAGGACTTGGTTATGGTTAAGATTGTATGTATACCTTTGTAATTCTACTATGAAGTATATTTGCCCAGAAAGTTTTAGAAAGATATAATTTTGAATAAGCCCACTGGTGTCTTAGACTATTACTTCGTTATAGGTAACAACGCGTAATTCATGTCTGAGTTCCAGGGAACGGATTTACGATTTTTAGTGTTTAGTCTACCATTTTGATTCAGAAACTGGGATGTTTTTCCCAAAAGTTTTTAGAAACTCTCCAGCCCATGTGTCCAGAAGCTGGTTTGTAGGGTGGACTCCGTCCTTTAGTAACGACCAATAGTGATGATATTTCCCTTTTCTCCATTTATGTAGGGTATTGGTAAGCCACGGAAAGTGTGTACTATGTTCAGAATTTAGTTTTATGAGACTCTTGTTAAATTTCAGGACTGCTTCAGTCACTATGTCCTGCTTGTGACGTAGAATTTCATTCTTGTAGCTTTTAGTATCTTCATCATCTTGTTCGCCGATTTTATTTGGAAGACAGTCCGGTAGGTATGTTGCTGGAAGTGGACATATAACAAAACGGGATTTTGGATGGTTCGCATCCAGCCAATTATATCCAGTTGTTGCATAGACATGTAGATGTTGATAAAGGTCTTCTTCAGTCTCCCAAGTCATATCAATTAGCATATGTATTAGCAAACAACACCAGACCGTGTAGATGGAGACGAGTAGATGGCAAAGGGAAAAATGTAGTTCAAGCACGTTAGAGGAATCGGATGTAAGTATATTAAATGTTAGACTAGCCTCCGTCCTTGTGTCCTACTCCTACTGCTGCCTACCGCCACCGCACGCCCTCCATACCCCTCCACCTACTCTCCCCTTGGCCTGGCTGACACAGGTTCCTGAGCCAGTCAGAGGAACCTTACACATTCTAATTTATTGTATTCATTGAATTCATAATCAAAGACTTGAGCAAGTCTAATTAAATGTCTACATTGGCATCTCGCAGCTTTTTAACGATTAAGCTAAAGTCGCAAGAAAATCTATAATTTGAAAGGAAAATTGACTTGAACAACATATTTTCCAATTAAAATGATCGTTAATAAAACTAACTTTAACGCTGCTGTATTTTCCAATTAAACTCTTCTTTAATTATCCTGGCGGGTCCCTGCGCAATAGTCATTCTTCATTGTTGGCGCTTTGCTCATTATTGTCGACACTTGAGTCTGGGTAAAAGGTCTGCCTGATAGCTTGTTTTGATGAGGGCCAAATGGCAAATCTGCTCCTAATAGACACCGTCTACTAGGTGATCCGCTACAGGTCAGCTACAGGCTCACCAGCACGATGATATCTGATAAAGGCCAGTGCAGAAAATGCTCAGAAGAGACCTCATAACCAAGCATATAACCTGAAAGCAGTCTATCAGTTCATTGGCTGCAAACCACTGAATACGTCAATGATAGCGATTCCGATTTCTATGGTGTCATTGTCTATTGTCAGAGGACTATAGTTGTGCTTTTTGTTTGAGACCAATGTCAAAACGGATTAAAGACAATGATGTATATACGCGGGCTAAGATATCTAAAGCCAAATTATTGATTACAAATCAATAAGAATTTTGAAATGTCTTCCCTGATTAGAGGTTTTATTTTCAGTTAGTTTTGAATAATAGGAAATAGTGCTATTTTGGCCTATTTCAGTAAAAAAAAAAAAAGCTATGCCCGATTCTTGTTGCTATCATCTTTAAAATATCCAAAACCCAAACTGGTACCACAACAAGATTCTATCAGAACCAACAATTCATGGTTCTCTCCTGCCACCCATCATGCACTCTGCCTTCCTGTGTAGAGCTCGACGTGCGTGCGCACTTCGCGCATGCGCTAACTGTATTCGCATGCAAATAAGGCTCTGTAAATATTATTAGACGTTGAGGACGGGACAACGTGCCACTCACGTGTGTCCGTGACGTCACTGCTGCATGACAACCATCTCCAAGCGGGAACCGCGTTCGCTCTCCAAACACAGGACTAGGGGGTAGCACCTGAATAGGGATTCTGAGTGAGCAGGCGCTTGTTAATAGGGGATTTAGGTTTCGGAATACGGCACTCGTGATTTGCTATTTCATGATTCACATATTAAAGCATTGTTCAATTCATAATACATGTCTCGAGGAAAAGCGTAGTAAACACAGCAGTTCTAAAATTCATTTCTGCACTATACAGAACGTGGGGGAATTTTATACAATTCACAGTAGGGCACTGCTAAGAGGGATTAAAGAAGAAACCAACAAGTTTTGGTCAAAGTCGTCGTTTTCCACGAGTTTGATGCGGAGTAATATGAACGAGGCGACAGCCGAGTGAATATCACGTAGCATTCAAACAAGTTGCAGAATGACTTCTTTGACCAAAACGAGTTGCTTTCTGTATTTATCTCACCCCTGTACACATTAAAAGGATGGATGACACACAGGATATAGACCATGGAGAACGGACCGCAATACTCGTAGGGGCATGGAGAACGAGTTCCCAATGCTATTGCATGTGGTAGGAGAGAGACTCACATTTCAAGATACGCCACGTCTTCCCATATATAGAGTTCCCAATTTTAAGTCTATGGGCATTTATTCCAGGGGTGAGATAAATCCTCTGTTTCGGGTCAAAGCTTCCCGATGCGGGGTGTCTTGCTTAACGGGACTAGATAACCATGGATTCCATTCCCGGATCAACTGCTTAAAGTTACGAGGTGCCCAACGGTTCTACTCTACATGGAGACTAAGTATTACCCACATAATAATTACAAATAATTAGTAGAAACCAATAGAGAGTTAGCCTTGTCAATGTGTGTGCCATGATGGGCAGTCTGTGTGTTACTACACGAGGCGATAGCCGAGTGTAGTGATTAGCAGACATGGCCAGAGTGGAATATACATTGAGAAGCCTAACTCGAATTCAGTTTCGTATTTATCCTACCCCATCTCACCGATATGCAGAGAAAATTTCTGTAATTATCCTTGTTAGCAGCATGTTGACACTCATCGTAGGATGGCCATATTTATCAATGCTGCCGGATCTACTTTCGTTATCTCGTCCCTGATTGGTCCGTTTATTTTATTCACCTCGGTGCATAAATAACACTTTATTCAACGCTCTGTCAAATACATTGAGTCAATGTTAAAGCTATGTCGTTTTTTATTAGGGGTAGGATAAATAGAAGTTCGGTGTATAGTGTAGTGCATTTCGTTGTGACTGGGAAGAAGATACGTTTAAAGTATGAAGAAGGAGACTGTACCCACATGGCATGTATACTAGAAGACTCACAGCAACACGCAAACACAAACCAGGTGATCGTCATCCAGATTCTTTAATAAGAAAAAACCTGCAAACGCAACAAAACACAACAAAAACCAGTGATTGAAGACTTGCTGGTACGTGTTTCGCTGTTTATTTGCGTGCTCTGCCACAACTCAGAATTCCCTTTCAACCCACAGCTGACATGAACCGGAAGCATACTTCATCGATTCGGCGCAAGCGCAGTGGCCTACGCGGAGAGGAAGGAAACGGATATAGACCACGACTTAAATACTCGATGTACTCGTTGGCAAACTCAGGTGTCTCCTCTGACGTCATGCGGCGTCTGGGACCTGCATCTCGAATTTACGCCCGGTTTCGTCCCTCGACACGTACTTAGAATGTCAGCATGCGAAAAATAAAAGGTCCTTAGGGATTCAGTTAGCGTCATTTGTGAGGCTATACACAGGGAAGCTGCGCAGTACTGTCTACAAGTGTGTGGGTATTTATTATACACTCGTGTACTAAAGAAGAAACCAACAAGTTTTGGTTAAAGTCGTCCTTCTCCACCAGTTTGATGCGGTGTGATATGAACGCGGCAACAGCCGGGTGAATATCACGTAGCGTTCAAACAAGTTGGAGAATGACTTCTTTGACCAAAATGAGTTGCTTCCTGTATTTAGCTCACCCCTGTACACACTAAAATAATGGACAACACATAGGATATAGACCATGGAGAACGGACTGCAATACTTGTAGGGGCATGGAGAACGGGTTCCCAATATTAAGCCTATGGACATTTATCACAGGGGTAAGATAAATACTACTACAAGTTACCTCACGTTCTGGGGCATGCAGTATAGGATACGTACCCTACCCGTGTGCAGTACATGTAATTATAGTGTACTACAGGGGCCTGGGCAGAAATAGATATCAACAAACTGTTAGCGTGCCCGAGGGTACTGCATGTCTTAGAAAGGAGATGTTCGTGCTTCAACGGCCTTCTACATCTATGGTAAAATACTTTTATTCCAGGGTATGAAATATAGACAAGACAGCTTAAGGATGTGCTTCTTGATAACAGTGGTATCCAGCATACTGAAACAAAGGAGAGTTTCAAGAAATGTATTGATGCTATTATTTGAGAAATGCTCAAACTGTGATCCTGTGACAGTTGTAATTAGCAAAATAACCACCATCATTATTTTCCAATAACTACGTTTTATGTAAGTTTGTCTGATGAGAATGTTTATGTTACTGTAAAATGATATCTGATTATGGAGTGCCTGAAAAACTCGACATCTCGATAGGCACTGACAATAAAAAAAAACAAAAAAAAAATATGACTCGATTCCTAACAACTGCGAGTATGTAACTCGCCCGACTGGCTCGTTACATGCCCAGGGCCGTCAGGGATTTCGTTCTGTTATCAGGATGCACATCCTGAAACCATCTTATTTCAACATTGCATCTGTAACACACGCACATGAAAACACAATCGTACAATAACTTTGATCTGCTTTGTCATATTCTCAGCATAGTTGATGTCAGTAATATCCGAGCGAATGCGAAAATTTAAGTTATCAAAAGGAAGACAAAACATCTTAAGTTTTCAAAGGGAAGACAAAACAGCCACCGAACTTTTCAGGCACTACTTTGCATATGTCAAGCACCTTTTTCCCCGTCTCCTAGGATATTGCGACTATTTGTATTCTTCTTGGTAGCGATCTCAGCGCTCTATATGGTTACAATGACAAGTTCGTATTGGGTGGATAATAAATACGTATACTAAAACCCTGTTAGCAGGGCACACCTTTAGAGGTGACCATGCAACAAAGATATGTAATAAGATAAAATGTATATACCTTACTGGTACATACTCACATACCTTGTTTCTTTTGATAAAAATATTTCACTTGCTCTGCGAGCTCGTGGAATATTTTTATCGAAAGAAACGCGGTATGTGAGTATGTACCAGTAAGGTAATACATTTTTATTTTATTATATACCTTCAAATATAAGTATTTGATGAATTACATAAGGAAATATGACAACGTCCGAGCTGGTTTCGATCAAAGTGTGCTGGTATATCTCTTGACATCTTAGTGAAAGTCAAGCACAGAATATATGCTCCAAGCTCATTTTTTTATTTTTTTTTCCCTTCAACTCCTGTGATCCTTGTGCAAGTCACTGCCAGCACTTCCTGAGTAGTGGGTGCAATTTCTTTCAGCCAATAAGAATTTGTATTCAAAGTAGGGTGGTACATCATTTTATACCACCATACTGTGCCGGTATATATTTAATACCAATACCCTAGCAGAGGTTGGTATTTGTGTAACATACTGGCACAGGTATATAATAAAGATACAGATGTATGACTCGTCCCACTGTATAATGCAGGGTTATAAACATGTATACATATATCTAAACAATTACATTTTTCCATTGGTCCACGGGAATGTCATCTATTTTGTATTCATTGCTGGTCTTCGCCGACCTATTTAGAAAAGCACGCGTCATGTCTTGTATTGTATTGTAAGATGAGTGAGAAACTAATTACTTCTGCATCGTAAAGAAAATCAGGTATGTATGACTGCTGATGAAAATCTGACAATGGGCAGACAGGGCGTGCGCAACATTAAAAGAAAGTTGTACTAGATTACGTTAGAATCTAGCTCTCGATTATGTTGTTTCACAACGTTTCCGGTTGTCCTAAAAAATCCTTCAAAAGAAATATCTATGATATTTCACTTTTTGTTTTACTATTTAAAGTATTATTATACATACCTTAAATTTAGAAAAACCTAAATTTGCCTAGAGCCTTGCTCTACAGGAATTTATTAAATGTCTGCTTATCACTTGGACACTTGCCTCATGTTGTTATCTGGCCAGTTTCTGTTTTCTCAAGAAACAATCTTATCAGTGTCTCTTAAACTTTATGTTTAAGAGAACGCAGCAAAAGAAATATCTTGACGAGAGGAAATTGGGTACCAGACTTTTTAATGCACCAGTGTTACTTGTATTTCAACCAAACTCCCAAGCATACACGAAAAGTGTAGAGTATGCTGGAGGCACATATTGGAATTCTCTTTCTGTACTAACTAGGCAAACACCCTCCTATGAGGAGTTCAAACGACTAACGAAAACGATTATGTTAGAATCAATATTCAACAATCCTGAATGAACGACCCCCTTGTATTGTTTGAAATCGCCATACTACCAAATATCTTGACAATAATGAAATTGTATAATAATCCGTCATACGTAAGAGGAAAAATGCCAATGATGTATACAATTTATACGACACCGATGCATATATCATGTATATTGTGAACGCCCAACGAAAACCAGCGCAGGATATATCCGCAGCTGAGCGGACGTTTATTGTAGTCTCTTATTGGTACTGAACACGATGAAACGGTTATGATAACTACAAAGAAGAATTACTGTATACCAAAAGCCAATAAAAGACATTTAAAAAAAAAAAAAATCTTGGTTCCATCTACTGTGAGGTCAGTAAACTAAAACGGGAGTTGAAATATGCAGACTTCTCATTGAAAGGCGAGTGATATACATGCGCGTCAGGATCCTGATAGTGATAAAATCCCATTATCCACAGATTCTCAGATATCCACAACCCACCAACACCAGGGTTTCTACTATAAACAACAACACAGCTCAGTGACAAAAACAGCCTATTGTTACTGCTACCGGAAGAGGCGTATTGATTTTCCTCGCATGGAACTATATCTATCAGGCCGCAGGACAGGGCGTTTAGCCGTTGGCGTGCGCGCTGAGATAGAGGTCATCGTTAGGGTTTAGGGCCCGGATGAAGCATGCCCCGAGAGGCGAGATTGGAATAGTATTATGATGAAAATCAAGAAACTACATCGATATCAATCTCTTATTTGGCCATTGGGAAGAACGGAACGATCTCTCTCTAAGGATATGCACTACGATACCAGTGTCTCGCAGAAATTCCCATTTATTCATCCCCTTGAATGTCCGTTTCTTTGTTTTACTTTAGACAGGTCTTTCCATACAGAGCAGGAAAAAAATAAATGACACAACTTCGGAAACTTGTCACTTATCTTTATTTGTAAACAAACAAAATAATAGACGTCTCAGCAGGTCGAAGCAGTTGCATTCAAACTGTTTCAAATTTAAGTGCACCATTGAGATGTGTGAATAGTTATCGACCAATACAATGTATTCCTTGGGTTGACTATCTAGGTTTTACGAGCAAAGGCAATTCAGATCCAAACAGGGAACAGTCATTCTGTTAGGACCTTCTCTTCTTGGTGCCGGCGGGGTTTGAGAACCACGGTCGGGAATAAGGGACCCAGTGCACTAATATCATGTGTATTACAAGCCGATCAGTATAAACGATTATATATATCTGGATATTTACAAGAATGGTTAGGCTGAGAAAAAAGTGTAGAAAACAATAAATAACATGAGAACTGGCATCGCTAACAACAACTGATTAGATTTATCGGGTTTTCAGTTGATAAAACTGGGCTGCCAACGTTTGATAAGAACAAACCAGAGACCACTTTGTCAATATTAGCAATAGATCTGCTGTCACAGGGATGATTGATCATTTTATAGATCATTTTGTTGCTTTGTTCTTTCTAAATATTTCCTGGTATACATTTGATTATATTGTTAATGTAAATATTGATTTGCTTCAGAAATACATTGAAACTAAGATGGAGTTTCAGAAATCCCATACTACTGGCCACAGACGTTATAATATACTGGACGCGGTTATTTAAAGGTACCCTTATGAACTGCTGGTCAAAATGATCTAATTTAGCCCTAAATCTATGTGTAAATCTTCAGGAAAATTTAATTGAATAAAACGAAAGAAAAATAAAGTATTCCCGCTGCACTATTTTTAGCCAAGATATACAAAGTAAATACAATCAAAAGCCATATCTGAGGTAAATTACATGCCTATGTTTTACAACCTGTATCATATTTCTAATAACCATGAACATATTACAATGATGCTTGAATTTCCCAAATAAAGTCCATCATAAAGTCATATTTTAGAACACACTGCATATTCAGCACCCCCCCCCCCCCCCGAAACACACTCCTTTAACGATAAGAAGATTAAGTATTTGCTATCGTGAAGTTGTCCTTTGCCTGGGCAATAGTCAATATTTGGCTGGTGGAGAACAGGGCTTCATGCTCTGACCTATCCCATGCTGCCTCACTGTGCCGAACTGATTTTTACGGCTGAGTGTCTTCAGCATTTTCAAATACCAGTTCGTAATTCAGCAAGAAAAATGGGTCGTTAAAGAGTTAGAAGGTGAAAAAAGACAGTAGTTAAGTAGCAAAGAGCTTGTATTGTTTGTTGGTGGGAGGTGATAGCATTTGAAAAAATAATTGTGGTAAAGGTTTGGGAACCAAAGGCATAATTCACAGTTCTAAGGGATTCACTATCTGGGTTAAACCTGGAGTCCAGCTTTATTATATATTCACATGCAACCCTTCTCTATGATAGAGGTTGGTTCCTGAGATTATTCCACATTCAGTTCCTGGTTAGATTTTATATTCTAATGTTAAATGCATCCCAATATGATATTTTCCTTGACATATAATCGAGTTCTGGTATATAACAGTGTGACTATATATGCCCAGTGTTTTGGGCAGTGGTAATATCAACTTGAAAATAACTGAGATCCATACTTTCCTCAAGGATTTCCTGAGCCTGCTTTTTATGGATCGGCCCCCAGGTCTCCATCTCTTTCGCTGTGGCGGCTTTTATAGCCTCCAGCCACGCAACAATACCGTCTTACAGAGAGTGCTGATTTTCACTGCTGCCAACAATACCTACTTTATGGCAATCAGAGTAATTCAGCAAGAACCTACAAAAAGAATACTAAAAAGGCCCACTCATCCGAACTCACAAGAGTACCCTGTAACAACCGCATCGTCACCCAATTCATGCACATACCCTCCAATAAAAAGACAGCATCACTTGTTGTTGAAGTTTTTAAAAATCTGGCACTGCTGCACGCAATGTATTTTTTCACCTCATAAAAATCACGTTGCTCAAAAAGGTAAATCACATCGCGATCGATACAGTGTGCTGATAATGGCCACCACTGTTTGATTGAGATTTTAAAAGGCGCCCCCTTACCCGTTACCACTTCACCCTTTTCTCCAGTGTTGTGTGTGGCATAGCGGAACGCTTCGATAACCTCCATCCGTTAGGAGACCCAATCACAATTCGGTCTTTTCCTGTTTACGACACAGCCACGCTGGATGGCGGAGGAATATGCCGGTACTATTTGCCGACTCTTCTCCGTCTGCTGCATTAATTGGGTCATAAATTAGGCCTGTTAATTAAAGGCACGGTGGCCTGGCCCCCGGAGACGCCGGGCCTCATTAAAAATGCACCTGGAGAGCAGGTACTTACCGGAAGTCGCTCCTCCCGGGCCTCACTCTCCTAGCAGATGTTGGTAAATGAATCAGGCTGCTTTGTAATGGCTACAAAATGATGTTTGAAGAGCACCAAAAATAGGCTGCAAAATCCATTTATGGATATTAACAGTTGTCATGGTCAGATCTCAGATAATTTCCAATCTTTGAAATTATACACAAAATCATTAATGTTGCAATGTTAATGTAAAATTATCCCTTAATGGACTCTTAACGTAAGCAGTAACGTATTTATAGCAAAAACTCTCTTGGTGCAAAGCTAATTTCATCATTGAGTTCGTTAATGTAAATCTGTTGAATACAAATGAATACCTCGAACATAAACCAATACTGACAAATACTTTACACCCTTTTAATTCCACTATTTATGCACAATCTAATCGGTTCGTTTAAAACAATAATCACAAGTTATTTGGTATATGCTTGTTTAAAATGGTCATAATTGACATTTTCGTGTAATTGCTTAGTTTCTTTTAGACAGCTTTATTTAAAATCCCCCAAGTTTATTAATCATCAGGATGTAATCAGTGCTTGAAACTCACGGCACTGATTTGTCAATTAACATACCTATAGTATTGTGCATCCTTCTTGAATAATTGATTCAATACATATTCCTCGCGGGACAAATCAAATTCGATATACATGGACCATCTGAAAGGCGGTGGGTGGCGATGTCAATACATGTTAATGTAATTGTGTAGTGGTGTTGACTGCAAGTGGGAAGCTAAAGCTAGATATGGGGTACTTTCGCTGCTGTATATCATAGGCACAGACAATAGCTACATGACGGTGAAATCTAAATTATTTTCTGAAATAGACCCAGATAATAGTGCAGATAGTAAGCGTTGGTTATGTTCATTGTGTTGGTTGTAATAGTTATAAGTACTAATGGTGGATTTGAACAATTTCACGCCATTCATGGGGTTACATGGAGTCTCATTTTACTGACTTTCAAATATGTTCAAAAATTGTTTTTAAATCTAATTAAGGTAATGAGGATATGGTTTTGAAATCTGAGCTGTCAGTTGTGTCCTCTTAAATTCAATTTACAATATATGCAGATTACAAAGGAGGTGGGGTGTACATAAAAACACTGGTATATGACTGTAGAGCTGTGCCAGGGAAGCGTTATAAGGATCCTATGACCTGGGTGGTGCAGCTGGCCGCAGCTATACCCCAGTATCAATCTTCAAACATATCTTCTGACTGTCCACTCCGTACATTTACAACTAAGTATGTGCCTGTAGGATGTCTTTTTTCTGGTGCATTGACCTCAGGGCCAAAGAGTTCAAAGCAAGTAAGACTTGCTATGATTACCAGTTTGCAATGGATCGATATTGACTGGTTTACGAATGACAGCTGATTAAGGTATAAATGTTACCTTTATCTTTTATTTCTTATTGAATTTTTGTCTTTGTCTTTTCCCTTAATCTTTGTATGCAAGTGTGGATGATAAGAGTTGTTTGTCTTGGCTAAAACTGAGAAGAACGTCCTTAGACGACAGTTGATGTCTGTACTATTTGTCTTTACTGAATAAAAAAAAAAAAGAAAAAAAAAAAAAGAGGTAACATTTATACGTTTTATTGATAATGATAGGTATATGACGTAAGTACTACTAACATAGGGTGTGAGGAATACGGACCCGAACTCGTTAGTGTACTGACTTACTGCATGTCAACCACGTGAGTTACTGGTCAGCCACCAACACTGATACAACAGCGATAATCATTATATAACCCTCAGTCCCATTGTCCAACTGAGATTCTATCTTAACGCTTATCTCACCGCTCATTAGTTGGTAGCAATGGTATGTAGGAACTCCAGAAGATGCATATATAAGTAGAATGCCGTATTTACACCTTGCGATACGTGTTTTCAACGAAACAGATTAAGGCTGTACAATAATGTTAACAAACGTGTATATCTTCGAAGCTGTGGAGTAATGACTATCGACTAGTCAATCCTATACATTCAAGATTTGTTTTAAAAATATATCATTAATCAATATAGACCTACCGGAGGGTCAATTAACTAATCTCAATGTATATCATACAAACAATTAATCGTATTAGTAGAACTACGGTGTGTGATACAGGGTTCGTACATAGACACCCCAATAAAATTCCAGGCCTTTTCCAGGCTTTTCCAGGCTCTAATATATTTCTTCCAGGTCACTGGTTTTAAAACCATGTCAGATACATCACCAAATTTCGTTGAAATTGTCTTTATCTTCCTTACTACCAGTGGAATTTCACTGGTTTTGGATAGATATGGTCAAAATTCTTCTTTTTTTTGCCACTTTTAAATATGAAGACAAATAATTACATCCAAGCTATATTTCATAGGTCAGGTACAGTAGCAAGGGAAAGC
This sequence comes from Alentia gelatinosa, assembly GCA_950022655.1. Lineage (NCBI taxonomy): Eukaryota > Metazoa > Annelida > Polychaeta > Phyllodocida > Polynoidae > Alentia > Alentia gelatinosa. The sequence continues at coordinate 8,361,624 of OX465582.1, forward strand.
TAATAATGACTGAAATTTCATAGACTAAAAGATTGTTTTTTATGCAAAACTAAATCTTCCAGGCTCTTCCAGGTTTTTTCAGGCTCTCTGTGAGAATTCCAGGCTTTTCCAGGCCTGGAAAACCCAAAAGCATAATTCCAGGCTTTTCCAGGTTTTCCAGGCTCTGTACGAACCCTGGTGATAAGAGCCACAATAGGAGTCAAACGCTTGTTCACACGGGGGTTAAGAGTACGAATGATGTATTTAGTATTGTGGTATACTTTGAGAGTCAGCCCCCCTTATTTCACCAGGAGTCATGGGTTAAACTATTATGCCTGTTCGTGCAGGGATTCCGTGTACAGTGTGTATTTATAAATGGTGTCAGCAGTATTGTGGTATGCCATGAGAGACAGTACCACTAACCTCACCAGGGACCTGTTTCAGTAGTTTCGTGACATGTCTGTATGGTGTCTGTGACACCATATGGACAGCTCAACACAAGTCGCGGCACTTAGGGCAAGACAGGACCCAAACACGGTGTGTCCGGTTTCAAAAGTATTAGACAATTTCAAGCAATGACACTTTAACATGAGTAAGGGATACATATAATCTATAATCGTTCCAAATATGAAGAAAATTGGCTGCTCTGATCGGCTGATATTTGACATCAAACCAGACAAAAATATGTCCCCTGTTGCTTGCACTGTTGGTGCTTCTGTTGATGTCTGTCTAGGCCTAATGTCACGAAACTACTGAAACAGGTCCCTGGAGTCATACCTTTAAGCATTACGTACGTCTGCAAAGTGATCCAGTGTAGCCGTGCTAGGCAGTCTAGCCCCACGTCCTGGGGCAGTGAGCAGCTCCCATTACTCGGCGCTACCCTGGCCGTCAATGAGGTCAATACGGAGCTGCTCCTTATTAATCCTACGCCCCGCCCTCACGCCCAACTGCTCGCACAAAGATTAGTGGGTCAGGGCGGGAGGGTATATATCACCCATACGGCCTATCCCGCCGTATCACCCCCACACACTACCCTAGCGCTCAGAACCACGCGATGGGGAATCCTCAATCAAACCGTCTCATTCCACTCCCCCCCAGATACAATGGATAAACCGTACACTAGCAGCAACAGCTACTTCCGGAAATAGGCGGGGACTGGAAGAGGAGGTATAAAGCTGCGACGAATTGTAAATCCGTACAAATCATATTGCAATTACAAGCATGTCTTGATTTATACTAACAGCGGGCAGTTTCGAAACAAATGTCAATTGATTTTTTTTCTTTTTGTGACGGGACTTTTTGTGGCTCTGTTACTGGGGCGCTTCGTTGGTTTGGAGCAAACCGACCTTATACATGATTCAGTTTCTTTGTCTTATCATATCTGCCATACAATCTATCTTAATGATATACTGATACCAATGATACTACACGATGTATAATTTATATACCTAAATCGTATGATACAAACATATCCCGATTGTACAATCATTCCTCCGATAGTAAACTGTGGTGCTCCGGTATAACACAAATACACCTATTTATTATAATACATTGTAATTCGCAGTACATGCTAAAACATAGCAATAACGTCAACCCGAATAAAACACTGCATTCGGTATCACTGTGACATGCAATAAATGATATATATTGACCACTCCGCCCAATGATATCCTCTCTGCAATAAGACGCTGGAGGCGGACGGATATCAGCCGGAACTATAGACCAAGTGCCCGTATCCTTCCGCCTCCCCACTAGGCGCAGTAAATGAACCGTAATAGACAGCCACATTTTCTCCTACAGCTGCAGGCAGACAAAGAGAATTAATTATCCTCGATTAATCAGACAGTCGCTCTGCTTCCTGACATATATGTCTGTGGATTGCGCCATTTGTGCGGCGGGTGGTGGTAAGTGGGTTGCTTCGCAATTGCAATCGGGATTCACAAATCTGGATCATTAAAGAAACGTATGATTTTTTTTCTTTCTCCGGGTATCACAAAAGGAATAATCTGAGGAAGTATTCAGTGTATAATGAACTGAAGCGAAACTATGTAATCCCATTGTAGGTTGGCTTCACATTGTGATAATCTGTAGGAGTAACCTGCACGCTATCAAAATGGCGTTGTGTGGGTACACTCACTCCCCTTGAAGCAATTACACATATATTTTGCTATTGGCTACCACTATGCTTGTACCAGAATATGCAGTATGTCAACATACCCTTTCCACTAACCTTTTGGTCATGTATATTGACAACGTTTGACATTCCTATGCCTGGTTTTATATAGGTCTCATGTGAAAAAAAGGGGTTTGACCCTGTTAGTCTAGTGGACCCAAATACATTCATGGTGATGTGGCCAGAACGCCTCCCTATATCATCGATGACGTCGTGGTCGGCGGATGACAGACACGCAGAGATCACACCGGACCGATGTTGCCTTGAACCCCGGACCCAACAATCCCTAGGCCAGCACGATACCCACTGAGCTTTATTATCCACCTAATACAAAGTGTCCATAGAAAACACATAGGGAGTTTGTATGGGCATACCCGGCGCATACGGATATGTTGTATGCTCCGGGTGGCGCATACGGAAAGTAGTGCGTACAGAAAAATAGTGCATAACTAAAATGAACTAATATCGACATGCCACTTGCCCAGAAAAGGTGGATAATAAATACAATATAGACTGGTTTCAAATAAAAGCGGCTGTATGCTCCTCGGAGTTGACTCTGCGCAATATCCTCGCATACGCTCGGATATTACTACGCATCAACCCCTCGGAGCATACGGCCGCTTGTATCTGAAACCAGTCAATGTTGTGTATATCCCATCACCATTGACATCCTTGTCACGAACGCGCACTCAGTCAGAATGTGGCCTGACACACATTGGTGGTGCGCATGCCTACTTGTGTTTTCTCCCGTACTCACCAGGCGTCACTGGTGCATAGTCTCGCTGGATCTCGCCCGAGCCACACGTGATCACCGGCTTTCTGTAGTTTCCGGTGTTTGCGCCCTCTGGTGACTTGGATGAATGTGTTGTGACGCGTGCGTAGTGAAGCGTGGAGTCTGCCCCCCACCACTAGTACCCCCACTAGGAGCGCTGTAAGCTGGGGCCATTTTACAATGCCAGATACCACTAGAGCCAATGATATATTACTTCTTTCTCCTGACTTCTCCTGTAGTCTGTACAGTAAATCATTGATATCACAGGTATTATAGACCATTCAATGCTCGGTCTGATACTTACACTAAACCTATTCTTTATCAGCGCGTGTTCCCACGTTCTATATATATACGACGTCCAGTCGTGCCTCCATGGATTAACCCTGTAGTCAACTTTACTATACTTCATAGTGGATGGCACAGAACACCAGCATCAATGTCCTGGATGAATCTACCACCGACGTTCTCATTTGACGAGCCTAATAAAATGGTACAGCGAAAATGAAGAAAACCTGTCTTATCCGAACCAAGAAAATCTAAGACAAACCAGGCAATCGGAAAAGGTAATGTTAAAGATAAAAATACCGAAAGGTATGAAATACCGAAAGTCTCCTCTATATGATGGAAATTTACTGTGGGATAAACTACCTAAACAAGTACAAATGCTGCCTAGAGGTGATCTTTTCAAAATAAATGTAAAACAGCAGTTTCTACTGGAAGGGGTTACTATCTAAAGTTATTTGATATTGTGTAAGTATGCCAAATTTTATTGATCAAAAGATCATGAATAAGAGTGAAAACGATCATAAGATCGACTTATTGCAGAAGAATGTTGAATAGGGTGAATGGCTTTTTTCTTTCCTTTCTTTACCTTACCTGTAATGTCCTGTCTGTATATGTGACTGATATGAGGAAGAACGCCAACTACGGCGATCATATTATGTCGTAAAATGTTGTTTGTTGAATAAAAAAAAGATTAAAAAAAAAGAGTGTCCAGTGAGTGTCCAGTGGCAGTTCTGATGACCCTCATACCTGCCGAACAGACGTGAGTATTGGGCCTGCACTTCGTATAGGGGACAGAGCCATTGTTAGTTCATGAAGCAGTCACGAGGTGGTCGGGGGACAAAACCTGTATTCTTTGTTCTTACGAAATTCAACTGCCTTTCAATGTTTTACCAAGGTTCCTTTGACTTCTACACCGATCCCAGAGCAGGAAGATATAATGCTAAACCCAGGACATGATGTTATTTATATGGTACACTTTATTTACATATGTGAGCAAGGCAAGAAAAGTGACATTTCCCAATTATCACTCACTTCTTTTGCACCTCCATTACTGAAGAACAGCTACTTTTTCGCCTCCTTTAGTGAAGAACACCTACTCGGGGGGCGTCACAAACTCTTCCATTGGAAATGAGTATCACACTTACTCCTACTTTAGATGTAAATCTATTTATCTTAAATAATCATTCAATCTAGAAAAATATATTGATATTCCTTTAGATTTGAATTTCACTGAAGACTTACCCAATAAACAGTATATTAAGTTTTACCATCAGGCAAATTTGTGATAGAAATATCAGCTCAAAAGCACTAAAGCGGGAGTTTCTATGAGCCGAACGCCGTGGGAATGTCTCCGGGTGAAAGGTAAAAAAAAAAAAATTAAAGATTGAAAAAAGATTTAGAAAAAGGAAGAGGAAAGCTAGAGGGGAATGTCATACGTCGCGGGTGACGTCGACAAGGAGTGATCGTTGACCGAGTAGATGGGCTGGGAGGTCTGGGGGTGGAGGGTGTGGGGCAAGGAGGCATGTGTCGAGGAGGGAGGGAGGGAGTGGGTGGGTGTTGGTGATCGAGCACGTGGATCATCCATCAACAAGACACGCCCCCCAGTCCTCTCTGACACGCCCACTTCCCGGGAATACCCGAACACCACCAGCCAAAAAACATTTTAAAAAATCCTCACAACAAAAATCAAAAGGGAACCAAGTGCAGCTTGGCATCATCCTGAGTATCTACTGTCCGAAGGTATTTCACAGTCGTTACCTACCTTCTGGTGGAATATGTGGTGTTTTGTCTAAAGAAAAAGACTATATATAAGGTAAACGAACATGTAAGGTAATTTGCTTCACAACGAGCAGCTAAGTCTTAGGATTCCGAACACATTGAGAGATTAATTAAGAGATCTTTTCCCAATCCTGGAACCCCGAGACTGTAGTTTTACTGTGAAGATATAAAAAAACGACTGGTGCATGCAATGATGACGTCATATGCCATGGAATTTCGTGAAATCTCGTATGATCTCGCAATACGTGGGATCTCGTGAAATCTCACAGGATCTCGCTATGAGTGGGATCTCGTGATATCTCGCGGGATCTGAGAATTCCTTATACTGGTGGCCTTCACATTGCTCCCGCCATCACACCACCCCGCCTATACTATAAGTCACCCGTAAGGAGGCGTCAAGACCCGCTAATGACTACGTGCCAGCACCGTCTGACCGATGTGTCTTGTCTAGCCTCTATGTGCCAGGCCTGGGTGTTAGTCGTAGAGCACTTTCGTCATTAACTCAATGCTATTAATTCGCAGAACTGGGGTGGTTGGTATATCCTATTAATTTGCCCATCAATACACTGTACCACTAGATTCTACAAGAGCTTCTTTCACCTTCCCATCCTTCATGTAATGTCACATATTCTAATTCGTATTCCGAATTTCTCATCGTTTTCTTTTGTCTTTTATAATTTATCTTCCCATTTTGGTCGTCTTGTTCCACTTTATTAGCCTCCGTCTCTTCCTTATTTTCCTACATATTCTTTCTTTTAATATATATTATTTCTTTGGATTTAACCATTGACGTTTGGTTGGCCTTGTACCTTTCCTCAAGAAGAGTATCGGTCAGTCTATATATAGATCATTGTTCTGTGTAGAATATAATTCTAATAATATCTTAAGTTTCCTTGCTGTAAAAAAGGATATTCTTATCTCAATTTGGAAAAATCAAATTTATAAGAACATGTCATATGTGTACATTATTCTATATGATTAAAATAAAATTCCCAGTGACTCCTACAAATACTCTTAGATTGAAACATGATTACGGATAGAAATAGAAATGAATCATCAGGTGTTTAACCAAGTTTAATTTCCCATACTACAGTTAGGTCTCAGGTCCTTATTGCTAGCCTACCATCAGGGGTCACCAAGTGAGTGTTAATCTTCCGGTTCTCAAATCCCCCGGGAAGAAAATGGAAATAAGGTGCTCTCGGGATGCAGAATCGACGGGCATGATGGACTTTGTTCCGCTGCTTATTATACGCTACAAGACGAATAATCTCCCTCATACTCTATCCCCTCTCTGAATTACCTTAAAACTCCCAGTCTATTTGTAGCAGTGACAGGTAGTTTGCATTTGGTCAGGTTGTATATCTTACAAGGTGCATGCAATAAATACATGAAATTCAATTCAGTTTTAATCTCTCCTGACCCTTGCTATGCAGCTGTATTTCCGGTCCTACATCTTTCTATTTGAAATATCTCCCTTACTATGATTGAACATTGATTGACCCTGACATAGCCCTATCGCCTTCAGGTCTATAGACCAATTCTCCCATAAGATTATTTCTGCTTATTCTAAGGAAAGGTAATAAACTGGAATCAACTGTTGGGAGAATATCAGTATGACCTTGGCGGTAGTAGATGCATACGCAATACACTTTGTCCAAACAAAGCTAGCAGTCAAGGTTAGGCACTAAGCAGTCTCACTTGTTTAGGTGAAGATTTAATCAGTGACATCTTCTCCTAAATCAAACCATGATTGAAAGCGGCATCTATTAGTAACGGCTCACTGGATTCATGTATCTATTTCCTGAGGAATTAATAAAGCAACAAAAGGCGATATAGAAGATGGCAGCTTTTGTTTTGGGTGAAGCGATGTTTAATCACATTCACACTTTTCCTAATAACAGCGAATAGAACAGAAAAATTCTACAGTTTAAAAAACCTCTTATGAATGCACAACTATTTTCAATTAATCTTCATTACCAAAAAGTGATGTTGAGGAGAAGGAAGAGGATTAGATTTGACGGGCGAGAGCTGACGAAAATCCCATTTGCTCAGTTTTAGTGAAACCTACGGAATGCATCCCAAAAACTGAAACGATGGTTCCAAATTTATTCCAACCAGAAGGGAGAGTCACTAGAAATATTACCAACTCAAGGGAACATTGTATCGGATAAGTGTAGTGAAAATTCTCTCATTCGTGTAATGGGGCAGCTCTTCCCTATGGGGGTGTGGCTGGTCATTTGTTTCCAGTCACAAAATTCGCTCAAGTCGATCGTACGTCTTTCAACATTGTATCAGATAAAGCCCCAGACTTCCGAAACCTGGAAAATCCTTTTTAGATTTCAACAGCCATGATCAGTGCTACAAATGGCTAGTCATTGATAACGCAGCAGGATGGTCATTGAATGTTGAACCATCTGTATCTATGCATGAATAAAACCAGCCTACTTGGATATTGCACGACCTATACTCAAGTCTCAGTACATCGGACCATGGTCACATCCTGTCCCATATGACCTATTTCCACCTGCCAAAATGATCGACGAATTCTAGGAGCCACTCGTTCAAATATGCAAATGAAGGGAGGTTGGTGCGAGCACTAAAAATCCGAACAAAAGATCGCCGATCTTGAATATCGTTGCTATATTTCCACTTGCCGACCGATTTTCTATAACACCTACCATCCAATTTACTCCCGATAAAATCAACCAGTGTTGACTTCAACAATGACAAATTTGTCGGCAGAGGGTGTCAGATAACTCCCGAATTGGCGTGTCTTGCCAAGTGAGGTCACAACTTTAGATATGCTCAAAGGTCTACAGTGAGAATGCACTGTGAGTAGTATACTGAGACGGGGCGTGGTCGCAGGCTATTTAGATGCAAAAGTTACCAGTTTCAGGGTTGATTACCCAGACAAAAGTCGTTTAATAATAGCTCTTTTGGAGAATAAGAATCTCGAGGATATTTTATCATATCACCCTAGAAAGTAACATAAAATACAACCATTGAGTGTCTTGTCTGAGGTGGGCGTGGTCTACTGAAGATATAAGAGCTAATTTTCATCAAATAAGGTTATTTCTATGCTTTTATTCCACTACTACCAGAAAAGGGTAGATTTACTAGGAAAATGGAGGCCCAGGCCTTACATTAGGTGCTAATCCATTGATACCATAGAACTCCTATTCAGGTTGATCTGCTACATCTGAGGCCAGAGGGGTATATCCTAAAGGTAAGCCTAAGGAGTACTCCTTCTCATTCACAAATTGTATTTTCCTCTGTTGGGCGAACATTAGGATTACTGATACATGCATATATGTAGATTATTCAGTTCTGGTAGATAACGGTGAGATTAGAGTTGAATATCTTCCATTCTGAGCAAATGAAATCGCAGGAGGTCCTCCGGTTTGGCATTTAGGAGGCCGCCCCAGGATCGTGTTACCTGACTGCCCCCACCTGAATACCCCTCCATAAAGATCAAGGCCAGCCCTCGCCAGGTGTCGCCTTCACTGACCCCGCAGGCCACGCCCACCTTTGGCCGCCGTCCAATCAGGTGACCCCGGCGGTCACCTGACCCGTAATTGATTGACAGACCAGAGGGAGGTGCGTCGCACAACGAGAAGATGAGGTGAATACCGGTGTGCGTCTTCGCAGATCTAGGTCAGAGGTCAAGGTCGTTGGGAAGCCAGGTGCGTGACCTCTCCGCGAATCAGACGCAGAGAGCCCCTCAGAGACGGCGAGGTTTTCTTTTTTTAATGCGCCTCCTTTAACCCTTTACGTACCTGTTTAGGAAAATAACTCCCAAATGAGTCTCAAAGTAGAAAATTCCCCTTTCATGCAACAATGCCTTTTTTCAAAATCTAATCTAAATCAAAATGTAAGTCCAACTAACTACATTTAACATCTACGGGGTCTGTTATGGTTTAAGAACTTTCTCACAAGAAACATAATTGTTGAAGATGTTTTGAATAATTCATCGGCGTAATCATGGTAAATCCGTATTTAGCAGTTTTTTTTTTATAAACTCCAACAATCTATAGATGTAATAGGATCAAAGTCCATGAAAATTGTATGCATTTGAATGTTAATGTCAATGTGCGGAATTAGAATCGGATTACGTGGTTTGTCCTATATATGTATTACATCACACTACTAGGGCGTGTCCTATCACTGATCCATTAGCGTGTATGACGTTCAGAATCAGCACTAAAACGTCTACCATCTATCGGCATTCACTTTAAGCCGACCATTTTGAAATAAAAATCGCACGGTGGTAAAGTGAGGCGTGGTCTTCAATACGAGGCTTTTAGTGGTGACTGCGTGTTAAGGGGTGGTGATCGGGTGTGGTTGGGGGTGTGATGCGGTAAGGGGTGCTGATGTGGGGTGTGGGCGGTCGCGTGATCAGCAAAGGGGTGAAGGCCGAACATGATCCACTCCCGTGTGGCACCCTCACCCAGCCCACCAGTGGAAAGTGTCTGTGTGGCACTCTCCCTGCAGAGGTTCGGTTTCGGCCCAACCTACTCCTACCTTTGGCGCAACGACGATTGTGTGCGGAGAGTGGATGGGGTGTCTCGTGCCTCATCAATGCCAACGATGTCAGCGTCTACCTGACCTCTGACCTCTGACCTCTGATCTCCATCTGTATCCGGCAACACCTTTTACGATGGGTTCTATAGGACGGTCAACTACTCCAGAGTACAGGGCCAGCCCTTACTGTTTCACAGTTTGGCCGACGACACACGTTGGGATTTTGTAGGGACCAGACCAAGGGATACATGGATTGTGTGTAGATTGGTCTGAAACAGTCTGGAGTATTGCTGGTTCTAACTTGCTGTGATGGTACGAGCCAGCGTTAGTCATAGTCAGTCAATATAAGTTTTCAAACATGGTATGAACTCCTCCGCATAGGAAGAGACCCGGCCGTCTCTCATGATAGTATAGAAATGTATCTCACGCCGGTATTTTTCTCCATAGGCTTAACATTAGGAACTCGTACTCCACGGCCATGAAGTTCGTGTACCCAATACTCAATGGCTAAGGGGGTGATCACTTTTATCAATAAGTAATGTTATACGGGGTGAGATAAAATCAGAAACCCAGTCGATGACAATAACTTGGTCCGTACTCCACCGAATTTGACCACAGAGTGATTCACCCAGCTTCGCTTCGTGAATTACTCTGCAGTCAAACTCGGTGGAGTACGGTACAAACTATTGTCATCTCGTGGGTTTCCTTCTAAGTATCGCTTGTGTAGCACTATATTTCTCCCATAATCTGAACAATCGACTATATGGGTTCTACAGTAACATTTCATTGGATATCTACATTAGGCTGTGAATTTGAAACCATCCCCCCTGCCAGATTTCAACTGCCCTCCTTGACGAGTGAGATATACAAGAATCCTCTGTCAGCTGTGGGGTTCATCATCTTCATAGCCAGGAAGCACATGCTAAACTATGTCAAACCCCTGCCGCTTCTATATCAGTAATGAGCACTTCTCAATTAAATCAAAGAATTGCTTAATTGGTTAAACGACAGGGAATTTGTAGTGAATTGTGGTCCAGATATTATCCTACCCCTAATATAAAATCTCATAGGCTTAACATTGGGTTTCCGTATGCCACGCTGACTGGCATACGGAGTTTTATATGCCACTAGTGGCATACAGCATTGTTATCACGTAATATTCCAAAATCGAGGAGATAGGGTAGGATAAAATCAAAACCTGATTCGTTTTAATCTTGGCCACCGCATTCCACTCCTGAAGTTTTGGCTCCGGACTTCACTCGGCTTCGCCTCATGAAGTCACTTTGCCAAACTCCAGTCGTGGAATACGGTGGACAAGATTAAACCTCATCCAGTTTTACGATAGTATTTATGATGATAAAATCTACATCATATGGACAAAGAGGAATACATGCCTATGGCCTACAATGATGGTTCTTCGTTTGGACAAATAACTAACAGTAAAACAACTAAAGCATTGACTATAGATATGGAATCCATTTCCTTCTGGGAGACGTATTTAGTTTTCTGGGAAATATTGATCTCGAATAACATGTAATAACAAGACACAGACACTGTTAATGGCATGTTCCCAAAGTAATGTCCTTTCAGCGATGTATATTGACTACAGGGAGATTTCCCTCTGGACGTGTGTCACACAGACCGAGATGGAAAGTACTGAGATGAATGGTCTGAAGTGCATGTTTGATGTATTTTTTGGTTCCTAGAGATATCGTGCGAAGTAGAATCCTCTGAAATACTAGTGGCCCTAGTTCACTAGATGAAATATCAATATCCGTATTTCATTGTGAAATTCATATGTAAGTGGCACTGGATGGTATTTCGATAGAAATTTAAACATAATGAACATATATAACATCTGGAAGGATAGATGGGTAATTCTGTTTGGTGTAAATAATATATCGCTGCAGAAACATAGAAGCGGAGCCAGTATGTGTTCGTGAATTATCTAAACAATAGCACCACTGCTCATTTGTAAACAATGTATTCAATAGGATACACAATTTACAGAACCTCTTTCTAAAGGCAACGCTTTCTTCCGGCGTCTGCACAAGCAGCCGACATTTTGCGGCCTCCCTTCATCCTTCTCCACAGCAATACACACGTCTCCGACAGTTGCTTCGCGCAGATGGCGCCAGGTGGCGAGGTTCCCCGGGCTGCCACTTCCGGCCCACTGTGCGTTCTCATTGGTCAATGCCAACAGGCCCACAATGCAACTTGCAGGAAGTGGGTTGGTGCGAGGCTGATGCATCACGGGGTAGGTTCATACCTGACTCATGCCGGGGGGGGGGGGGGGAGGGGGGGGGGGGCGTCTATTTGGAAGGTAGGTAGGGGTAGGGTAGTGTGGTGGGGGCTCGAGTGACTAAAATTAGGTTTGAAATAGCTATAGTCATCAGGGGTGCAAAATCTCTATGCACATGTGCATATTAAAGAAATATATTGAATAACTAGGAGCAAAGAGTATGTTCATCCTAGATGAATGAGCGTGCTATTATAAATGAATAACAATTAAAAGGGATAAGTTAGATTTGGCCTATGGATAGTGTTCTGTAACCAAATTGCACACAGTCAACTTGCAATTTCTGCAACTGCCTGAGTCTATAGGATCCAAACAAATCAAGCATCAGTGGGTCTTGAGGAATTTTGGTCTTGAGTGATTGGTCATGGTCAGCTGGGCACGCCTCTAGGAGACTGTGACTCTGGCTTCCTGCACTATTCTCAATATCACAGTGAATAGCACACAGATAGTGAAGGGATAACTTGTATGCAGGACCCTGAAAGTCTATATGGACCCCTCTAAACTCTAGATGATGTATTTAGTCGTGCAAGCACGCTCTAATAAAGAACCAAATGAAAAGGACTGTTTACATTATCATCATAATAAAGAACCTCTGAAGACATATACATTTGTACACAAATCCTTCCATACCCTTGAACCAATTACTGTGCATGTACTATATCTGCGAGCTGGTGGCCTTTATAGACAAAAATAAAATGCCTTTAAATATCGCGATGTTTGGGCCTGCAAATTAACCCTAATTTCATTAACCCTTTAACAGCAGGAAGATGCCTCCAGGTATTCCCCTGGCTACGGCAGGAAAATGCTTCCAGGCATTCCCCTGGCTACAGCAGGAAGATGCCTCGAGGCATCTTAGAGCAATCATTGATACTTATATTCAAAATTCAATAGATAAAAAGATAATTGTTTGATTTAAAATAAATTTTGACAATTTATAATAGGCATATTGACCTTTAATTTGGTATAATAAAATATGATCAGTCACCAAGGTAAATTACTTAGATCACATGACACATCACATGACATTGCTATTTCCCAAGAAAGGTGCCTGCCATAGCAGGGTCATTTGGGGAGGCAATGCCTGCCGTGTAGAGGTAAACAGGGGAACTGGGTGCTGCAGGAAAAGGGTTAAAATATCCTATATTATATCAAACATAATCGGTGATGCACTGGGACTGTCAAAGTTAATCTAAAACACATTATCACGGAGTATCATTTCCGCACTAGATTTATGCTATAAAACAAGAGCATACTGATAATCCAAACAGAAAAGAAAAACAATGTCAATTTATAAGTTCGTTGACATTGCGCGCCCCATACCCTGCTGGCGGAGCAGCTCGGCGACCTGCTGGCTGAGCTGCTCCCGGCGCTATTGACGGAGCACTAAGGTATCAATCCTCACCATTATTGAGTCGCTCCATCCCTGTCCGAGGGACATTTCAATTATCAGCCCGGCCCACCTTGACATACCAAGGGGCACTGGCCACTCCGGCATTTTTTTCTTTTTATTTAAGTTTCTTTTTTTCTGTTGGTCACTGCGGACAGGGGCAATCCGAGGGTAACAGAGGGCCGCTGACAGGCATCCTTTATCCAGCACCTCGCCAGGACATCAACAACGGTCCCCTGTCCGCCAAAGCCCCCTGTGATTGTGGATGGTGTTTGAGTGGCCAACAACCAGAGGGGCTGTATCCGCGTACTGATTCTGCGTCTTTTATTTCTACACTTCTCTACAACTGTGTATATTTATTATTTTCTCGGCAATTAACAATTGAGCGTGATGTTGAAACGGATTTATTCAAATCACAGTTTGGAATTTATAGTAATATAGTTTTCTTTCAAAATTGGCTACATCGTACAAGTTGATAAAAGTGAAAGAAAATAGAAATTGATGCCGAGAAGAAATGATAAAAATGTAGCATTTACAATTATAAGATGGCGAAATAAATGGGCAGTGCTTACACACTATCTTTTTGTTCTCCATCCATTTAAAGTACATGTACATGGTGGATATTGATTGGGTCCTACTTTATCGGATAACTATTACCAAAAACACCTAACATCAGACGGGAATTAAAACAACAGCTTCAGGAGAGTTCTGTCGACAAAATTGGACCATCTTCAATAAGAAATGCAAATATTTCGAAATGGTCGACATTAGGTAGATGGATATGTTATACATGTGAGACCGTTCTCGCATGCGTATAGGGCAATCTGGAGTAAAGACATCATTTAAAGGCCATACAGGCACAAAATATAAAACAGTTGTATTAATAGAGGCACAATATATTTATCGTCTAATTGTGAAAGCTTGTCAAGGGCATGAACCCATGTCTCCTGTTGCTCTTTTTCCATCCGGGGTCAATAACGGAATCGTGACCGTTGACCTTTGACCTTGACCTCTGGAGGCGACCTTCCCCTCATCTCTGTGGTCTGTACAGTGTTTCCCGATGGCCGATTAAGCCTCGTTTGGGCCGGCGTTTCCATGGCTCCCCTTGTCATGCTAGCTACCGTGGATGGCCAGAATCTCGTCACGTGATTTGCACGAGACTCGGTCGCGTCATGGGGCTTTCCAAGCAAACATGGCAGCGCCCATTAATAGACTCCATTATGTGGGTGGCAATGTGCAGTGCGCATGCCTGGGCCATTTCTGGCGGTATTTGGGATGGGTGCGGTGTGTGATGATGCGCCTATATACTCTGGTCTAATGTCGGGCTGACATCGCAGCGCCCCAGTCGCCACCCTCCTCAGCACCCCCCCTCCTCCACCACCAACCACCATCACCACCTACTAACTCATTCTCCTCCCTCCATGCCCTCACTGACCAGTGCAATGTTAACTGACCTGAATTTGACCTACTCCGAAAGTGTTCAAATACTAGATATGTTTTTTGGCTCATTGCGGGAACGACACTATTTGGACAACCTAGTTGATCAAATTTTCTTCCGGCACATGGCGTAATGTCTCCCCCATATTGTTAAAACCAGAAAAAAACTATTTGGACAAACCCCTGAGTCCTTCTCTTTAATCCCAGAATGGCGATCTCTCTAACAGTAAAAAGTTGACTTTGAATTCTGTTATAGTGGCGTGGCATATGCCATTATTTTAAAGTTATGAGCTGCTGTGGAAATGTGAATTTTATTTCTTTAAAGGTTTCGTGACTAATTAACCCCTGTTATTTGAAAATATAAATAACAATTGATGACATACGTTGTATCAAGAGACATCACAAGTCTGAGTCTGAGTTTATTTATGCCACACATTTTGTTGGCTCCATAATTTCACGAGTCGAAGACTCGTGAAATTATGGAGCCAACAAAATGAGTGGCATAAATAAGCTCAAACTCAAACGAGTGGCGTCTAGATTTTATCCTACCCCGTTTTCATATTTTTTCAGTATCAGAAAGGAGTGGCATAAACAACACTTCATGTCACTACCCGTGACATAAACAAATAAGCCTATGGCGTTTTTTATTAGGGGTAGGATAATACTAACTATTGTTCAACCCTCTTGGTCTTTGTTAAAATGACCCTAGTTGAGTCTATATAGTGGCAAAGAATCTAGGCAAGTGGTTTAACCCTTTAAGGACGGCTGCCTGGGGCCTAGTTACTCCCTTAAGGACGAGTGCTTGGACCTGTTTCAGTAGTTTCGTGACATGTCTAGATGGCGTCTGTGACACCATACGGACAGATCACAAGATTGCAATCGATGACACGCGGAGTTTCACTCCCTTCTCGTAGGAATTAAGCAATGATACTTTAACATGAGTAGGAGATATATATAACCTATAATCGTTCCAAATATGAAGAAGATTGGCCACTTCGATTTTCTGATATTTGCTAGTCATTTTCCGCTGTTGCTTGCACTGTTGGTGCCACTGTTGATGTCTGTCTAGGCCGAATGTCACGAGCCTACTGAAACAGGTCCCTGGTGGCAGTTTGTCTGACTAGAGGACGGCCACATTATAGTTAAAACTGATATCCAAGTTTCTAATCATGCAGTATGATACATAATCATAAATATTTTATTTCTTTTTAATAGAAATTCTAAATATGAGGTTATATCTACATATTCTGAAAATTTCATGAATATTGTTCTATTATTTCTTTGTTAAAACTTTTTTGTTAATATTAAGACAATGATGCCTCAAGGCATCATGCGTCTTTAGTGTGGTGATGCCTCCAGGCATCATGCGTCCTTAAAGGTTTAATGGTATAGAGGAGTAGCTCTATTTCTGTTAGAGCATGAAGGTACCCTATGTTCTCAGTGTCATTGTCTATCGCAATATCGTCCGTAAAGCCTTTTGAACTTCATCCGTTTGAAGTCGAATACAGGGCCTCTTAGATATCATTGTAGTGTGAGATGTTGATCACGAGTCATAACTAGGAATACGAAATTGGTCCAGGGTCCTCCTTGGCCATAGATACCTAAGGCTGTTTTTCTTTTTCCAAATGTAGCTTCACAAATGGTTTTTGTGTGGCGGCCTTGGTCTTAAGCCACACGTAGAGTAAATTGTCATTTTCTTTAATCGAAACCTGCCATGGCTCAAGAGACTTAGATCTGCAATGCATAATAATATCCATAAGGTCTACTTTCCATATTGTTTACTGCTTTTCATGAATCTCGGACTAAAAGGATTATCAAATATGATAAGCTACTTTTAAGATCAAACAAAGTAACTTTGTAAGTATTTTATTGGTAAATGTTTTCTAGAGCTCATTCAGGTTGGGCTATTCGATAGAATCAATTCACCAAAAAGGCTGAGGCAGAAAAAAACAAGAACCTGCAGAGCAGAAAATAGGCGTGGCTAACCTGAGCCCCATTCATTTCTTGGTATCTCGCCCTACTATAGTCACTGTCCTTTAAGAGCATGACACATCAATCAACACCCTTAATGTACATGTATGATACATAATTTTCTCACTATATGTAATTCCCTTGTTCATAAAAATATTTATAAATTGCACATTTGTTTCTCACTAACTTCATGATATTCCAGACTAATATCCAGAAGAAAGCCCAATTGGAGGACCAGCTTCCATCATTTTTCATAAATACTGCAACCAAACATATATTTGCATATCAAAAACAAGTAAAGAAATGTTAACTTGAGTTACGTTTCGTCAACTTCTTTGATATTGCGGTATCAGAAAATAAATCTAGTGAGTAGAAGCAGGCGTCACTGCTTATCAATAGCATCTGCACGGGCGTTTCCATCGTAATCACCCGCACTGTAGGCTCATATGGTTTCTGAAGAAAAAATACTTGCCAGACTTAAAGCTATTTAAAAGGAGAAGGAATCAGCAGTGAGCTAACCTCTCAAAGAGCCACCCAGAGACTAATCCCAAACTACTGAAAAGTTCGGAGGCATGTGCTGGACGCTACGGTGGCCCCTGCGCATGGAGTACACCTATGACATATTTATCTAATATCTCCAGTTCTTTGTTTCAAGTCCAAATCATGATGTGGATGTGACGAGAATGAATTAAAGCATTCACTACTGAAACTCCCTTTGACATGTGACGGAAGCTAGAAATATTGACTTGCACATATATGAGTCCTATCGTAAAACTGGATGAGGTTTAATCTTGTCCACTGTATTCCACGACTGGAGTTTGGCAAAGTGACTTCATGAGGCGAAGCCGAGTGAAGTCCGCAGCCAAAACTTCAGGAGTGGAATGCGGTGGCCAAGATTAAAACGAATCAGGTTTTGATTTTATCCTACCCTATCTCCTCGATTTTGGAATATTACGTGATAACAATGCTGTATGCCACTAGTGGCATATAAAACTCCGTATGCCAGTCAGCGTGGCATACGGAAACTCCACGTTATGCCTATGGGATTTTATATTAGGGGTAGGATAAATATCTATTCCAAATTCTTTTTGTCTTACCTGTATAAATCTGGTTGAAATATCATAGATAGAAAATGGTGACATACTGTCTGATGACCTTCTAACCCTATCTAAACAGCTCTATAAAAAGACTTTCCAACCCTCTCTGACATACCACATACTGCCATGAGATAGTCTCACCTCTACTGACACTGCTTTGCCAACAAACTGTGAACATAGCACACCTGGGCCACCGTAGGTAAGCAACTTGTAAGGTTCCCTTCACAGGCCTTTGGGAATCTGACACCACAGCCATGGCCAGCGGCTGAGGGCCTTAATCAAGGGAATTCCCACCACGAGCTGGACATGAGAGAGCTTAGGAGTGGCGCCGTCAGCCATATTGGCGACTTGGCGCTGCAAGAGGTTAGCGTGTCAGCAATATCGAAACAAACAAGCTTCCTGTATAATTGATACCTCTTTTGAATTGACGACATGAATATATTGAATTTATACGATTTCGATACAAATATCACTTTTTTTGTAATTACTAAAGAGAACGTTAGCATTATGTTATTATAACATATTTTAAATTTTGATATCCCAAATATATAAATGAGCATGTCAAACACGCCATGAAAAAGAACTAGGCACTATAGAGACGAGGAACCAATCGGGTATTAGGTTTTTAAGTCTGTAGTTTCAAATGATTAGAAACTCTTTGGAATGAAATAGAAGTATTACACGTCTTATATCTATGGTTTCGCGTACTAAAATTTTAGAACTAAAGGATCATTTTATCTAATGGCCATGTTTATCCACACCATTATCATCGTCAGAAATCCTATTATTTCATTATTCCATAATACAATTCCCTTGGTCAACATTTCGCCAGGGCAACTCAATGCGGAGTGGTGTGAGATCTAATTGGTCAGTCTGAACCAGCGCTCCGTAACCATATGAAGAGTGCTCATTTATGATTATTACTGGGCACTCTTCTCGGAATCATTGTAACTTGGTAGGCCTACCCCAGCACCAAGAAAATGCTAGCGTTGACTAATCAAGTAGATTGTGTGTTGTGATACCTTATGTATACGACACCGTTGCTGGCCGTGACGTATACGGAGGGCGTCAAGACGTAAGAGCTTAATTCCCCAGATGGGGAATTCTCAATGTGCTCAGCGGCCAACCTTCACACCTCCGGCACTGGAGAGTTCCATCAGCGTCCCAGCGGAGCAATGGGTTGGCGCAACTTTCCTTTTACTCTAACCGCCTCCTCAGTTCAACTAACCCCTGGCTTAACCCTTGGACGAGCCAGACGAAGAGGGGGAACCAATGTCTACAGCTCCACAGAACAGGAAAGAAATTGCGAACAGATAAGAACGCTATTTAGAGGCAGATGAAGGTAAGGCCTGAAAAATATCATAAATTAGTCTTGTGAGACCTGAAGTTGAAGCTGGGGTGCGAGAACGCTGCCAAAGCATCTTGACCTCTGTAGGTGCCACAATAAATGACCGCCAGGAGGCGAAGAGTCTTCTCGGGCCTGGTGCCGATGTACGAAGTGCCCGGATGGACGCGCGAGACTCCTGGTGTTAACGAGCTGAACTATGGCTAAATCTCCTCTTAACGGAAACGAAGTAGACTTTAAGGCGTCTGCAGCTCGCCAAAGGCCAAGATGAAAAGAAATAAAAAGGTTTTTCACGCTCTTTAATCTATAGTGTTGGTCTCTACCACGAAGCAAAATAACCAGTTGCACTTGGTCCTGTCTTATAGGTACTTAAGCAGAACTGTCTTTAGAATTCGAAAGCGGTTCTGTTTTTACCTCACCCCCAACACGGACCTTACAGTCGATTTTAAGCAATAATATAATCATGTATTGAATTGTTCAAACAATGGCGTCAGAACTATTGTTGCTGCAGCTGCGGTTCAAACAATGGCGCCGGAACTATTTTTTTAACGCAATGTTCATTGGTTGCTACGTTGCTACGTTCTCTGCCACCACCATGGCGTAGTACTGTAACTTTACGTAGGTGAGCGTTGCGTATTTTATTTCAACGTTAACTCAATGGCACAACCTGTACCAGGGGTGGGATAATATTCACGACGTCATTGCGAGCATTTACAACCGGTCGCCATGACTGTCACGAATCGAGGATCCAAGGTAGGATTTTGCTTGTCTATACTTGTTTTGCCTTGTAATGGCGAAGTTTGATATTGATGTAATTTATGTACTTGTCCTTGCATTATTTCATATTGTGGTTCTTATCACTGATCCGTGTGTATTCGTAAAATGGGAGTATTCGACTGAAACCCTCATTCATTGGTAGGTCAAGTATATTCAACATCTATATCCATATAAATAAGGATCGCTGATGAATATATACTTCGCGGTATCGAAGGTAGCAATAATACAGACCCAGCCCACCGCTTTACCATTAACTTCATCATAAGATGATTGTTTTTGTTTATTTGCACTACTTGCTAAATAAAGTTTATATGCACTTACTCCTACTTCGTATACTTTTCCCCTAATCATGGGAACTAGATATACATCAATGATCCAAATACCTTTCTTGGTATTGTTTTCATAATTTTACTCTGGCATTATACACATCCCATCTGAAGTGGAATATTTCTTTTAACTGATACACATCTTTCCATTTCCGATACACCATTTCTCGACCGGATGGGCATGTTGGTATCAATAAAAGGAAACAACTCTCCGCTTATGTTCAGCCATACAATTCCGCTGGTATTGCGCACTACTCAATGTATGAGACTTCGGACGCACGTATATATCGGGGAACGAGAACGAGGCTGTCCCGCGCATGCGCTGTACCATATATATGAATCTCGATTACTATTAATTGCATCTGGACAAATGGGGACGGTTATGTCTTTATATTTCCATCAATGGACCAGGACATTACCGCCCATCAAGCACTTTAGCGAGCAATAGAAATGACATGTGGAGAGAGGGAGAGCAACTCGGAACTGTCAGGAGCAGCTCACAGAACCAAACATCACGACACCATTGGGGTTCGGTCTCTAGGGAGCAACCACAACCAAGATACTTTCAAATAGGGCGGCTTTTGTTCTTTGCAATTACATACATGCCGCCACATGTATATATATGCAGATGGAGTGGAACTGAGGGGAGGAGAAGGCGGGCATTTATGATGAGTCGTCATAATGTACGTCATGTAAGGTTAATGCCCTGTGTGTTGGGAGAGGGAGGTATCCAATAGGGTGCAGTAGGTGAATAATAACGCTGAGCGACAATTGCTACGGTTATTGTTCCCATCCTGAGCGATCCCATTAACATGGCACGGCAAGAGAAATCAGAGGATGAACAGCCACCATAAGCCACTAGTAACGGCCACCAGATAACAACAAGCCTCGCCTCCTAAACTAAAACCGGAGAGATTCCAGGAGAAAGAAGCGAGCTCCCATACTCACATTACCACTGATTGGAATCCAGATGAATAGTACGCAATCCAGATGTCACCTACAATAAATCGTAATTCTATTGCCACAGATACAGTAGACCCTCTTTCTAATGTGTCCCCCTGGCGTGGCGCTCCGCTAGCGGGGTGCTACTGTATTGCTGCATAGAGGAGATTATTAGAGTCACAGATGGGTCGAGTCTGAGATAGAGTGAGCACAAGACCGATTATAGGAACAGGGCCTACATATGAGTATTTACGTCTAAACTTGTCCTGAACAACAAAGGCAGTACTATCGTAAAACTGGATGAGTTTTAATCTTGGCCACCGTATGCCACGACTGGAGTTTGGCATAGTGATTTCACGAGGTGAAGCCGAGTGGAGTCCGGAGCCATAACTCCAAGAGTGGAATGCGGTGGCCAAGATTAAAACGAATCAGGTTTTGATTTGATCCTACCCTGTCTCCTCGATTTTGGAATATTACATGATAATAATTCTGTATGCCACTAGTGACATATAAAACTCTGTATGTCAGTCAGCGTGGCATACAGAAACTCAATATTAAGCCTATGGGATTTTATATTAGGGGTAGGATAAAGATTCGAACGATACACAGTGGAAACCGAGTTGCGGAGTACCCAAGTAAGGACTATCCCACAAAGGAGAGCAATCCACAACTTGAGCAATTCTTTCCGGATTCAACTTTCCCGGATTCAACTTTCGATTTATTTCATAACGGGGCACCCTAGGAGCAGTGAAGCATAGACCAGAGGGTCGCCCATTTGGCCTGGTTCTTCTATACTATATGCATCATATGCCACATTTATATACTAACTTTTCTCATTGAGTACTGTGGATCTCCGCTGGGAGAACCCACATGTATGTACTACAAACCTTTTCCCATTTGGAGCATGTTTCACCGCATCAACCCCGCGGCATATATAAATAAATGGCGAGAGCACTCAGTGGTGACAGTTTACGGACGACCGGAGGGCGGGGTACCTTCGGCCGGGAATATTCGGCAGACAAGGCCGTTAAATGACCGGTTATAAAGCGTAGATGAGGACAATGAACAATGCTGTATTGCCCCATAACATGCTCCGCTCTGCACTGATGGATATTGACGAACGGCATCATAAAGCAACCATCGGGGAACCCAGTGTAGTTCTGTATATGAATGCAGGGATGTGAGAGTACACTGTGGTCAATGGTAAAAGGGCATTAAATGATATATGAGTGTAGTGATCATAACAATATTATGATCATTCCTTATAGCACTATGGTCATATCAATGTTATATTCATCATATTTTACAATCAATGTATATGCCAATGATGAATATACCAAGCGATCAGTAGGCGTACATACATAAAGGATATGGGCAGTAAGGGTTGGTCAACAGAATATGCAATCAATATATGGACATACGTACAGATCCGATTTAGCCTTTAGTTAATGGGAGGTATAAAAGGGGGTATGAAATGCAACGCTCTCCTTACGATAATGATTTTGGATTAGTTGTTTTAGTTATTGTGTCCAAATTGATGGATTCAGATGGGAACATGTAAGACTATATTTAATATAAGATATCTTTTGATACGTTCTGAGTAAGCCCAACATGGGATGAAATACTCGTTGACATCGGATATTGGGTCTCATTCTTTAAAATCATAGTGTCCGGAAAGAGTTTTAGATAGAATATCTCTATTGTTTAAAAAACTTTTAGGAAAGCTCTGTCGAGTATCAATATTCTCCCTCAAATGATGAATAAGACTCGCGAAATGTTCAAAGTGGTTGGGTCGAACTTTCAATCGGAGTTAAATTGAATTCTGCGCGCTAAGAGACCAAAGTACAGAACTAGCGATATGCCAGGAATCAGCTACAAAAAGAGCATGAAGCGCCAACGTATTGGCCCGGGATCTACGAGTACTAAAACTAGTCTAAGTGCACGAACCATCTTTTTTATTCCGTGTAAGCCTCCGCCAAAACAGGTAGAGAGCTGAAGGAGCAGTCTCACCCCCGCCATCGCGCAATTACTCCGCGCAGCAACTGATAGCACCGTCGGCACAAGTCACATGACCGTAATCGACCAATGAGCAAACAGCGGCATCCTCAGGTATCACTACACAATTTCTGGCTCCATGACCGGGCATACAATAAACGCCCGCGCTGCGTATTGACAGTCGGGGCCGCTAGAGGGCAGGGCGGGCGGCGGCTAGCGGCGGATCACGGGTACTTGGCTTTTCGTGATAAGTGCATCTGTAGGAAATAAGGGCCAACGTGCTGCAGAGGGGGGTTGGGGGTAGGGTGGGGTATCGGACCGCCCTTGCCCTCTAGTCTCTACGTCCCTCTATCCCTGCGCTTCTAGCTCACGCTATATTGTTCCCTGCCTCCCTATCCTATTTTTTATACCTCGCCGTCGTACAATCTTCCTCTGCACCTCTATAACTAACTATACATTGTACATTCTTCTCTAAACTCACTCTTTATCCTACCCCTAATAAAAAACCGCCATAGACTTAACATAGAGAAATTTTATGTGGCAGGCCGTGACATAAAGTGTTTTTTATGCCACTAGAGTAATAATAATATTGACCAATCAGAGAGTAGGATGTCAGCTACTGTGAAAAAAGTTTTGTTGGTTGTTGACTCAATATTTATCTTTTAGTAATACAAAAGCATAGACGGGGTAGGATAAATACAAAACCGAACTCGAGTCAGACTTGTCAATGTCTATGCCACTCTGGTCAGGTCTACTCCTCACTACACTCGGCTACGCCTCGTGTAGTAACACACGACCTTCCCGTCGTGGCATAAACATTGTCAAGTCTAACTCTCGTTCGGTTTCTACTAAATATCCCGACCTGCCAGTCTATATGCACTCCATATCCATCCCTCCTTCTCTATCCCCCTCCCCCAAACCTTTACCCCTCACATCTTTTCCCTTTATTTTTCTACCCTACCGATCCTGATTACCCCTCCTGCCTCATTTCCTCCTTCTCAGCCATGAAGAATCTAGTCTTCTCTTATCTGCCAATTCCTGCTGCATCTTCCTCCGCAGATCTATATGCATGTTCACCTGATTCTCTCCACTAATATATCTATACATCCAGCTATCGCCTTACCTGTCCACCAGTCCCTCCATAATCCACCACTCCATCCCAAACCCCACTCCGCTCACACAAGGAACCCCAATCAGCACACTGTAGGGAGGGAGAGTCACGAAAAGGACCTTATATACGAAAAAAGCAACGAAATGGCCGCCGGGCTCCCAGAAGCTGGCAATGAGAAAGTGGACCAGTAATCGAATGATATTCTGTGCGCCGTCCGCTGCGCGCGCAATTACTCCCCGAAGCTCGGAATAAAATCATTCAATTACCGACTCCAACACTTTAGGGACCAACAACCCTAGTGTTTCTTAACCAAGCCAAATATTTATGGTCGAGGAGAGGGTCCAGAGGTGGGTGTAGAATCCCAGAGGCTGAGGAGAGAAAGATGAAGGGGTGTGATAGGCATTGGAAGGTGGCATTAACCTCTCCGTGTAAAGGTGAGGATAGTGTAAATCCAACGGGACTTGGCTACGGGTAATATCACGTCAAAAGTGTAAGAAATCAACTTTTATGGGGCATTAGAGTAGAGCAGACGACATTTAGTGATAGAATTAGACAACTTTATTGTGGGCGCGCAAAGCGCTGCAAAACTCATCGATTATTCCACTGAAATGGAGTAGACAGTGTCCATTCTAGAGGCCTTGAAGTAGTCGCCATAGTGGGTAATGTATAGACACTCAAGGATGAATAAGAAAAGACCAAAGAGCACAACCTATTCCCATTTTTCATTCGAGTCTATTTATGATTTATGCTCAGAACCGCTTCTCTTTTCCACAGAAAAAAAACAGGTGGTCTCTCAGCCTACTCTCGAGCAGAAGCATATATGTCCTGTATTCTGCGTAATTAACGTCTAGCAGGCTCCCTAACTACCAGACCCACGTCTCGGCTTGGAGAGCACCTCCTAAGCACTGCCTAATAGACCTGCACCCGTGAAAAAGCCACTACTGAGAGAGCTGACAAACCTCGGTCCAACAAGCCCCCTAGCGGCTTTCATAAGAAACCTTGGCTGGCAGGGTTGTTCACCTCAAAGGAGCGCGCCGAGTACTCTGACGATCTCCGCGTCAGGCTACGTCACAGACTCGAGTAGCACCACTCGACCACGCCCTCACTCTCCAAGCACAGAGGCAGTCCATGTGTTGCCACTGTGTGAACATGAATAAACGATCTGTTGGGAGAGTGAACGGGCATGGGCGTCCCACGATCTGCGTACGCCGACAATGGACGAGCAGTAGTGTGGTGGGCGCCCGGTAGAGGGGGCGGCACCCCTTATCGGCTTTCACGGTTCAGTGCGCACGAGACGCTGACAAAAATCAGTCCCGCAGAGAAGGAAAACAAGGCCTGCCATTAGTACGGGCAGTTCCGCTAGAGGGCGCCATGAGACCGATCTCCAAGCGCAGTCCACACCACTAGCCTCATTCCTATTTGCCAACAAATCGGTTTGGAGATCCATTCCTGTCTCTCGAGAAGACCCACATATCAGCTCCACAGGCGGCCACTTCCGCTTCCATATATCCCCTCCCATCTTTTATAGTTTATGGAACCTCCCCAATGATAAAAGCAACAATATAGTCAGCAGAAGACATAAGAGATCGACGTATTTACTGAAGTGAAGAGTATGCAGTATCCACACAGATTTTAGAGGAGGTATACATTTTAGTCAGTCCCGCAGAACGAAAGTACTCTGCATTGCCAAAATATATATTGCTTCCTGGAAATGCACGTGTGCATATGAGTATTCTGGTTAATATAAGTATACATTCAAATGAATAGCCGTCGCTGACCTGATGCAAGTCATTTGGACTAGGATACGCATACACTCATTCTAATGGTCTTCCTCTGTTTCCGTATATATGGGGACATTTGGAGTCTAGAAATGAAAGAATAATGTTCGCCACGTCCCATACTGCACGATCAGTATTAAGAGAAAACGCGCCCGAAGGGATGGCTGTTCGAGGTCTTTTTATGCCATGAATACGTCCCGCCGCCTGCGGCGTCGGGACGTATTCCTGGCATGAAAAAGGCCGAGAATAGCATCCATACGGGCTCAGTCACTACGGTTTCTTATTATTACCTAACTAAATATTAATATAACCGCCATTTTATACACTTATTAAATGTACCAATTGACGCGATGGTCACAGTGCGCCCGAATATACACTACGGGCTCAGTGCGCCCGAACATTATTTATACTGCACCCCGAGCAGAGGGTAGTATTTCATAGAATTTCGGCCATATATGTATGTAATAATATGGCTGATAATACTTTATCTTAACTGAAGGCATTTTAACGAATGCACGCACACTTCTAATTAAAGCTATGTGTTTCGCACAACGTGTACCTCATGCTAAATGGATGCATTGCATACATCCTTGAAGAGTATACGTTGCTCCTACAAAGTACATAGGAGTGGAGAGTAGGAGGTGGGGAATGGCGCAGCACTTTGTTGGTGAATAGTCGCATTCAGTGACCATGTTGCCATGGAGAGAGCCAATAATGGAACATCAAGTCAAGATGGCGTCGGCTCATCAGTACACTCCCTCCCGACTCTTTGATATAAAAAACCCCGAGTGGATAGCCCTGCAGCCGAGAGCTCTGAAACAATTTGGAATTTATCCATGGCAACTGATACGTTATCGGGAGGTGATAGTGTTTGTGAGCGTCCCTCCCTCCTGGTTCCCCCGCCTACTTATCTCCATCCGGGCCTTATCTGTCTCGTCACGCACGGCGAGCTCTCATTGGCTGTCGTAATGTATCCCAGAATGCTGTGTTTGAGATGGACGCTTTGGTCTATTGAGGAGGGTGAGGGAATGGAGAGATTCAATTAAAACAGAACACCTGTGTCGTGCCCGTCTAAAGTGGCACGGTTAAATGAAAGCAGTAACACTGCACGGAATAGAAGAGGACTCCTTTTGTGTATGAGCTCGCCGGTGCAGATGATAGCTTGTGTTTTAATGCTACAGAATGTAGGTGAAGTCTCCAGCAGTTTCCAAGAGGAGTTTTAGATGTTCGCATTTTGTTTTCTGAATGTATATCATAGCCAATCAGGACAATCAATGAGGGTGATTCGATTAAATTTGTCATGAGGCAAAGCCTCGACTCGTTCTCAGGTTTTTCCTGCAAGCTATGTGGTGACAGGCACTTCCCAATGTCATATCTATAATAAATGATAGAAGGGTGCTTTTATCACCTTGTTCACATGCACAATCCTATAGGTTTATCATCTAATATTGAATTGCTTTTCTCCAATATTTCCTTCATATTCAAATATGATTCAATAATTTAGTCTCAGAAAGGAAAATTATCGAAATAAATATTCGCCTTTCTTGGTGCATCATCATAACTCCTACTGAAAATGGCATCGGACTTCATGTGCCTCAAGAGTTAAAGACATAAAAGCTGCGACGTGGATATTTTAGCGTTGATCTTCTGAGATCGAATTCCTGCAGAGGTCCGTGTTGGCCGTATATTAAATGAAAAGTTTTGGTCATTTGCATAGAATATATTCATGACTTCTCTGAGTGGTAAAAATACCACCTGCCAGATGGATTCTAAAATAAGCAACACGCTGATACCAGCTGACAACAATCTTTCCACGCCGACACCTCTCAGGTACCAGCGCCTTGGCCAGGCTCGAGATCTCGTTACTTCTCGCTGGCCACGAGACGGCGCGTGGATTCACGTCCGGGGAGCTGCACTGGGACTTGGCGTCTCTCTCTACCATAACACGCTGGTACCCCGCCGATAACGTTGCGGTAGAGATTGGGGGGTTAGTTCGCTGGTTCGTGGCGTCGGATGGTAGCAGGAAATAGTGTCGCCGGCGGGCAGCGAAACTCTTACTACGTACGTCACTTCCGGCGATCAAACTGCCATCTATAGGAATGCTGGGATCATGTTCATTTTGAGATTCAAGGACAAATACAACGTTCTCCAATGTCAGGTTATTTCCTTTCAAGCTGTTGGAATATTACACTGAATGTGCACATATATGTGGCCATTACCTTGTAGGTTATAGAGCCTCGAGTATACCATCCAATGTCTCACGATTACAACGACACGACTTGGTCTATGACCTACATATACATGTGTAATTTATATCATTCAGTGTTTTCTGTACCTCAAGCATTCCATAAATTATTACGCAGTCAATTCGTTCTGCTCAAATCTGTGCGAATTCATACATGCGTACAATATACATATATGCATACATACACACATATACACATACATATACACCACACACACAGAACCCCAATAAACAGACCAACCCTTAGTCTTGACTAAAGATCTCTTAAGTGGGTAAACAAAACAACAAAAATGGGATTATGTTATGGGCATATTGATCTGAATTGCGGGGTGGTGCTCTTACTATGATCCACATTCAATGAACTATTTTTCAGGGATTATGCTTCAGGTAATGACCAAGCGTGCCCAACTGCAATCTCGTCGCTGGACACGCCACACCGACTGTAGCTGAGTTTAGATTGACCATGCTCTATTGGACAATCGTAACATCAAGGTACAGTTATGTAAGTAACTTGTTCAGGTCATGTAAACCTTATGGGTATGTGACAAACGGTCGGTGTATGTATGCTTTAACAGAAACACATGAACATGGCGTCAAATCCACAGTTGACCCCGAGTAGTATGACTTTGTGGGAAGGGTTGTTTGTGTGGTTTAGGCGCCGGGTTTGCTTTGTGTATCATCAGCCCCCCCACAGGAACCCTGGAGGAGCAGCCACACCAAGAGTGCCATCCATCCTGGTCCCCAGTCGCTCCAATACGCCCAACTCCCAGCACACCAGTTACAAGAGGCGTTGAACATGCCGCTTGTTTCAGCGACTATGCCGCCGCCCATACGTGGTTGACCGATACCAGCCATCAGATAACGGCAGAGTTAAGTGGTCATAATGAGGATCTGTAGATCCTCCAACGAGCAGTGGACGATCCCTGAACGAGCGACCGACGATCTGCACCTCGATAGTCGCTGGGAGTCGGGCCTCCCGGAAGACCCCCTGATTATAGTATATCCCACTTCTCGCTGACAGAAACAGTAAAAACCTCTCCAGTTCCCCCCATATGGTCTGGTTAGAAAGGACCACAGTGTTCTGTGGGTGGCCCATAAGTTGATCTGAAAATACTGGTTCAAAGTACCTCGCGCCTACCATTATTCAATCTTCATTTATCTTATTTTGTTGTTTTTTCTCCAGAACTGGTTCGCAGAACCTTAGACCGTTAGGGAAACTTCATCCTTCAATACACTGAAAAAACCCTAATACCTGCAGAAATTACCATAGGAACATTCCTAGCTTACAATCTTCAAATTTGTCATAGATGTTCCAGATACATATCTCCAGAAATATACAATATTATTTGAAATACTCTTTTAGAATGATGCTTTGTCGTATCTTTAGAGTAGATTTATTCCTTAGATATTTTCCATAACTAAATTACCATATCACAGCAGTAAGAGTGCCGTGTTGTCTGTAGTTGGCGATACTATTCATCAAACCTCTTTAAAACTTGATATTAGTTAATATCATTAATATCAGGGGGGAAAATTCAGATAATTTTGGACTACTATGAGATTTGGACGTCACGCTAGCTATTGTGAGAACGCCAGAGTACTACAGTGGGTGAAAATGACACTACATCAGCGCATTTCAAGGTGTGTATTTCGCACTATGCAGCGTAGCGAGTGCGTTGAAATACATGTATTTCGGACGCGTACTCGTGTCACAGCACAATGCTGTATGTACTTATATTAATGTTTACTGCTTTAAATAAGACTGAAACGTACCCCAGTATCACCATGGCCCGATGTCGACTTTTACCATTGCCCGCCCTAAAGCATTGTACCCGCTAAGGTTCAGAGACCTTGCCATGATTCACTCTGGACAAAACCTGGACGGCCTTTTGTGCAAGCACAAAGGGAGGTCCCTAGGGGTGTGGTCTAATCCCATTGTTCATGACATCGATACGTACAATCCACTCTTATCTATTTTATGTGGCAGGCCTTAAAGTTGCAGTGGAGGGGTCGTTGATAATGTGATCTTATTCCTCGCCTTGTGGTCAGTAATTGAATAAAACCACGCGAGAATCACGCGCACGAGACCAGGCACACAGGAACGCCCAAAACTAGATCCGGGTAATTTGATTAAAGTCGCGGCGACAAAATTAGCCGATCAAATTTGCTCATCTCATTTTTCAACTCGCCGGGTTCCTCCGAATTTTCAGTATTGCTCAGAGATGATTGGACGTTTGTTCCAGTCGCGAATATGGTATAACTCAATCAAATACTGGTGTGGAACTGGTGAAGTTGTGCCACGGCAATACTTGACTAGTCCTCACCAATGATATTTATTCATGTTCTGAAATGACTAACATAGGTGATGATGATAGAGATATGATCAATTACAGAATACTTAGTAGAAACCAAACGAGAGTTAGCCTTGTCAATGTTTATGCCACGATGGGCAGGTTGTGTATTACTACACGAGGCGTTAGCCGAGTTTAGTGAGTAGCAGACCTGACCAGTGTGGTATAAACATTGACAAGGCTAACTCGAGTTCGGTTTCGTATTTATCCTACCCCATCTCACCGATATACAGAGAATATTTGTAATTATCCATGTTAGTAGTTATCAATGCTGCCGGATCTACTTTCGTTATCTCGTCCCTGATTGGTCCGTTTTTTTATTCACCTCGGTGCATAAATAACACTTTATCCAACGCTATGTCAAATACACTGAGTCAATGTTAAACCGTTTTTTATTAGGGGTAGGATAAAAGATATTTCCAGACTGTAAATGGTCACTCGGTTCATCATATCCATGATTAGTGGAATCATGTATTCATAATTTTTTCCATTCACAGATATCTCAGTTATTATATAATATTTTAATGATTTATGGTAGAATATTATAATGATACTCTTTAATGCTGTCTGTTTCGCTGCTACACGTTTCTATGTCGTACGATTTTTAAAACCGATTAAATTTTCTCAGAAATCACACAACACATACATAATACACCGTCTTTATCGAGAGCGTATCATGGGTGTGCAAGGGGAACAAAAGCACTACCCCGACAGGAATGTGGGCTACTGATAGACGAGACAAATCTAGATGCCATGAACATGTCTCAAGTGCTATCATCGAACATGTTGTGGTGCTAAGTAGGTGTTAGGTTGCAGGGTTAATAGCATAAATTCCAACACTTACGACTCAGTATCTGCACCGCAGTACTCGCATGGTTTGTGTCAATATACTTGTTGTCCGGCGAACGGTTTGCCTGTCAGCATCCCACTCTCCACTCGCGATGGATCATTTGGTGTAAAGGAGTTGAAATTTCGAATCGCTTTCATTTCATCCCGACATGCGAATTGCCAATGACTGGCACCCCTCTGATTGGAAGCAATAGGCACAAGGTCCCTGCATTATCCTCTCTCCTAATGCTCATTTTCTGCCTCTCCCTGGTTATCTATATTATTTTAGCCCATGCGTATCTTCGCCTATTTCAGGACTGGCATTGTTTACGCCTACTCATAATTATTCTACCGCGCGATTTGGTTTACATTTGGAACTCAATTAAGGTTCGTCCTGATCAGGCCTATCGACTATATATGCATCTCAAAAGACGCCCGTGTACATCATATTACTTCCTTTTATCCTACCCCTAAGAAAAAGCGCCACAGGCCTAACATGGGATTTGCTTATGTCACAGGTGTGACATAAAGTGTTGCTTATGCCACTTTATTATCCATCGTATACAAAGCCCCCATTGAAAATGTATGGGGACTCCGTAAACCACTACCCATTGTATAAAACCTGTCAGATACCATAACTGTGGTATACGGATTCAAACCTGTGGTATACGGCCTCAAAACCATGGTATACGGGTAAAATAGTCCCTTTTGCTATAGAGCAAAGAAAGAGTTCCTAGTATTATACCTGTTAACATGGCATTACTGGGTTCAATTTATTCGAAAAGATGGTTAATAAATGCAACAAACGATGATTTTGTGGACAGGCAGCCCTGTAAACCACTCGTGGTTGACGTCGTAATACACTCGCTAACGCTTGTGTATTACTACGCGTCAACCTCTCGTGGTTTACGGCTGCCTGTCCACAAAACCATCGATTATTGTCTATACTTTCTAATATTGAAAAAATATGGAAACAGGGTAGGATAAAATCTAGGTACCACTCGTTTTCAAGAGTCTTTACTCGTGAAATTACAGAGCCAACAAAATGTGAGGCATAAATAAAATCAAGACTCAAACTCGTGACGTCACTTGATATCATTATTGATAATATGAAACTCCATAGTGTGACTAATTCTCATTGTTCATAATCAAGACAAATTTCTGCGCTGATTTCTTTATGATTTAAGGCATACTTGTTCGATAGGATCGCTATCTTTTAATTGATAAATATCGCTTTCAGTATTTGCCTGTTTCAACACTTGGATATACTTCAATAGAAGTATCAGACATTCAAGACAGTGTTTACGTATCTGACTCAAAGAGCTGCCTTGTATATCTCTGTAACTTTCCATCCGTCCAGATCTCTGCTTGCTACACATGTCAAAGTCCTAACATTCACAGGGCTATTAAAGCGCTCCTTTTTCTCAGGTAATATGCTATCAAAGAGTCCATTTTCTTCGTATAAAGCCGTGAGCTTTCACTTCTCTCCAGGCAGTAAACTGTGACGTCCAACGCCACCTTGTGACGAACGGCGAACTGACACGCGACGTCACGTCCTGCGCAGACGTTGTGTGCGCAGGTCTGGGCCCAAAGAGCGCAATTTCTCGCCAAACCTCGTCAGGTCTCGCCAAACGGCGGCGCCACCTGTCTTTGATCAGGCGGCAGAAAGCTGGATGATGATTGGTTGTTGATGCACACCTCCGCACGTGACTGCTCAGAGATGGCGCTGCGGTCGGCGGAAGCACCGCACGCGGGGTGAGGTGAGGATAGGTGGGGAGGGCGGGAAAAGAAGAAGGTGAAAGGCGCGGAAAGACAACTTGACAGCTTGTGTGTAGTCTGAAGGTGGTCCTACAAAGCCTGTATATAGAAATTGCACTGCTGCAAAGTCGGTCCACAATGCAACTTCTATATTGTCACCAAACCCCACTTTCTATCCAATCCACAGCTAGATCTATGTGCGGTTCTGAACCCTTTTAACAAGAACTATGATTCTCACCTTTGCTAATTGATGAATATTTTCATTTAATAGAATTCCCATTCTATAAGAAATAAACAATTACGTCTCATAAACACAACATACCTCGATCTACGGCATGTGTCTTTGTCATATTGCCATTTTATCTCTCTATAGCTGACTATCACAAATGCTAATTACATATCTCTATAGTAAAATGAATTGTACTTGTGGGATACTTACCAGACTTTACTCAGCCTCACCCTCGAACAAACCTAAATTGTGCCCAATTCTCCCCATAACACACTCACCTATCTTCAGAACACAACTAGCTTATCATAACGCTTACTGAACTCCCCAATGAGCCTACTGAACTTCCCTAAAATTTGAGCTTTCCATCGAGTTTACTGAACCATCTATACAGCTTACTGAACTTTCCATCAAGTTTACTGAAATAATATCTAAAGATCAAACTGAACTCTATAGAGCATTCTGAAACCCCCCATAGTTTCCTTGAACAACATCCATTGAGCAGCTCACTCTCCGGGACTGTAGAATCTCAATTTGATGAAGGCGGGTGATTCGAGCATTCAGCGACCAGAGCATTAAACGATGCGAGCATTCAGCGATCTGAGAATTCAACCAGCGTTGAGCAGGGTGGAGGTGGCGGGCGTCACCCCAATCTGCTGTGTGCTCGCTCCGTGCGCCCGCAACAAACGACTAAGCCGACCACGCGTTTATAGATCCAAGTAAGTCATTTGACAGCCACCTACCCCACTCTAATTCAAAACCTGATTGACTGTCAATCGAGCCGGGGCCCCCACGTCTCTTGGCAGCCCCCCGCCTTTGGAACTGACAGTAGCCGTCTTTTATAGTTTCATTTGACACGGCGAGTGGTCGCGTATAAAGAAGAAGGTTGGTCCACTGTGAATATGTGATCACAGGAGCTTAAGGCTGGTTGGAGAAACCATGGCAGATGTAAGCCTATAATACTGTATACGTGTAGATATGTACAGATACACCTATACATGCATGAATACATTTAATATATATATATATATATATATATATATATATATATATATATATATATATATATATATATATATATACAGGCGTTCTAGCGCCAACCTGCATAGAGCACATCGGTCTTCTCCATTGATGAAATTGGGATATTTTCAAAGGGAAAACCTCGACTTAACTCCAAATCCCTATGTCAGTTGCCTCACATTTTCTATTGAAGGAATCAACGCGTCTTTGTCCAGAGTCTACAATTTTTTTTTTTATCTGAGAGTCAATGGGGGGTATAAGAGAAATGGGATGGGCACTATCGCTTCACAGGCTTGTATCGGACATGTGGGTGTAAAGGGACTTGATTGGTACTACCCTATGTTTGCCTACTCCAGAAACAAGCTACAATCGTCACCCCAATCGTTACAAGCATTTCCCCGACTGGAACACCGCCCCTCAGACCCTATAATGAGCCACAGTCTGATCCGGGCGGAACCTTAGTGGATCCAAAGAAGCTGTTTAAGTGGATCACCGTTCGCCGGATCTGCTTGGAGAACAAGGTCCTGTCCCGGAAGATTTGCCCGGTACCGATTCGCTTACCATTCCAGCCTAGGATGAGCAGCTCAACCTGATGACCAGATCCGGCACTGTGGCGCCCCCTACAGCCACGAGCTCTTGGGAACTGCTCATTCTCATTCTAGGGCTCTCATGGGACTTTCTCACGGTCCATACGGTGCCTGGTTGAGTCCTTGTCGGAGCATACTCGAAGCCCTGTCAGTAAAAACTCAAGTGTCTGTCAGGACTTGGTTCTCTCTTAAAAAACTCGCTCGAGTTGCTCGTGTAATCGCCTCGAGTAATTCTTAAAACTGTCGACTTCAGATTGAAGCTGCTCGGGCTCTTAACCCTGCCAGTCCGAACGATGGCTGGAGGTATTCCCACAGTGGGGATGGAAGATATCTCCAGGCATTCACAAAAGAAATGGAAGAAATAATCCTTTCGGCATTTTCTTTAGAATTCGTCATTTTTGAAAGACTAGGTAAATATAGATGAACGGTTTAACGTTTTTGGTAGCAAAATGTCCTTCTTAATTTTAAATTGTCAAATAACGGCATCGGTATTCTGACATGGACTGGGGCTCTAGGAGCAGCAGTCATTTCGGGCTTTTATAATCAATGAAATGACGTATTCTAGTCATTAAAAGGAAGCTAGATGGATGATGTCATTACTACCTTGGTTTTCCTGAGGCTAGTTCCTTAATCCGTTTCGAGAGAATCTTGTGGAAAAGACCGGTGTCATGTACGCATTTTCACTTGCGTGAGTGGAGGCTAATGGAGTCTGATAGAACGGAATAATCTGCCATGTCACTGTCAACAGACTCTCTGCTCTTCAGTCAGACCTTAGGAACTTCCCCATGTTCACAAAACCCAAGCTAGCCTTTGCTTGATCTAGACATAGCACAGCCCAAAGAACCCTGTGGGTCAGTGAGGATGACATTCGTTACATCGTGGACTCGTGGAAGACCATAAATGTAGAAGCAGTGTTAAATCCTTTTATCAATCCTATACCTACTTATGTATATCATCTTTGAATTTACTAGCTAAGACTGATATGTAACAAGTGTTTACATTAATCGGAAGATATACCGGATCCTGATCATCGTTGTATGGAAGAACAGTACGGTACGGCAGTGTAAAAATCGAAAAAAAAAAAAAAAAAAAAAAAGTGTACTGAACTCAGAATACAATAAAGATCTTTAAAAAAAATATTAAAAAATGAAGTAGTGGCGACACCTACCTGCCAAGACTTTGCCCGTTCCAGCAGTGATCCTGGTCGGCGAGTCCCGTCGCGAACTTCTCGTGGCTGCAGAGTGTGTCTGCGAGGTTATGGTAAAATCCTTTGGACGCCATGATGCTACGCATGAATGACTCCATCCGTGTGTCGCTCAGCGCAGACGTCGATGGCGGCGTCGACGGCGACGCTTCCGGCGCCGTCTTGTTTCCGGCGGAAACGGGCTGCAATCCGGAAGTGAGTCCGCCTCGTTTTGAAGCCTTGGGGTGGCCACATCGCTGAATGAGCTGGAACAGAGAAAAGAAGTGTCGGATTAGAACAAGATTTAAATAATCTTTAAATAGGATAACGAATTCTTCAGTGTTAAAAGCTACAAAAGGGTTCGTGTTCTACATCGCCAAAGCTCCTTCAGTCAAAGCCAGTAAGTATATCCTTTTTTTTGCATATCATTTTATTTCTTTAAATCAATTCCCCAAAGATTTTGCGATTCACATTTCAAATTCCTGAAACTCGCTCGTTTCCTTATATATTATTATAATTATTATTTATAAAAAGTACACTTTTTGTGAAACAACTGCAACTAGCTGATGCCAAGCAAGAACATCTATATAGTCCTTGGTTAATGTGATGCATTCAGAAAAATTCAGTTCGCCTATTTTCACTGCCCACTATCATATATTCATCCATACTTCATTATCAATTTATTTTTCAATGGCATAACGATCTACAGATACTTTTACCCTCTCTTCTACACCAGCTCTAGTTTATCGAGAACAAAGCACATAGTATATATTTATTATCACAACCACCTCTATCAAGACAGTATTTTATAAGTATATATACCACATATTTTGGAATGCTATAGTCCATGTATGTGTATGTGAACTTCACTGGGGAAAAGAATATTCCCATACATAAAGTTAACTCAAGTTTAAATATAACAGAATTGCTCAGATGCAAAGAAGTTGCTTCCCAAGCCTGACCTGATGACAGTAACTCATACAGTGGTAAAATGTTAGTGAACTAACCCACAAAGGCACAGCCTGCACAGATGATCTATGTATAACACACATGTTTGTAGCCTATCATGTTTGAAATAACGTGATCACAGGGGTCCCTCCGCACGTAAAGGCTCGGTGTACAGTATATAATACAGACATGCGTGACTGCATGGCAACTCACGTGACTACTATGTGCGGACCGATTTTAAGGGAGGCATAATACAGTCACCTCCCATTAAGACGACCCTTGGTCGTTCTCCCAAATATTGGCCGCATGAAAGGTGGTGTTGCATTAGGGTGAGTCAATGTTTTATCATGATAGAGATAATAATTATTTTAAGATATATCTTAAGAATTTCTTACTACAAAGACCAGAAATGTGGATGTAAATAACCCAGCCCAGCCAGAAACCGAGTCCCACTGTCTTATTTGTCTGTCACGTCTGTCCTGTCCTATATCTGTTATGTACTGTATATGTCTGTCAGGTCTGTCCTGTCCTATACCTGTTATGTACTGTAAGTTATGTATGTTATGTGCTACACCTTGTTTGCACTTTATTTATCTTGATGTAATTGAGTGACAAAGGAAGAACGCCCATATAAGGGTGATTTGTACCACTATTACTTGAATTTAATATATTGATAAGAATTAAGCTAGTTTATCTATTTGTCCGATTGGATAGTTTTTAATGTACACTATGTTCCAATACACTTACTTTGGTTGGATGGTGATCGAATCTATGAGATGAATTTAGGTAAAACGTTCACCCGTACACTTTTACCAATGTGAGAACTCTTTTAGTTCCCACATCACATAAATATGGCACGTGAACGACTGGCCTTTGAAATCGCAGTTAGTCTACCACTGCTAGCGATGACGGAAAAAAGTCGCCGCAGTGGGACCCAGAGATCTTTGTGGCTTTGTTCCTGAACAACTTAATTATACTCCCCACCCCTATTGACCCAGTATTGTTCTATTCAGTAATCATTTCCCCATCATTTTGTTGAAGGGGTCACATTGAAGGGGTGAATATCAGTTACGGCTGTGGCGCAACAGATGCCCGGTTAGTGGAGGATAACTGTACATCATATCGGAGTTTTTCTGGTGATATTTGTATGTTGTACAGCAGCCCCATTTATCACCCATGTCCGACGACCATACGGTTATCAAAACATACAGTCTGTCCATAAAACCTACAGAAATATTACAGAGTCTATCATGATAAAAACCCAGACGCAACATAAACGGCCATATTATCTGATTAATCTAACCAGGGGGCGCTGTTCGACATCTGTCACGCATGCGCATCACGGCACTGCGCACAGTTTTATTGGTTTTCCAAATTCAATCCACTAGCAAGTGTCTTTCTACATTGTTTCCATCTATATTTTAGAGTTTATTATGAACAGTGCTATATTGTACACTATAGATTATTTGATACACAAAACACACCTACAATATCGGCATTTCCTGTCACCAACTGGACAATTCAGTCTTTCTACACTTGGGTGAAAGGGAAGGCAAGTCATTTGTCATTTTGAGCGACATTTTTGAGAAAAAAATGACGAAACTGATTTCAGCGTATTTTGAAATAGATCAAGTTGTGGTTACTATAAGTCACATGCTTCAATAATTTGATATTATAGAGGAAACCCATGAAAGTTTAGGGTCTGAGCTCGTATCCCATCGAGTTTGAATCACGTAGTCATTCACAAGGCGAAGCCACGTGAATTGCTATGTGATTCAAATGAGATGGGATCTAGCTCTGACCCTAAACTTGAATGGGTTTCTGAATTTATCTCACCCTTAATATTGACTAATGGGCTAACATTTGTGACATTATCTCCAATTGGATATTTTTCCTAAATATCTAATGGGTGTTAGATACGAGTTTCCAATGTTAAGTCTATGGAGAAAAAATATCTGGGGTGAGATAATGACCCCTTCATCATAGCCCCTTTATGTGTTAGCTATACATTGTTTGTAAGAGTAGAAGGTCCGACGATCAGTACGGAGATATGAGGCGCGAAAATGGCGTCGGGGGATCCTTCTAGCTCCCTGGTGCATTATCGGCAAGTTTAAATAGGTTTGGCAAATATCAAAACCGGACTAGGGATTAACAAAACTTGTTGGTTTTCTTCTGCATCTCGACGGTATTCCTATCTGGTGTGAAATCTCAATAAAGGAAGTTTCATTTTATACATTCCTTTTGTAGACGAAACATTCCTGGTTACAATCTAAGTCATGTATATCTAAGACGTACGACTGGAGAGAAAGAGCATTGTTCGTTGTAGTGTAAAGAGCATTTGTGAATTTTCTAACTGGCTAAGCAGGGAGTTGGGTTGCCAGTTAAACCCTCAAGCTGTTTACTTTGAGGTTTTGGCAGTTTGCCCCCCCCCAAAAAAAAAAGCAAAAAAAGCTGGCCGTTAAAAAGGTAAAAGATAAATCACATTATCATATCTCAGAACGAAGCTTAAGGGCAACTAATCAGGTTGTAAAATGTCAGGGATCTGTATTTTGAAATTATAATTCTCAGCAGATTGTGCTGAAATCGGCTGATCAGAATTATGGAGAATGGGGTTATGGAATGGGGTTTGATGACTATTGAGAATTCGTTGAATCCTACCTCGAACGCATGGAGCCTATGACATTTGGCACCCTGGCACAAAAGACACAGGGAACATATTAAAAAAAAACCTGGAAATATCTTAAAGGTCTTACGTACATCTTTATTCTCAAGACACACCTCGAGGTCTGAGTGGCGTTAAATATATCACACCAGTATGCTAGTAACATAAATCTCACCCACGCAGGGAAATGCCCCATAACCGCCCGGTAAATGGCGCTGGTGTGGATGTACTATAATATAACGATAGGTAGGAGGAGAGGACCCAGCACTGAGTCAGCTGACCTGCCCGCCGGTCGTACGACGGTGTCACATGACCAACCACAACGTCACATGGCTCGACCAACGCAGAATCACCGAAGAAAAAAAGCTATGTCCAACACAGTGCGTCTACCTGAATGTGCGGCCCTAGTGGATGGTGAGATATGAAAGTGGGAATTTAGGAATTCCCTTGAGGGGCCCTGGGAGGGCTGCGCTGTTGTTGGTACGGCGGATATGGGTGAGGCTTTTCTCATCCTCTCTGGAGGCATAGGGCAAAGGTGGAATCTGCCAGATGATATCTTATGGAGCTGGGCCGAACACAAGGCACCTTTGTCTGACTCCGTACAAGAGAATTAGATCCTCCGCAAGCTACTGAGTCCCTGTAGAATGGTATGGACAACTACGTCTGGACTCTGTGTGACTAATGGCAGTAGTTCCCATCCCTTTTATCAATATAATCATCATAATTATATTTGACGTCTAACAGGATCTGATGTCCCACCCATGGAAGCACTGTGGATCTCTGGTCCAGTGGCATTAACCTTTACCAAACAGAGGCCCTTGGGGATATAACATAGATATATCAGGCCAAAGTCATACCGCCAATATCACATACATAGTCAGCCTTGAAATGAAACCATATGAGATACACCTAGAGATTTCTAAAGATAAGAACTCCAATATTCACTATGTATTTGGCTCTAGTCATTTTATACATTCCTAAAGTGATGCAAAATTATATATCAGATAATATGATTCGAATTAAAAGGCGCTATATGACATATCATCACTATAAACATAAATCCCATAATATAGATGGCATGTATTATGCAGATTAATGAATCCAGGTGATGAAACATGTATGTGGCGATAAAGGTAGGTCACTGTCATAACGTGTCTGTGTAAACATGTCCACCCACAAGAGTGCAGAGACTGAGTCATCAAGGCCAACCTTCCTGTGATGTCTGTGAATAATATACCACATGTATTTCTCCGCAATTCCGCTAGACATCGCCATATATTAGTAAATATTATCATAAATCTTATAGCATACCCTTTAATAAGTGTTATAGTAAATCATATAATAGACTGGGAATTATTGTTGCTGAACAATTGGGATTATTTGGCGCCTATATTTCTTCCAGATAGTGTACAAAATAAAAGCGAAATATTTTTAAAGGGGAAAAGTCATGTTTATGATTAAAATTAAACACTGGGTGTTAAATCCTGCCACTAATGACTTCTATTAATCGATAACGATGGAACGGTACTAAATTATAGAAGGTACAGGAAAGTATGCTTTATACACTACCGAATAGGCAGTGTCATGTATAAAATTGAAGACAGGCGCCGTGTCCACCTCTGATATTGTACTTTATCTCACCCCTGGAATAAATGTCCATAGGCTTAACATTGGGAACTCGTTCTCCACGCCCCTACGAGAATTGTGGATTATTCGCCATGCTATGACGTCAAATTCGCTAACCAATCAGCCCGCAGTAATAAGTGTAATATAGTCCCGGCTGGATAGAGCGTCATCTAAATATGAACGTAAGTTGACTATCAATAATATGTGATACTGTGTAAAGTTTCATTTAATTGTGGAGGGGTGAGATAAATACAGAAAGCTACTCGGTTTACGCTTCGTCGCTGTTCTCCACGAGTTCAAACGCGGAGCGATATTCACGACGCGAAGTGGAGTGAATATCACGCAGCGTTTGAACGAGAATAAATATTTTTCATATTGAACCGGAATAAATGCAGAATGCATAGGGTGTGCTATAATGAACAATATATAGCCCGTTTTACATGGACTGCAGGTTGGCTGAGGTCGTGCTTCTTCCCGTCCTGCTTAACCAACTCCACTCATACATCATCGATTGAGGCAATCTATGCAGTGCATACAGTGCGCAGATAATCAAAGAGGAGTTTTAATTAACCATGGACATAAAACCATTGCTTACACGGAACAC
This sequence comes from Alentia gelatinosa, assembly GCA_950022655.1. Classification (NCBI taxonomy): domain Eukaryota; kingdom Metazoa; phylum Annelida; class Polychaeta; order Phyllodocida; family Polynoidae; genus Alentia; species Alentia gelatinosa. The sequence continues at coordinate 8,403,636 of OX465582.1, forward strand.
TTGTGTTCATTAGAAAAAAATGCTTGTGGAATAATGAATCTAGCGGTAGGAGAGGAGCGTCTTTATCACGAGATAGTAATGGCTGACCGCATTCCGTACTGTGATCTTGTACTGTTTCAAATTGATACCCGATATCAATTATAAATCATTCTCAGTTAATCTCACGGTTGTACAGAATAGGGTCCTCCACATGATCTTGCAACGGCGGAGTAAGACTTATCCAATATTCCCAAATCCGTTTCTGGTACAAAATCCTGGATCACTTGATAATTCTAGGGGAGAGGGAAACACAGTAAAAAAAACATTAAAGTCGAACCAGCTATCAACACCGCGTACCTTTCCCTTTGTGTATCATCGTGAATCTAGGTTTATCATGAAGGCCTCCGAATACGTGTGTTTTATCATCGGGATAGCAGCATTGTGTGCCGCCGTCACTATAATTTAATCTCCATTCAAATTGTTCCTCTAATATAAGATAAATCAGATTAATCATGATTGCAATCTCCGGGTTAGGACCATGGCTTTCAGTTCTCTCCCACCACTCAGCTATTTCACCCGCGGTACAAAACACATTTTGATCCTCATCTAATTATAAAATTAGCAGCAAATCGCTCAGGTTCTCATGAACTATTTACCGATTTAATGTGAAATATCTATTTAATTCCTCTCTCCTAAAAAGGTGACTGAAAATATCATTTGGCATTTTTCGAAACAATATCAGCTTCGTTGAAGGACATATTTTGGGCTAAAGATCTCACATACATCAAAAAACCTCCAAACTGAGTCTCTATCTTTACGATCAACACCACTATTAGAACAACCGCGTATCATTACTTAAAGTACTACAGAACACAACTCTCCAACCCACATCTATATATCTCTTTATCCATATTTTTTTTAATTTTTTTTTTATTGACATCTCAACATCTGATACAGTATCAGTTCTTCCTGTTTGCACCCACCTTCCATAGCCCGACTCTTTAGTATCCCGCACCTCTTGAACTTTTAGCAGTATGGAGGGTGGTGTGGATGTTTGGCATTCTTAAATCAGGGTAACGGACGGCAGCATAACAATCGGAGATGCAGAGGTCGCCACCTTCCCTGATCAGTCTAGCGGAGTCACGTGCTCACAGTAGCGAAGCCACTTAATCTGATTATAGGACAAAGAATGGAGCTACCTGATGGGATTATAGACCACTAAAGAAAACCACAGATTTGAAATGAAAACAATGCTCTTCATCCCAACTGATGGAGGAAGCACCAACCCGATAGTGTAAATAAGCAGGAAGGAGGACAAAACCATCTTAATCTACTCTTGATATGAGAAAGAAGCCATTTTCATGAACTGTTACGATAAGAAGGAATCTCTCACACGATGAGAATGAAACTACCTCTACACACTGTTGTGAGAATGCAGACCACTTGAATAGACTGTTGTAGAAAAATTGATTGGACTGTCACAATAGAATCGAAGCCACTTGAATGTGCCGTTGACACGAAAATTAAAGCACTTGAATAGAATGTCGGGATAGAACAAATCTCCACGATGAAAATGAGATACTTGAATAGAATGGTGAGAACGAAGCCAACTTGATTTAGTGTTGAATACTAAAACGGCTATTGGAATAGATTAGGTCAGGGTGGAACTTCCTCATTCAAGCAAGAGGGCAGCGATAAAACCACATCCATTAACGAAAGACAGGTTTTATAGGACATATTATGAAGCCACCTAAAACACCAAAACACACCTTAGAGATCAACAGTTGACCAAACTTGCCACCTAGTACCTGATTATGTTTTTATTCTTCCATAAACATTACAATGCCAGAGCTTTCTCCCTCTCATCTAATATAATACATACTGAGTGTTCCATCCAATCACCGCTAAGGTCTACCAATGTGAGAGTCTTGTACAGCTGACTCTATCACAAGGTAATCTATCCTGATCAAAGAAAAGACCAAAGAGCAGAGCAAGCCAACCTGGCTGCAGAATCAATACAGAAGCCTGAGCTCAGAGTCATCGAAGGCAAAGAGTCGGCAAACATGACTAAAAGGAACAAGACTAATACCCGTTTTGTATAGGTTTACTTCTGGCTTGTGGCCAGCACAACAATATCCGACGAAATAGACTTCTGATTTATCATATATTCACCACGGTGTAAAGGGAAGAGAAAGGACACCCATTGCTTATGACCGTTTGACACAACGCTCTCCAAATGGTCTCTGAGTGAATTGGTAGTAGCAACCGTGCAGTTTAAAATAAGCTGTCCATTTTGGATGGACAGATATATATATATATATATGTATATCAGATACCGGTGAGATATTGAAGCAGAGTGACCGTTTATGGAGCCTGGTAACCAGGTAACCAGCATATGTGACTGGTAACCATGTAACTAGGAGAGAAAACATGTGACGTTAATAACAACCACAGTCACGGATTGAATAAATTGATTAATACAATTGGATATAATTTATATACATATAACAGAGTTGATATTCAAATATATATATATATATATATATATATATATATATATATATATATATATATATATATATATATATATATGCTTATGACCGTTTGACACAATGCTCTCCAAATGGTCCCTGAGTGATTTGGTAGTAGCAACCGTGCAGCTTAACCCTGATTTAAGAATGCCAAACATCCACACCACCCACCACACTGTCAAAGGTTCAAGGGATGCGGGATTTAGTAGAAACCGAACGAGAGTTAGACTTGACAATGTTTATGCCACGACGGGAAGGTCGTGTATTACTACACGAGGTGTAGCCGAGTGTAGTGAGGAGCAGACCTGACCAGAGTGGCATAGACATTGACAAGTCTAATTCGAGTTCGGTTTCGTATTTATCCTACCCCGTCTATGCATTTTATTACTGTTAAAAAGATAAATATTGAGTCAACGACCAACAGAACTTTTTTCATAGTAGCTGACATCCTGCTCTCTGATTGGTCAATATTGTTATTACTCTAGTGGCATAAAAAACACTCTATGTCACGGCCTGCCACAAAAATTTCCCTATGTTAAGTTTATGGTTTTTTTTTATTAGGGGTCTTTTCTTTGATCAGGATATATAAATATTATACATCTATTCAGGTGAGTTTCATCTCCAGTGCCCATCACACGTTTGACTTCCCTCACTGTCGACCAGTACTAGACGGACCATCATGGCCCTCGGTAGAGTAGACCTGACGCTTCACCTACACTAAGGAGAGAGGGAATGAAAAAGAGAGCGATCACCAGTGGCTTTCCTGTCAAGTAGGCGGGAAATCCCTGATGGTAATAGCCCGGCGACAACATTCCGCTTTCTCCCTCCGACGTCGAAGAGTTCCCGTTCAGTGACCTTGACATGGGTGGAGTAGCCACTGACGGGAACACGGTTTTCAACTCAGACTCGGCCCAGGTCCGGGCTCGGGGGGACTCACCACTGACAAACTAGCGGCCAGTGAGGGTGCATAACCCACGCTACTAAGATCAGGGGTTATGTTTCGTCGCCCGAGCCCCTAAATGGGCCTTGGCTAGCCAAAAAGCACTTGCCCGAATGCTATGGGGTGCAAGGTGTATTATATCGCCGTCAGCATAAGAGTGTACATTGTTATTTTGTTTCACTAAATATCAGGTTTCGTAGACCGGGACAGGATATATATGCGTTTGGAAAAAATCAATTTCACTACCAATTAGAGATTTTCAAGGGGACAGACGGAAAGAATCAAGTTGAAATTAAGAAAAAAGAATCCCAGCGAAGCTTCAAAAAGCATTGCATTGCAAAATTACCTATATGAAATATGTCTTAATATACTACGGTGTATACTGCATATTTCAACCGAAAAGGCATAAGCTAGCAGGTGTTTCATAGACGAGGTGTTGCATAGATCCATTAAGTTGAAACGATCACTGATGGTCTGAGACCTATTTGGATAAAGCTGTGCCATACATACGCAGGTATGATGATTTGACTATGCAACGTAAACGGCCACTATTAAGGGTCGTCACTACTACAAAACACCTCTCTGTAGTGGAAGACATACGGCTTGGCCCTAACGTACCTCAGAGATTTATGCGAACCTGGGCGTAAATCGCAGTAAATCGTATTTTTTTTAGTAAAAGTAAAGTTCAACTAACAATTGGCACCCCATCGAATCCCGGAGCAGGGATACGTGTTATGTTTCTGGCACGAAGTTAAAAACAGACGATATCTGATTTGCCAACCTGAAATCTCAGGTTTATCAAGTGCGTTTAGAAAATAAACATGCCAACAGGAAAAATCACTACGGGGAAGACCTACAGTGGCATCCTGTTTCTTTATATGTTTATGGGAGATTCTGCATCTTATTCTCCATGTGGGACTATAGCAGGACCACCTGAGTGTCTGATACTGTAGGGGACAGAGCCATTGTTAGTTCACGAAGCAGTCACCAGGTGGTCGGGGGACAAACCTGTATTCTGGCTCTTTGTTCTTACAAAATTCAACTGCCTTTCAATATTTTACTATGGTTCCCTTGACTCTCTACACCCATCCCAAAGCAGGATGACATAATGATTAAACCCAAGACATGATATTTTCCATATGGAACACTTTATATAAATATGTGAGCAAGGCCAAAGTTGTGACATTTCCCTCACTTCTTATCACTCACTTCTTTTCCACCTCCTTTAGTGAAGAACACCTACTTTTTCACCTCCAATAGTGAAGAACACCTACTCGGGGGGCGTCATGGCGGCCCCCATGGATCATAGGCTATATGCCGTATAGGCCCAAAAATGTAGATATCAAGACCCTAAAATATCAGATATTAGCATGGTTTTGCTGTTATTCAAAATAAAGCGTCGGAATCAACAAAGGTGTACATGATTTCTCACGCTGTCCTATCAGTCCACCATGTTGGATGTAGTCTGTTTACTTTCTGTACTTCCTGTATTACACCGTGGAAATTACATGGTCATTCATGGAAATAATAGTACTCATTCATTATATTCCAACTATTCTTTGTGTACCTTTTCTTTCCATAAATACTTGAACCACCTCCAATAACACCGTGTATACTTGTTTATTCGCGGCATCGTTTGGTATGAATTAATTGAATGAATCATCTGCTTTGAATGAATCAATAGAAATGATTGACAGAGTATCGTGTCAGCGGCCGCCCAATCTAACCACACATTTAGTGCATACCGAATGTTTCAAGATTCTTGAAATCATTTTCGTTGAGTTATAAAATAAGCGGTTTCAACTAAAGCTTCCAGCAAAACAAATTCTCCGAAAACAAAGCGCCACGTTTCATCGTCAGTGGCCGCAAACAACATCAATAAGCTCAATTAAGAAAGGCTCCTCAGATTGCGTTCGGTCTGACACTCTCCTACCCGGATTTCAGGTCTGAGTGCCCAATGAGATGTCATGTTGACACTCTCCGATCCGGATTGCAGGTCTGCGTGACATTCATTAGTGGAGAGTTTTTGCGTCAAGATGACCAACATACAATTTTCATTTATCATTAAACCGTTAATTTGTAAACTGTGAGTAGTTTAACCTTACAACACCTCGTATATATGCCATGAGGTCCCCACAGGTCACTTTTCTGAGTTGTTGCGAACAAATAAGAGCGTTTTTGTTATTGTCATGTGACCAATAATGACAAGTAAAGAGAGTAGGATTAGGAAGGTTCATGCTTCGAATTGCAAGAATCAATCTACCCCAATCTTCTAGTAACAAATCTTCAGGGTCTTATTTCCAAAATTAGTCTTCACATGTTTCCATAACTCTTTCTCATATTCGACGAATCTAGATCAGCCTGGGACCTGTTTCACTAGTTTGTGACATCTAGATGGCGTCTAGATGGTGTGTCCGGTTTCATAAGAACTAGACATTAGACTTCGTTTTATCCTTTCTTGCTTGCACTGTTGGTGCCGCTTTTCATGTCTGTCTGACACTTTTGTCACGAAACTAGTGAAACAGGTCCATGATGTGTAGATTTGTCTAATTCTTATGTTTAGGGTCTGTCTTTTCCTTAGGGCAGCTACTTGTGTTGTCACGAAACTAGACAACCCCAATGTCTGTATGGTGTCACAGACATGTCACAAGACTAGTGAAACAGGTCCCTGATCTAAAATGAAATATGTGTTGTAGCACAGACTTGCAAGACCTGTATGGAGGTTCGTGGTTCAAGATTACTGATATAACATGATTGAAATCCCCCAACCTCTTGTGTGGGCGATAGGAAACTGATTTTCAAATATCTGAGATCATAACATCCATAACATCATAACATTTTCTCTAGGACCGGCTCGAAAGTTTATCTCTGTATCACTTCGGTTAGCATATTCATACCATGTCAGGTTCATTCAACTGCCATAGCTGGTGATATATTTCCTTGTACTCTGCATTTCAAAATTCATATTTCCTAGATCCAGTTATCATTCTCATCAGGTTATTAAAGATAATCTTTCAATAAACGTTCTCATGATTAAATTCATATTCGCTTTACAATTAAACAAGCAACTGCAGCTATTCAACCTTTTGAAATATCCCCAAAACGACTTTTAGTAGAAACCAAACGAGAGTCAGCCTTGTCAATGTTTATGCCACGATGGGCAGGTTGTGTATTACTACACGAGGCGTTAGCCGAGTGTAGTGAGTAGCAGACCTGACCAGAGTGGTATAAACATTGAGAAGGCTAACTCGAGTTTGGTTTTGTATTTATCCTACCCCATGTCACCGATATACAGAGAAAATTGTGTAATTATCCATGATAGTAGCGTGTTGACACTGCCGGATCTACTTTCGTTATCTGGTCCCTGATTGGTCAGTTTTTTTATTCACCTCGGTGCATAAATATCACTTTATTCAACGCTCCTTCAAATACATTGAGTCAGTGTTAAACCTATGGCGTTTTTTATTAGGGGTAGGATAATGTAAGATACTCATTACTGGGGGTTGAGTTATACAAGCCTTATAGTTTATAGAGAATTTCTACAATATCAAATCAAATCAGTTTTCAGAAAGAGTATACATATTTTCACACTCTACCTTTCATTGTTATTCCCTAGGCATTATATTTGTACAACTATCGCTCCAACGCTCCTATCGCTCCAACAAAAACTCTCTGTAGTGGTGTCATATTTATCCCATAGATGATAAAACACGAATGGAAGCAAGCAAAACGAATGTTTTACACCGAAACCCAACACCTTTTGATAGATGTTAAATATCACTCCCCAAGCAGTTCCTCTATACGTAAAGGCTCGGCATGTAACTATGACTCTGTTTAGAGATTGAGCTACCTGGGGTGGTCCCATTTGGACTGTTCTTTGTTTCAGCTAGGGATCGTGAGCTTTTCATGTGACAACGTTTTATCTCCTAAAACTATCTGTAGTAGAGATAGAGTTCCTTTTACGGAAATAATGAATGTACACGATTAGTATGTGTGTATGTTTGATGGTTCCCTTAATTATTTATTTAAATGCTGACAATTCAAGGGTATACCATGTGTGTGGCTGGGCTATCGCAGTAAGCGATACTTTCAGGTATATGAATATGCTCTAATGGAGAAAGCCTAGGTGGTAACTATTTACAGAAGTTAAAACTCTGCATAGGGGATAGAGATCTCAATCACACCAACAAACGCTGGTGTAGAATTTGGTGCATGTCTTATCGCAATCAATTTAAGTATTCCATGCTGCCAGTACTCGTTCATGCGGTGCTTAACGTTTGTATTGACAGTTATTACATCTGATATTGACTGATTCTGGGAACTCTATAGATTGAAATTTATACATGGAAGTATCATGTGTCATTGTACCTTTTGATTTATTGAGTAATTGACTCATGTCGTGTTATGTTATAGCATGCTTCCTGCAGAACCTCCATACGATTGGTTAACTTTCAGGACATTGTGTCGCTAGCCCTATGTCATGGCTTAAGATACAGAAGAACCGAATCATATCAATTTTGTCCTTAAACCCTTCCCGGTATACTTCCCCTTCTCTTTTTATTCCTAAAGGGCGGAAATTTTGGTATCATTGAATAATTAAATTGGAACCTATGACCTCTACAGCAGAGTGCGACTGTCTCAAAAAGTCCAGATATGCCTGAATTGTAGTCCATTAGAAGCAGCTCAAAACTATCTAGAACGCTTGAAAATAGTCTGAAGGCATTGAAAAAATATTTAGTTCTGTCCCCTTCAAAGTGGTTGACTGTATATGAGCTAACGCCAGCTACTAGTGACTGACTTGCTCAAGTCTTTGATTAGGGATATAATCAAGAAACAGAATTACTTTGCAACATTTGGACTTTCTCTAACGCCTGACAGGCTCTGGAATCAAAGTATCATGGTGAGGAGGGGTGGGGTAGGTGGAGGGGCTCAGGGACTGAAGCCAGTCTATTAGTGACTAGGCTGAAAACCTGACTGTAATCACATTTAGAACCCTTTTGTATTCAAATCTAGGCTGAGCAGTTGACCGGTTTGGTCTAGTATCGGATATACAGTGTATATCTTTTGAATATGTGGTTGTCACATTCCTTAACAAAAGGCAGTGGAATATTTATATATCCCCACCGTTCTAGTGCTCTAGAATGAATAGCCAGTTATTTTGGTTCCCATATACGGACCTGTCAGGGCGAGAACACTACGTGACCAATTCAAGATGGTGGATGTAGGAAACTGGGGCATTGTGGGTAGCCTTGTTAAGAAATCGATTTGGAATCCAGGTGGTTTAGCTTATATAATGATCGAGATAGATGATAACATTTCCAGCTGGGAGCATTTTAGAATTAACTGAAGAAATTCCTGCTTATGGATACCCAATTAACTTGACACATTTTGAAGCTTTTTCAGGATATCTTTGACGGTAAGGGTGCCTCCAGTCATTATTTCATGAGACGTGTAGAAAACAATATCATCATTCTAATAAACGTTGGGTTAGGAAGCTAGCCAAGGAAACCCTGGGTATCAGGCTGATTACCGAGGGTATACAGGTTTCTATTATGCTCAGGACTTGCGCAAGGGACATCAGTTAGCGTGCAGGACTGATTGAGTTATGGATGGCCTCTTGGCAGTTCAAATACTAGTAATACCCAACTGCTTACAGCACATAGCCTAACTAACAGACACCTATAGACCGCGGCGGCATATGGGCGGCCAGATAACTTGAAACCGGCCTCCGTTCTCAGGTTGAAAAGCCCGACCGCGCCACCAACCTCTCGCCCTATTTGGTTTGGAGAGGATCCAACACTAGGTTTGTTCACCGTGGAGTGTGAGTCGACCACCCTCCTGCTCCCGGTGCCCCCTTCCAAGCAGCCACCGCGCGCAGACAGGAGGGGGCGGGGCCGGGGGCGACAGGTAGGCAAGCTAAGCTGCTGGAGCAGGGACAGAAGAAAGGGACTGTTTGGTAAAGGCTCGGTCACACAGGGCAACATCAGTTACCTGTCGTCTTGTAGAGACGTTTTTATTAAGCCCAATGCCCATCTACCGATTTCGGAACATTCATGTACCTTTGTCGGCGACAAGCGGACGGTAATTTGTCTCACCCAAGGCATCCTAACGGAGTCGGCCGTAGTCGGTAGATGTAGGACAGCTAGGCAAGGGTAAGCCACTGATTAGTAGACCGATTTGCTTAGGACTAATATCCAGCACCCCATCTCCTCAATGTCCGCCGGTCGAGCGAAGGGTTACGTAATTTGCCTACGACCAGTTGACCGACTCCTATACGATTTGGTAACTAATCGCTCAACCCTGAATCGGTAGATGGGCATCAGGCTTTAGAGTCTACTATTGTTCAACAGGGGCATGTTGAATAATCTAAGAACGTACATGAAGATTTTATATTTGTACCTCGTACAAGGATTATCGTTTGATTATTTCTAAGATCGTTCACTAAGACAATCTTATCCGTCCATGTGCTCGTCCATATGTGTTGAATACAGTTGATCCACATCGTCCCCAGATCTATATGGCATACAGAAAAGGGTCTTCATGTACGATCCTAGATTATTAAACAGGCCCCAGGATTTGTATGTCACATCGCAATTAACAAGAGTCACATGTGATGGCTATTAAGAGTGAAATTTATGAGGCACGTGCAGATTTAGTGCAGATTGGATGAGACTAGAACATATAAGACCAGACAAGGCTGGTCTTGTTATCTTTTATGGTGAGAGCTTTAAAACACAAATATTCTAGACCAGACGGAACCCCTTATAACTAAATCAAATATTTTCGATAACTGGAGACCCGATGAGGCTAGACTATAAAAAAAATATCTCAAAGTGAGACAGTCGCACTGAACAGGACAAATCTAATCTTGACCTATTCGTTTTTGTTTGCCACCAAAATTCAGAATCTATCGGATAAGAATATACATACAGTCGGGTATACAGGGTGATATTCAGAGATGCATAGAGCAATCTGAATGAGGGTAGAACACGAGGCAGAACAAAGTGTCTGTGTGTGTTAAGGAGGGGTGAAATTAGCAGTACCCTGATGCGGTTATTCTGCCATCGCTGGCACCTGCAGGCAAGCCGTGCTAATGAACGCTGATGGCGTCTCCGCGTCCTGTCGCGTGCCGACGCTACATGTATCTTGTAGGAGCACGGACCTGCAGGCAAACAGTGCCAACCACCGATGGATACGAAACTAAACCAGCCAATGAGCCCTATTGATTTGTCGTCGCCTTCCATACTGACCGAGGATATGTTCTACTCGGGTGCTGGCGCCCTCTGTAGGGGGAGGTAGGTGGCGCCACCAGGTCCAAAGCTCGTTATGTCTGATCTAACACCACACGCCAAGAACCGGAACCTCGTTTTCCCAACAGCTATAATTTATTTCACACCTACGAAGTGAATGTTCTTGGCGGATACGTGTAAACTACAGCACTAATTTAATATTGGTTGTCAGGTGTTAGTTTGTATCTCACCCCTGGTATTTTCCCTCATTTAATACTTAACAGGGGGAACTCGTATCCAACGCCCGTTGAGTATTTAGAGAAAATACTCATTAGGGTTTTATGTCACAAAGGTTACCCATTCGTCAAAGTGAAAAGTGAGATGAATTCAAAAACCTATTTAAGAATATGGTCAGAGCTCGATCCCATCTCATTTGAATCGCTATATAATTCACCTGGCTTTGCCTTGTGAATTACTACGCGATTCAAACTTGATGGGATACGAGCCCTGACCCTAAACTTTCATAGGTTTCCTCTATGGAATACAAAAAAAGCCACATTACTAATTATTCATACAAAGAATACAGTAGAACCCCACTAAGCTGGACGGTTGTACTAATGTTGTCTAATTTTTCAAGTTGAAGTGTATCACATAAGCTTTGATTGCTTATCCTGTTGTTGGTGCTATTATCTGAAAGGCACTCGTTTGAAATGTATACAAGGCCTAATCCTACAGCAAGCATTGACTGCGACATCCCAGGAATCCTAGTCAAACTCAGAGTTCTGATATTTGGAAAAAGATTTTTTCGCTTTCGCCAACCGTTCGGTGGCGTCCGACGAGAAAAAATTTCTAAGAGTTCTCTAAGTTTAAACCAATAAACAATCCACAAGCGTAATATCCAGGGATAGTGGGGGTGTTGAAGAGCGACTGTCTCACAAGGGGACCCGATAAAGCACTGAACCACCGAGACAAAATGTTCTTTAAAAGAAAAATAAGAGTTGAAAAATGTTTTCTCCTAAAGTCATGTAAAGATGGTTTGAAAGCGGTAATGCAACGAATTTATTTCCATCTTATTTGGCAAAAGGTGCGATGGGGCAGATGTCTTGTGAAGGATTACGAATACGACCTTGACAGAATGCCTGTTTGTCTTGGCTGTGGAAACTGGCACAGACATCATCGCAAATGTCTCCGTAGATATTCATTCAGTCTCTTTCTGCGCAGATATGCTCCTTTTCCTGGTTTTTACCGTCTACATTTTCACCTACTATGTATTTCTTCCGTTACATCCAAAATCTCTATTTTCTAAAGACTCCCACAATAGTCTTCTTCAAAGGCATTCAGTAAATTCACATACTACGAATATCTCATAATAGGCAGAAGAAAAGCATTACATTCCTTTTTCGAAAGAAGTATAATTATGGTTTCTAAGGCTGTGTTCATTCAAAATGATTGCTACAAAACCTGATAATGATAAGATTAATGTACCTTAGCTGGCGTACCCCTACCCACTCCTCCAACCATTTACTCGTATTCATTGTCCTTCCTCGTCCTTTAATGTCAATGCATTATCCTGCGTCCTCCCTCCTATTTGCTTCCCACCCCTCATGGCTTCCCCTCTCTTTAATTCTTCAATGACCCTCCCTCCTTCTCCATACCCCTATAACTCCCTCCCTCTTCCTACATTGCCTTTCTTCCTTCTTGCCTTCCTCTATCTTTTTTTATGGATAATTTCTTCCTCCGACCCTCAAATTCATCCTTTCGTCATTCATATGACGTTCCTTCCCTCTTTCCACACAAATCCATAATCACTAACCTTCCTTCTCCAAATCCCTCCACATCTCAGCACTATATTTCTCACCGCCTTCATTTCATTCTCTTCTCATCCCGACCCCACCTCCCGCTCCGTTCTTTACATTCTTACCTGACCTGCATGTACACCAATCCACTGACTGGTTTCAATAAACCTTGTCGATCTCTGCAGTAGCCGGGCAGCCCGAAGCACAGAAAAAGGCAATGGCCGACTGACTTCATAGACCCGTCCATTGGTAGTCGGGACTGTAGGGTCGGCAGTGCCGGAAAAGGGGGGAAAAGGGGAAGAGGTGAGGGTGGTATTGGGAAAAGGGGGTTGAACAATAGGAGGAGGAAGCCCGATAAGCCCAAAGGACAATTGATTGGCCATGTCTGAGTCCTGTTCCCGCCAAATCGGGCCGACATGACAGGGTACGGCGTCTCTGATAAAAGTCGTCTGCTTTCGCCATTGCGCTCCATGGTCTCTCTGGTCTAAATTCAAAGACTGTTTGTGCGGATTTTCTTTAGAGGAGCCACGTGTCCTATAGAAAGCTCACGTGCCCTCTAGATGTGTCACGTGTCCTGGAGAGATGTTAAAGGCCATTTATAGAAGTCACATGACATATAGATGAACATTTGCTATTTTTGTTTTCAATGCCTAGAATCTGATCCCGGCAAGGCTCAACTCTAGGTGGCGCGACAATAGTAAATCTGCATGCATGTACACAGGCGGCTATGACCTTCTTTAGCCTGGCAGCCTGGCCTAGTTAGACTATAGGCCAGGTAACGGGTTGCAGTTTCGTGGTGCATTATTGGTAACGCCTCCATTTTTCTGTTGCATTGTGAGATTGGCAGACCATCAGATACACTGGTTCCCAGGGTATCCACTAGGGGGCTCGGCGGAGATATATGCGGACCCCAGCCAAACCACCAGTCCACTAGTGCCCTGGCTCTAGCGACAACGGGACGTACTACAGTCTAGTTGAAGGTCGTAGGAACCCGTTACCTGTCCCTTATTCATATGGGCAGGGAACCAGTCTAGCATGTACACAGGTTGCTATGACCTTCTTGAGGTACTGATTAGACTCTAGTACAGTCCGTTGTCGCCAGGGCCAGGGCGCACAGGCTCTCATACTGGGACTGTTTTGCGCTGCCATTTTAAGGTGGGAATTCCTACCTTCTTCCCAACATGCACCTGGAAAATGGCGGATCGCTGGTTCTAACCTTGTGTGTATTGCGATCCAGTAACCAGCAATATGATGTGGTATCCCTCTTGTTAAACTGATCCTATAAATAGAACAGCCAACCCTACAATTCCTCTCACTAAAAGTGGCATGCCAGTCAGAGCCATGCTCAGTTAGACCTTCACGTACCGTAACCCGGAGGTGGCGCGGTGCGTGAACGGACTAGGTACTGATGCGACAGTGCATTCACGGGAAATGTTGATCAAACTAACATATTCATAAGGTCCTCCTTGTTTTATCTCATTACATCAGTCAGAATAATTCTATTTCCTGGAATATTCAAATTCAGTACTACGCAATATAACCGGAAATGAAAATGAAATACTTGCATCACTGACTGGCCAACATAGACGGCCCCTGGTGTTAAACTTACAAACTAACCTATCTGGAGCTGTGTATAGCATAGACAAGGCGGGAGCTGACGGTTTAACTCCTGTACTACATACGGTAGGGAGAGGGCGAAGGGAGGGAGAGAGGGGGAGATGAGGCCCGGCGGCGACGCTATCGATAACTAAAAAGGTACAAGGGGGTCGGGGGTCGGGGGTTGGGGGTTGGGGGGCGTACAAAGATGAGGCTTCTCAGTAGGCTGGCTTAGGGCTACACAAAGATCGGGTAAGATCCCTCTGCCCTGGTCTTTGATCTTGTGGATCTTTCATCATTTACCAGACTCCTTAGATCAACTGCAACCCCTTATACACCCCCGCACACCCACACATGCCTTATGCATCCACATTTCATGTATCTCTATACACCCCCACACAGCCTTCTACTCCGTTACACCCCAACACTCCATCCAACCGTCTATTCTATTAATATTATACTAGTCAAATTGTTACTTTTTGAGAAGTAGATATAGGACTGAAAATATGAAATAATGAATATTTAGATTCTGAGACATATGACCAGATATACATATATGTTTACACATATGTCAAATAATTTTCTACTATAAGCAAATAAGCTCAGATTTGTTAACTTGTGCTACTGTATCTGTCTTGTTGAACTGTACAAGGAAGAACGCCGCGTTGGTGATTGTATTTTGTTCCATCTGAATAAAAAATAGAATAAAAAAAAAATTCACCACCCCAGACATCCATCAACTCCCATCCCTATACACCCCAAATACACACCACCCATATATATACACCCTCAGACACCCTCCGACCCCTTATACCCTCAAATACCTTAAATTCACCCACACACCTTTCCATTCCTACACACCCCCACACGCCACCCTACCACAATACACACACCTACACACACACTCTCACCCATATATACATCCCACCACTCCCTCCCACCACCTATGTACCACCATACAGCCATCAGCCACAATCCCTATACCCTCTCTCCCACACACACACACACTAGCAAGCCTAGACTAGCCTCCGTCCCTGTGTCCTACTCCTACTGCTGCCTACCGCCACCGCACGCCCTCCTTACCCCTCCACCTACTCTCCCCTTGGCCTGATTGATTCCTGAGCCAGTCAGAGGAACCTTACACATTGTAACTTATTTTATTCATTGAATTTATGTTCATAATCAAAAATTTGAGCAAGTCTATAGCTAGCCCTGTACACTCTTCCACCGACATCAGCCCCTATAATCCACCACAGCCCCACTGACACACCCTTTATACATCCCAAAACACCCTTCCCTATATATCCACACCCCTATACACCACACACACACATACTGCACCATCCACTATCCTCCTCCCTGATGATCAACAAGAGATTCGAATGGCTACTAATCTTTGTAGATTTAAAATGGAGAAGGCCGGACCATGTCAGTCTTTGTCTGTGAGAATATTAACATATATTTGGAAAGACGCAGAGTTAACCTATCGGTCACACTACCACAAGAAAAAAAAAAAAAAATCATTTTTCCAAAGAGTTGTCCCCGGACAAATGGAGGAATAGAATAGTTTTTCCCAAACTAAAAATTTTAACATAGTTCAGTTTCTGATAACCGGTAACAAGAAGGGAGGATTGAGGACGAAGGTGGGGTTGGGTAGGGTGGGGGTGTTGGGCACTCCCCCCCCCCCCCCCACCCACCCCCCCCCCCCCACCCCTGCTTCGCTAAAATACCAGAGAGAGCCACAGCGGAGGAATACGGCGGAAGATGAACCGGCTAATAAGACAGGGACTGCTTTGTTGTGTCTTTGCGCGGGGACAAATAGCGCCACTTAGTGCTCACGTGACCTGCGGGGACTTGTCCTTGCACTGAGCAGGGCACAGGGAACAGTGTTCTTTTTACTGCTTGTGTTCTTTTTTTGGGGTTCTTGTATTTTCTCTCTGGCTCTTTGCTGGTTACAACAGGGAACAACATGTCCAGAGGACAGGATGCAGCCAGGGTGACATCTCCAGTTAGAGCCTTGAACAAATAAACCACCCCGCTAAAGTAAGTACACAGTGAACCCGTGAGTGCATAGCTTAGTACGCGGTTGAAAAACGTCTGTGTGAATAAAATAACAGAATATATCACATGTGTTAAGAAAGATGGTTCCCCGACACTAATATGTAAACACAAGATTCCCATCATTTGATGCTTGGCAATGATATTTCCTCCCTCTTATATAGTGCATTTTATGTATGTATATGTACGTATATATAACTATACCGTAACGTAACGTAAGGTCACTTAGGGTACGTATATATGACTATTATTTTGTACCGTAACGTAACGTAAGGTCACTTAGGGTACGTATATATAACTATTATTTTGTACCATATGTTTTAATGGGGGATCTATAACTGAATATGAATATTCTCTTATTGATTGGGCAGATGGTTTTATAAACATTGCTAAAAAATGTGCACTACTGATCAGGCAAAGGGAGAAACCGTCCTTGAATATCTGACAGAACTAATCAATTTTCTTGAATAGACTGTTCAAACAACAAAGATGTAAGATTAGTCCTGAACTACCTCACATGAACAATAAGTAGACCCCCAACCTCGCCACCCTATCGTAAGCATGCACAGTAACTTGCAGAATGGACTGTGGGTGGAAAGTGCATTTTCTTCCAGCATCGTGCATGGGGAAAGAATGATGAATAATAAACACGATGTCTGGCAAACAATTCAGACGGGGCATTGCGTATATCGACCACCGCCGTCTCTACCTTAAAGGCCCGCCGCACGATTCACCGCCGCCCAAGTTTGGTCACAACCGGATGAGTCATTTCTGCTGAGTCATTGCCGATCGATGCGGCGGGGGACCTGGAGGAGGAGGAGGATCCACCTGGTACCTCGGTCTCCTCAGGTGAGATGTACACGTTCTTAACACGCACCCCACCCGCCCCACCTACTCTACTGCAGGGATGATGATGCGCCTCCAACCACCCCCACACCCCCCTCTAAAACTGAGGTCACTTAGGGAAGCACCCCGCTTTGGTGAGGGTAAAATCCTCTAACATGGATGAAGGCCTTTTAGGAACTACGTCTTGTAGCATGCATGTATCCTTAGCCACCTTCCACACAGTCAAGTAATCTTCCACAGTATGCATTTATATTTGCTAGTATTTCTTTTAAAGATACCTTTAAAGTATGCTGTAATCATATTAAATACAGCATCGACTACGACTTTACTATTATGTTGACAAGTTTACCATGTGAAATAGTGTTTAAAGTGAAAGGAATAGGATTATAAAATCATTCCAGGTGTGTTTTTTTATAATTTTTACTTTGAAAGAGATCTTCTCAGAAGGGCACTGTGTCATCTTTAGTCCGCGTACCATAAAGTCCGCTACTCCGCCACCACTGACTACCTCGAGCACATGGAGGGAGTGGTTCATAAAAACGGGCTCGAGAATTTCCTGAGGAAAGCTGTACATAAATTGCTCAGCTCCCAGAGACTTTCCACTGTCAGGAAGGATTTCAAGTGAATGGCACCAAATCAAATCGTACCCGCATTTCAAGAATCTTCCGCATTTATTATTTCTCAGTGCGGATTACATTGAAAGTCATAGGTAGGGTGATACTGAGACTGAGTAGGAACAATATTAAAGCCTAATTTTAGGCGCCAGTCCATACAGTAATCCCTTATCTCCTCACCTGATCCCCTGCCCACATCCACACACGTCCTAAGGGTGTTTGTTGTTGTCTAGCCCCCTAGCGGCGGTGTCTTGTATACCCGAGCCCTACCCGATACCACGACACAGCACGTCACCCAGACGTCATATACAAGTCGGTTGCCATGGTAATCAGACATCTATAGCTTTGGTGACATATAAACATGGGATAAACATAAGGCTACAAGGCGCATTACCTATATTAGTTTATCGAGTAGGTGATATCCATATAGCGAGGTCGAAAGGGATGCTGCTAATTTTCTGTATCCCTATAAAGGTCTACAGATATCGTCCATGTTCAAATGATCTGAACATGTTTGCTAAATAAGTGTCGCAGGATGATACCCTCGTCCAGCAGGTCAACAGTTGAGAGTAGAAGGGAGGACTTTCTGAACTTGGGTATCATTATTACAGCACGACGGGCAGCAATATTGCAGTTGGGCAAGCCTACAATTAGTGAACAGAAAGAAGCAGATCCAGCAAAATGAAAAACTCCAATCAGTGTAAGGCAGTCCTATAGCCCTATAGCTTAATGGGGGTCTATTCCCAGGATCTTATAACGAACTTTACCTCTTCAAAGCTAAATATGACTCAGTGATTTAAATTGACATGAAACTTCGTCTTTTTACCAGTGAACAATAGATTTAAAAAATCATCCCAGAAATTTTCCAGGGAGGAATGGATCTTTGTTTTTACAGAATTTACATATCTGATAATCGAAATGGTGTAATATCTGATTTCATCATGTTACAGAATACAATGCATTCATCTTAAATCACCTCTGAAACACAATCTACGATCAGAATAGGGAACAAATATGGGCCTCAGTTAGCAGAAACCGAGAAACTGTGTAGTTGCTTCAATTCAAAGTAAACAGTTTCGGCTTGGGATACAGAATGATGAATACTTATATAGACTAGAATAATCGCTCTTAGTCCAAATCTCAAGCAAGCTTCTCTACCTAAAGTGGGATTCACACGGTGGGATTCATGCACCTCACAGGCCGTTTGTCTGAGACAAATCCTGTTGAGATTCGGTAATGGAGCACAATCTCCTCGTGTGAATGACAGGGGTCTATTTTGCTGAGACAACTTTTTTCCCTTGCAATTCTCGGCGACAATCACCCCTAACAAGGAACAGAATCTCATAAGATTTGGACTTTAAACAGGTTTAAAATTTAGAGGGACATTTTGGTGAGACAAATGTATTTCACATTGTCTTCCCCGATCTGTGAGTCTCAGTGGTCCCAAATAACCCCTATTCACACAGGGAAGTAACCTAAGTCAGCAACTGTGTACCCTGTGTACCCTGTGTACCCTGTGTAGGGGTGTAGGGGTGAGACTATGTACTTGTTAAGTCTTCCCATGTAAATTGAATCCGCCATGTTACCCTGAGACTGTAGTACACCCCAACCTGTGAAACTTTGTACCCAGCTGGAAATAGTAGCCGACTGGTGCAAAGGTGTGAAGTACACCAGTCTCAGGTCCATTTGTCCCATCGTGTGAATCCCACTTAAGATACCGCTAAATGCAAAGAATGAGCAAGCTGTGGGGGAAAGGTGTTGGCGCTTAAAAACTACCCGAGACAGGGACCCGTTAAGACCAGGACTCTGTTTGTCACTCGAGCCATCTATCGGGCATCGAAAAAGTGATGAACGATTAGGAAGAGGGCAGAGGGTCAAGAACGAGGACATCGATTCACACTTTAGTACACTATGGTAGAAGTGAGCCGGGCTATTACAATCACATGCCACCTCAACTCATTCATTTTAGCCGTCGACGAGTTTTCTCTTTATATCCATTTTGTCCGTACATTCTAAAAACTACGATACCAACTTTTATCCCTCGCTCACCCCCTTATCATATATTCGCGCTATATGAAGTCATCAGAACTCGTTTGTTGTAATTCTATATATTATATTCACAGGAAGATCTAGTAGGCCTGGTCAGCACCTACTTAGTTAATGCTAGACATGTGGTACCTTTCATGGCTTCCACATTGTCTTGATTTGACGCCAGAAAATAGAAATAAAAAGAACTGATTTTCATGCCGATAGATCCGACAATGGTTCATATATATTCTCATTCATACCAGGTTCATATGTTTTTTCTTCTACCGTCTTCCATGAGGATCGTTCTTGTTGGCGAGGATTAGGACATGTAAATAGGGGTCTGGGGGCCAGACGTTGGTGGGAACTTTTTATCTTCCCAGACGACAGTTTCCAAGTAACATCTGGGCCAACTCTGTAAGCTCACTCCGAAGAAAACAGCTATCCAAGATCTATGAACGCAAACACAAAAAGGCTGTTTATTATTAGACGAGTAAAAACTCTAATCATGTAATTTCACTAGTATTTTTCAAGGCGTTTGGTCGAGTCATTGCTCGGGGGAATCCATTTACTTTAAGAAATGGGGGACTAGGAAGATATCTATTCCGTCAAGTCATCTTTAGTAGACTATATAGATGTCGCATCATGTGCGCTATAGGACCGTGTTTAGATGGTCTGACTAAACATTTCCCCCTCACTTGGTAAACACCTCCCAAGCCTCCTGATCCGTCTACTAGACTTGTATACATCTCCCTCCTATATTCCCTTTTCTTAGGTCGTTTTATCCTAAGATCGGGGAGAACGAATTGGCTATAAAAGTGACCTTCTTACAGAGTACATAAAATCACATTTATCTCTCTTTTATTAAAGATGTTGCTTCGGATGAAATCTATACATTGCCAAAAATGTTTATGAATCCTTCTTTTGAATTGTTACAGGGTCATGCCTGGTATCGTGTCCATTTGTACTATTATGTACTGTTTTTACCAGGAAGGTGTTCATCTTCACTGATTATATGTGAGTGTATTATACGGAAACTGGCTTACTATCTTCGTACGTCAAAAATACGCGGTGAAATTATTGATCACATACATCCCGATGCCGTAGGCAGAGGGATGTATGTTATCAATAATTTTACCAAGTATTTTGACGTACGAAGATAGTCAGCCCGTTTTCGTATTATTATATACCTAAAAATGGCGATATTTTATTTAGTCACGTGATCACATACCCCGTACGGCACACTGTGCCGTACGGATATAAATACGACATGGGTAGGAGAGGGCAGTATGTGTAGATTGTTTTTGCACAGGTATATAATAATAGGGATTGTACTTTGTTTATGTATACCTATGTTGCTGCAGTTCCCAGTTTCCAACGCTACTTTTATTAATATAACCTTTCCTTTTATGGTGAAACGTGTGGTTCTGCTTTTATTATTGAAGCCTCTCATGAAATCATATATGAAAATTCTATAATGTTAAACTCAATTAAAAAAAATACAAAGGACAACAAATCTATGTAGTCCCCATGGCAAGACTAATATATCGAAACCTACCTATACTAAGGTGGTGAAAGTCTTAAGGCTTTTTACTCAGCTGCTTGGAGCTGGAGTTTTTGCGTCCTATCAAGCCCGACAAGCGTCAAGTACACTGTTACACAATTTTTTTTTTATAAATATAATAGTAAATCCCTATGAGCTATACCAAGTTTCTTTTTCATCGTGTTTTTATTAAGTTCATGCGAAATCACAAAACTCTCCATCCTTCATACGAAGTAGCAATTATTGGATGCTGTGTGTCACAAAATATAATGAGAAGCAACTACGTTAAAACATTATTTTTTAAATGCCATAGATATTGAGTGATACATTCTATTTTTTATAGCATACATCATAAACGGTATTATCAGCACCTTTGGTTTAAAAACAGTCATTAGCTGCTATCTGAATTACCTCACCGTACTACCGATCGGCGCAGTGTCCTCTCCACCAACATAGTTTACACTTTCACCAATGCGTCGCATTCATCTGTTTGTAAACAGATTATGACGAAGAGTCTGATAGCTGATTGCGATTTTCTATATACCCGTGCCGTATGTACTGTAAATACGCACCGTTTCAGCATGTGACGTAAAAATACTGTACGGACCGCCGGTCCGTACACTAAAATACGGACCACCTGGCCATACACATTTATTAAATAATTGGTTGTTAAGCCAAATAAAATTGATTTAAAATTTTTTTTCGGGTATATAGTAAATATATAACGTCCAACCATGCTTGTACAAGTCACAAAACTCGATGATGATTTACAGTTTGTACGGAACTCGGCATAAATGCCTCGGTCCGTACAAACCGTAAATTACCATCTCGTTCTGTGAATTGTACAGCATGGTCAGGAAGTTCTATATAATTACTGTTTTCCGCCAATGGAATGTCTATTTAATACATTTATCATTTCACTCCTGACAAGATTTCAGTATAGCTTGACTAATAATATTCAGCGACCCAATATCCATCATCAGCTATCAAACACATGTTCGTGACTGATCATTTCCCACCGATTCCTCGCCATATACAGAATTCCAACCGCCTTCTGTACACAGTCTGCGAGATTCGAGATGATTTAATATTCACTTAATTTAAATTGTAAGGAATGTTGATTGGTAGATAGATTAGATATAGATCATGAAATAATTCGAAATGAATAAGAGTTATTACTATACACCTATGGCCGAACATGTATGAAATACTGCCCGCTGCTGGGGGTGTAGTATTAATAATGTTCGCGCCCGCTGTGGCAGCAGGCCGTAGTGAATAGCAGTGGCTTTTTGAGGTGGGGAAAAGTTAATAAAACATATTTATCAACGAGTAGGAGGTGTATAGTAATAAGAAAACGTAGTGACTGAGCCCGTACGGTGTCCGTTCTCGGTCATTTGATGAAAAAATACGGCCCTCTAGCCTGCGGCATCGGGCCGTATTTTTTCATCAAATGACCTCGAACAGCCACCTGTACGGGTTCAGTAACCACGTTTTCTCATATTCTTAGTAAGATGACGCGTCACCTCGCTACACTTTCATTCTTGTAACATGATAACTGGTCAATATGTTTTACACAAGGGGGCAACATATTTTTGAAGGGAAATCTTGATATTTCCAAAATTGATTAACTGATAGACGGTTTCCGAATTTGCTAATTGATTCTTAGGGAACAAAACTCATTGAAGTTCTGACAATTCTTAACACTAAACCGAGACGGACTAAAATAGAAGATATGTTTTTTAGTCTTAGATAGTTCCCATAGTAATCATATGATATTTTCACACAACCTTTTCAAATTAATTAGATATATTCGCCTGGCCTCTTGAAATGTGCTGGTGTGTGTGATTATAGATTACATGGTCAGTATACATGTAAGATGTCAGTGGGTGGTGGTAGGCGGCGTGGCAGTGTTATTTCTCATGTTCTCCCCCTACTTTGCCATCCCAGGAGAGTACTTTGTAGCTGGGGACCACGCCCCTGCTAAGCCCCTTCCCACCACACCCTGCTCCATATGCTGTCCACGTGACTCTGTCCATATATATATCCTCCAGGGCCAAGTGCCGCCGAGAGTACAAAAAGGTGAATTTTTGTAGAGTTTTTTCCCACTGCATCGTAAAGAACTTCTGAAAAGACTAGCGCAGCTTGGGACAATGCACCTTAGGGGCAAATCACCTGTGTATATGACAAGATAACGAACATGTTACCCATGGTTCTTTGGTTAAGGGTGCTCTTATAATAAGGTGGCCTAGGAAACAAACAAAAAATACCCCAAATTTCCTAGTATGGAAAAAAGCGCTATCCAACCGGAAGTCCATGCCCTAAGGTCTCACAACGGAGAATTGCTTGGTCCAGCCGTACCTCGCAACATTAGGCGTCGGTAGATGGCGCCCCGCCACAATGGCCGCCCCAGTGACGTTTCATTTCCCGTCGCCATGAACTACATTTAGTTTCTTCCTTCCTCTGTTGGGGGCGCTGGTGTCGAGGTCTGCGAGGGAATAGCCCCGAACCGAAGCCTGCTGGAGGGTGTGTAGTAAAGAGGTGAATGGGATTCCCGGTGGCTTGGCGTGAGATTGTGGTGAAAGGGGTCTATATCTGGGCAGAAGAGGAGACCACTGACATGGTTTTGATTGGCAGGAGGTCAACTGGCTGTACATAGGAGTACACCAGAGGTGTGGCGTATAAACAATCACGGTGAAAGGTCATGACCTCAGATTGTGTTGTTTACCTATTTGTATGACCGCTGGTGTGTGCTGTGGGGAACATCTGTCTGGACTGCCGCCTGCGAGGAGGCAACCTTAAACTCTCCACACATTACCATGACTATGTCCGTTCGCTTAATGTTTCATATTCATGGACTTGCATGTGATGTAAATTAGGAACCAAGTTATGTTGTAATCCTGACATTCTCTATTCAGATAATCATTTTGAGGTAGGCTCATATTCATATTTCCCAACATCATTGGCGTTCCAGTGCAGGTATTTCCTCATAACCAACTCTTATAATACAAAATAAATAATATATATTTTTGATAATCTAAGATCAGAGGCAACAGTTCAGCATGTATAACAAAGACACACTAAGTCAATAACCTTACATCACGATACAAGCAATGCTATATTATACTTGAATTCAGGCACGAATGAAGAAGTAATAAAGGACAATACAATTTAATGCGATTAATAGAGGCAACTCCTTTCTACCAAGCGGTTGGTTATTTGATATGAGGCACGCTGAGTATATTATTTGTATTCGTCGCCGGGTCTATTCTCCCGTTATTCGTCACCGTGTTTAAAAGGGCTCACAGGGAGATGTGGATATTTACATGAGGAAGTAACGGCGAGCATGTTGAGCACCTTTGAGCGGCGCCGAGCATCTCAGAGCAGATCGGAACATCCCCAAACAGTGTCTCCAAGTATCGCTGAGCATCTCTGAATATCTAGCATCTAGTTCTCATCATACAGGTCCTGTGGATATCTGAGCGGTTCCTAGCAGTTTTGAGCAGCTGTGAGCAGCTCCATGAAATTCGAGGAATTTCTGAGCAATTCCAAGCATTTCCGAATACAACCGAGTAACTTAGTAGTTCCATGCATCCCAAAGCATCCCCAAGCCGCTCTGTCCATCTCCAAGTAGGTAATTCCGAGCATCTCCGAGCAGTTCCAAGCAACTCCGAATATCTCCAAGCTTCCACGATTGGCAGCTCCATACTACTGAATGTTCACTGTCCATATCATACCACATCAATCTGTATGAGCCCCCTGTGTGTGCATGGATTATGGTAGTCAGGTGGAGAGATTTACTTACAACAAGGCTGATATTGGGGATGACCAGGTTAACAGTCTTGCACCTAGCAGATTTGGAATCAGCAGGTCTTAGATACCCGAATTCACCAAAAAACGTGTTGCATGGTATCTTTTTCTGGTATCTGCAAGGTACCCTATTCCAGCGACTGGACTATAGTGTAGTGGGCAGAACAGAAGGAGGTGGTAAGGGCGGACAGAGGGGCTCAGGGAACTGCTATGATGTTATTAAGGTCCAAGGTAAGCAAGGGAAAACACGATCAATGTCTTTGTTTTAGAACAGCATCAAGTGGATGATTATATAGAAGACAAAATAGGCACACTATGCCATGTACCGCTTGGTGAGACTGGTGACTGAAAGACAGGCTGTATACGGCCTAACAGGTCTTACTAATAGAAGAAAAAGACTTAAAAACAAGGAGGAATGATTGAGCTGAATGAAACATCAGTGTGAATTGAAGTGAAATGTTCAGTGCGTGGCTAGATGAGAAATTGTCTTGACAATTCTAGGCGGTAGAAATATGAATGCTTCACAAATAGCGAAAACCGAAATCTGAAACTACACGTAGCTCAACCACCGCCATAATCTTTTCCTCCAGGGAACGTTTAAATGCATAATACATATATAAAAGCCAAATGCTATTCAGACCATTACCGCTTCTTTTTCAATACATATCAAATATGCATGAACCAAAGAATTCCTCAATATTAGAAAGATGACCTTGGGAGGGACTGGGGAACCACATCTGGGAGGTCGATGGACTGACCGGTCAGGCTGCACCTGGGGTGCCCACCATGGCGCAGGCAGCCAGGGTAGTGGGGGAGGGGTCCGGGTATGGATAAGGTGGGGAGGGTGGGAGGGATTTAGGGGTTCTGGTGGTTTGAATTGGTGGCATTTTATAACGTAACCACGGACAGGGTGGTATCTCAGCGATATCAAATATCTTAAATAGATATGACACTATGCATGCAATTGAAAATATCATCTAACAATTCTGCCTTTCCTAGATTGGCAGTTTATGGACTTGTTATTATTATCATTGACTCGCTTGATGGGCCATGCAGTTTCCGAGAACATATGGAAATATGGATATACATGTATAGCTAGTGAAGTGTCATTAGCATCTAGTAAAATGGACAGGGCCCAAGAGTTAGATGATAACTGAACAATTTTCTGGTGATGCTAAGCTCCCAAGACCTTTCATGCTTCTTTTATAAGGGTTCTAGAAGAATATTGGATATATTGAGCACTAACTTTAGCCCAGTCAAAACAAGGCGGCACTCTATGAAAGGGCCTACAAATGTAAATCAATAGACGGCTAGGCATTTCTTCATACCACATATCTATGAACGAGAATACACAATGTAGTTTATGAAGCATTTAGTAATAATGCTCTAACAGTAGAAAGTCATACAGATCAAATGATAAAGAGAACGTTTCCAGCCATGATCATCCTGGTCTGGACCTTAGTCTCGCTAGACTGCAATCAATTCTGGCGCAAAGACTTCCGTTACTCTGCTATCCTTTTTATCTCTATTTTACTGAGCCCAGACTTTCAAGCACCCAATGGCTCTTTTGACTTGTTTGGTAGTGCTCTCGTAGTATGTTCGGCCACAGTACGCCTCCCACCCCACCCCTCGCCAGCCTCAACCCCGCAACCCCCACATTCTCCCCACTCCTCCAACATACAATGCATGACTTAGCCTCGCAAGCTTCCACCCCTCCTTTTGACCCGAGCCGAGAGTTCCAACGCGATGGCTTCCTGTGTTGCGTCACGCAAATGAGTCAATATAGGCAAGTAACATTTTCCTTCATTCCCACTCTCTCTTCTCTTCCCCCTCTCTCCCTCGATCCCCAATACATCTCTCTCAGAGCCCTCTGCACCCTTTCATCTCCCTTATGACGACCCCGACATTTCCCCTTGCTACTACCCCCAACCGTTTCCTCTGGCCCGCCGAAAAAAGAGTCATAAATGATAAAATGGAGGTAAAAAAAAAGAATAAATGAAGCCGACGGTCAATCCTCACACCCTGCTGGGCCTTTACAGACATGCGGGAACTATTCCTAAATCAGTCTCAATCGTTTATCTCACCCCTGGTACAAGCTTCGCCATAGAAATAACATGAGGAAAAAATACTCAACGATCACCCCCGTAAATTGACGATACTTCGCCATGGCCGTGGCGTAGTGAATTTGAGATGACCTCATATAGATTCGCTAGGTATATTCGAGCTGTTCTGATATTCTGATACTATAACTATCTAACATCATAGAAATGGGTGAGATAAATCCAGAACCGCACTCGAATCGTAAAATAGTCAATATTCCACTCGTTTGGTTGTGCTTCGCCTCGATGACTATGCAGGCACATCCAAACTCATGGAGTATTGTCTATTTATACGATTCTCGATGCAGTTCTATATAATTTCCCACTCACTATCAAAATACAAGTCTCTCTTTAATCATAATGGCTTGCCCTGAGTAGTGATAGGCTTAGCAGATTATAGGGTAAATGATATTGGGATTGGAAACCAACAGTTTACATTCTAGGCGGTAGAAATATGAATGCTTGAAGAGATGAGATCTTTCTTTGAAGAATCTCTAGACCGAATTTAGGAATGGAACCCCGGGCGAACAGCCTCTGAAGCACATGGTTCCTGTTGGACTTCTGTAGGTCGACAAGGTCAAACTCTCTGCTAGAAACTTCATATGATGGTCTATCTTATGGATTATATAATACATAATATTTACCATACTCAAGTACATGGAGATGTCGCAAGAGGTACCAATACGTGTCGACAGTCCGAGATATAACAGATGATACTGTACTTACAAATTGCGCCATAAATTACCCATCAAATGCATCGAAGAAGAGCACGTACCTGAAACACAGAAAGGGGTTAAATATGCGTTAGTCAATGGCTAATCAATAATATTGATAGATACTATCGTAAAACTGGATGAGTTTTAATCCTGGCCACCGTATGCCACGACTGGAGTTCAGCATAGTGACTTCATGAGGCGAAGCTGAATGAAGTCCGGAGCCAAAACTCCAGGAGTGGCATGTGTTGGCCAAAATTAAAACGAATCAGGTTTTGATTTTATCCTACCCCGTCTCCTTGATTTTGGAATATTACGTGATAACAATTCTGTATGCCACTAGTGACATATAAAACTCCGTATGCCAGTCAGCGTGGCATACGGAAACTCAATGTTAAGCCTATGGGATTTTATATTAGGGGTAGGATAAAGGGAATGATTGCATGACAGCTATATCGTGATAAACTGTGGTTTAACATACTTATCCATGGGTGACCTAGCACTTCATGGATTCCGAGTGATTTTCATTGGGGCTATGGGGGTTAGCATACTATAAATTGATTGATATACTATAAATTGAATTACCCTGCCGCACCTAATTAGACAGGCATTGTAACGGCTTACCATTAATTATTTCTTTGAAATTAAATCAATTCACAGTACCTAGTATGTATACACTACACCTGTCCTAATATTGCAATAGTGCCCCGATAACGGGGTCCCCCATTAAGGAGACCACTTAACATGTCATATTGTTTTGATGTCCATGTGCATATGTAAATAATAACGAGACCGTAGATTCCGAGTCTCTCATAACACCTCTTACCTTCGAAAAGAAAGCCCTCGTCTATGAGGTAGACATTAAATCCTTGATTATCTACACTCATTCCTTTGTCACGCAAATACCTGCTCTCACAGAAAAAGGTGTCTTGTGAGTGTTATTATGTGACACTAGTTCCGTCCTAATGCCATGTTTGGCATGTTTCCCGTATACGATGGGCATGTTTCGCTCGTAAATAATAGACAAGTCCAAGTCATGAGTCCTCTAATGGCTTCCACTGTAGGGAACTTAACACCTTTAGTTACATAAGAAATACCATTTAGGGCAAAACATATCTGGCAGAAATTGACAGCCTTACCTAAGGGGACGTTCTCGGAAGTGACTTTTTATTCTGTTGGACGTAACTACTGTATTTGTATATTTACAAGGTTTCCCAACTCTGATTGGCAGTAGCGGGCATGTCCAGTACGGGTGGTCTCTAGGTGTATGAGACGGTCCTCCGTCAACAAATGACTAACATGGCTGTTTAAGATCATAGAAGGAACCAGTGATATTAGTGAAATACATTTATAGATTTCTTACTCTATATCAATGACTATTATATAACCCAAATTCAACAGCCCATTTTCATGGACCCATTCATTTGTATTGATAATACCACAACCGAGATCATCAATTTAGAATTGATATATATTCCTTGTTTGTATAGTTGTTGCTTATGTCACCTAGCTAGTCAGGCAAATGTCAGTTCTACATATGCTGGTTATGATTGTAAACAGGCAGGTACTGACTTATCATATCCAGGATAAATAAATGACATACATTTAAAAAAAAAATGACAGTGGGCATATTAGTCAACCTTAATCATTCGAATTTGTTTAATCCCACCCCTGAATCCCTTGAAAGTATGTAATTAACATATCCTGAATACTAAAATGCCCGGAGAGTGTTAAAGGCTTATTTCTGTATGATCTCAGTGCTTTAAAGACAAAGGTGAAATACATTTGTGGATTCTAAAGTAGTATGCTTGTCAAAGACGTATCCAAAATATTTTTGTAGAATTGCGTGGCTTCATTAGACTGTATATCAAAGACTTAATCGAGGGCATTGCAATATAAGTTGGCACACGTCTCGTTACCAGGAAAAAGGGGTACGTGTCTCATTGGCTTCAGAGGCCTGTCATATTTTTGGGTAGTGTCTCCCAGAACACCCGCAACCTCACTTCACGACTGCTTAACGGCAGGGCCCCACAAGTCCTCAAAGAAATGACGGGATTGACATGACACAACAACGTGTCACGACACAACACCACTCGGCCAACACAACAACATCGATATATCATTTATAATTGGGCGCCGCCGCCTTTCTTCCTGCCCCAAGGCTTCTACTGCGCATGCGTGGTGCCGAACGTCGCACAACCTCCCTCACCGTCTCACCTAGTGACGTCATATATGACGTGCACACGCCTCACGGCGACGAATCGGATCTGACCTTGGATGTGACACCAACGCAGCCTCTGGCGCTCCTAACGCGACCTACTATTGACCTTGACACTAGGTGATGACCTCTGGGGTCGGAGTGTCAGCGGAGTGGGACAGTTCACAGGGATAGTTAACGAAGGCTGATTTGTGCAGGAATTTGGAAACGTGTCATGGCGGCCTCGTTGTTTACATATGTAGGCGGGCCTTTCATCTGCGCCATTGTTTAACATTGGTAGGCGTTGTTAACGAACACGCAGGCTTATGTAGACTTGTGTAGAAGTCTCTGATCACGAAGATTTATTGAATCACTAAATGATATCAGGACAAGGAAACCACATTTTTAAACGATGGATCTGACACTCGTCGTTTATACGTGGAATTCTGCATTGTTCCCCGACGGATTGAGCAAATGTTTAAGAAATATTATCATAGTTAAGGTTAAATGAGCACATACCTGCAGTCAAAAGGATGAACACATGTTTCCAAATGTAATGAGTAATGAAAAAAGCTAGGTTTGGAGTAAAACAAGTGGTCAGGATAGGGTACTGTTCAATATGTAACATTCCTCTGACAGTGTCTTGTGTCCAGGTTAAGGTGGCGAGGCAGGGGGCGGCAATGGAAGGAGGAAAAGTAGGACACAGGGACTGAGGCAAGTCTAAGCCTCATGTTACATTTAGCCCATGGCCTTCAAGTCTATTTACACACAAACCATCATTATCAACTCTAATTGTTTATCTATTTATTTGTGGTCAGATTCTATGTGCTGGTTGAGTGTGTATGAGATGAACAGTGGCGCCATGAAATATGAACATTTGAAATGTTTGATGATGTTTCAATGTGAAAGTATATACACTGGCAAATGATTTATAGAATCTGATAAATCATGTAATGATATCTCCGAATGGAAGCCAGTATCATGTAGTATTATGTATCATTACTTATGTATTATTACATGCGCATTTACTCCTCCCACAGGAAGTTAATGCTGGATTGAAAAATGACCAAATACAATACATTAGCCCTTCTGTAGTTTATGTTTTCTTTCATTTTGTTAACTTTAGCTTCCAACAATCTGTTCATGTTTCCTTGATATAAGGATAAAAGCACAGACTTTAAGTCCCTGGTGAACTCTCAGAGCATGATGTAGGAGCATCTCGTTTATAAGGTGAACAAAAAAATATTGTAAACGTTGGTGGGGTTTCCTCCTGGATATCGCTAGCTGTACGCCGTATTCCTCCAGGGTGCTTTTTACCGCCGCCATCTATATATACACCTGGAGAGACCTGCCAATAATTCCTGGCAGCAGGTCGCTATGTTGGATGCCTGGTAAAGGAGCCATATATACACCCACCACCCAATGACATAAGTGTGCATCCATATGGGTTACTTATTCAGCAGCACAGTGTATAAATATTAAATCCCTGTGTATAGAGATCCACTCTAGTTCATGCTGGGAAATAAGTAGGTTCAGATTTGCTATACTGGCCTATTCAATGAATGCAGCTTTAATATTTTATCATTCATATACAGTTAGTATGACGAGGGTGTTTTTTTAAGGCAATGGCTATTGAATTCAGATATATGTTACATATTCTTTCCAAACAAGCACATATCGTATAAAACCCCATCTATGCACCTATCACTTAACAATTAAAACTATGCTGCATGAATATCCTACTGTATGATCCCTCCATAAACTGGCCAGCGATTCAAGTACGCCATTGGCAATGTTGCCTGGAATATAAATGGAGAAACACTCCCTTTTTAAACGAAAATGCTCATGAAAATTCAGTGACCATATAAAGCCAATACATCATGCAGTAGGAAGCTGTAAAGGAGTCGGGGGATGAAGTATGACATATGCAATAAAAGCGAGAAGAAGCTCAATGTGTAGTTCCGGATGTATTTACTCAACAAGAAGGCGAACGGATACAGAGCTATTGCACAGTGGCTAGGTACAATATCCATTTGTCATCCCGCTATATTTACGCACCATAAACACTGCTCAGATCAGCGATTCTGTGCACTTTCTATTCTATGGTGTATGATACAATGAACCTGCATTTTGCCAGAGCTATACAGCGGCTCCTTTTATATCTAATACGTTATATCTTTTTATTTCTTGTTCAGATCTTGAAGACAGAATTCTAGTGATATTGGAAATGAAGGCAAACTATCAATTCAAGGTAGATGACTCAGTAAGCCATTTGAGTTTGGGAGAAAAAAATTAATATGCATCTATCATGTCCTACGACAATATCTATCTATTGCTGTAGATCGCTGGCTGCATCCTAAATAAAACCAGAGATATATCTATACTGGTATCCCCCCCTGCACTTTTATGTTTTTAGTTATCCAACAGCGATTATCATTGCCTTTGATTCGTCTGTAATACCACAGCATGATCTTCCAGTCTGTCGCCTGGGTGTTTCTTAAAGCAAGACATGACCGGAATGGGAAGCAAGGCGCTGCCTATAGCAGATACAAAACGGTCCCTGGAGACTCGGGAGAAAGCGTATTTAGAGCTTATTGCTTCTCGCGTTAAGATATACACCTGCGTGGGTAGTTCGCGGGCATGCCGATAGGGGACGCTGGGTGTCCAGGGTCAGGAGGCGCTACTGAAGGTAGTCCTCCAGTGTATCCACCACATCAAAGACCCGCACACTTAGGGCCCTCCAGGAGCACATGCGGGAAGCCCACTGCTTCATCACAAACAAGATGGCGGCAAACGAGCTCCTCTGTACGAGCCCGACCAAACGGCCCGACACGAAAACGAGGCTCACAGGAAACAGCAGAGACTAGCGCCATCTGGACGGCAAATCACCATCACTTCCGGTATCCTAGAGCTGGTTGCTTGTCCCCCCCCCCCATCCCGCGGATGGAAAGGTCACGTGGTCGGTTACCATGGTAACGATGTAAATATTCTGTCTTTTATAGAATAACCTGGTCAGTGACTTTATGATATATGTCGCATAAGCGGCCACTGAAGGGGTGCAGTTAGCCTTAGTACACCAAACGTTTCAGGAATATCTTCAGGGCAGAATTTGATAAGCATATATCAGGAATACATGTCTGTTCCCCTGTTTACAAATCGGTTCATCTGATCGACAATCTTACCATGTATCTATCATGTACATATCCGGTAACCCTGCTTCCGAATAATATTGTTTGCGTGAGATATAGGTCCCAACAATATTGAGCACTAGTCGGCCCGAGTGGGGCAGGCCATGGACAATACATGAAATACCTCCGATGTCCTACGCATTTGAGCAGTGGTAATGGCGATGAAAACCAAAATGGTGGCTAATATCAGTGGCGGTGCTCACTTCTGATGAAAGTAGTTCTGTCCATTCATAAACCAATATTGCTCACAATCAATATGAACAACATTATTGTTCGGTCAGATAGCATGCGTGCATTTCATAAAGCTTATAATATAGACTGAGTGTACATGTATTTACATGTGTCTAAACTTAAATATTATCCTACCCCTAATATAAAATCCCATAGGCTTAACATTGAGTTTCCATATGCCACGCTGACTGGCATACGGAGTTTTATATGCCACTAGTGGCATACAGAATTTTTATCACGTAATATTCCAAAATCGAGGAGATGGGGTAGGATAAAATCAAAACCTGATTCGTTTTAATCTTGGCCATCACATACCACTGCTGGAGTTTTGGCTCCGGACTTCACTCGGCTTCGCCTCATGAAATCACTTTGCCAAACTCCAGTCGTGGCATACGGTGGCCAAGATTAAAACTCATGCAGTTTTACGATATTACTCTACGGAGAACACAGGTTAAATGTCACGTCATGTGAATAGGTGTGTTGTTTATACTCCGTGAGGTATACGTTACAGCTCACCTGAGACTTGACAAAACGTTACTCGACGATGTGATTATGACGGATGGGCCTCTCATACGCCGGTCATGTTGCACTGATTTACGGACACTGCACTCCTGTGCGTTTTACTGCATAACTACCATGTCAATAAAGCATTTTAAAAAAGGTAACACTTTCTATCAATCCATGAGCAACACCACTATTGACTTTAAAATGGAGGTAGAAATTTTCATCATTTAAAAAAAACACAATTTTGTTTATTTTATTTGTACAAAAGTACATATAATGGCCTCTGCCATGGCAGGTATTCTGGCCACTCTGTTACCAACAAGTTGTTGTGAACAGGAACAAATCTCTTCATGATTTTCAGTTAAATATCCAGAGGTTATGAAAAAAATGAGGGGGTCATTGCTGATGTCCCGCTTAGTGACACAGGAAGCCTGTTTCCATGGCAACCTGCCAAAAAATGGTATATTTAGAAAATGCATACTTTGACTTCTAACTTGGTTAAAAACTAATTTGTATAGTTTTGAGAAATGATGCCTCAAAGCATCATTCGCCTTTGGCCGGATGATGCCTCAAGGCATCACTCGCCCTGGGCTGGTTGATGCCTCAAGGCATCATTCGCCCTTAAAGGGTTAATCACGATTCAGTCTATCAACTTTGTATATGATCGAGGACTTGAGCAGGTCCATGATGATAAAGTAACAAAAGTAAATTTCAAAAGATCATTAGGCGGTGTAATTGCCTAGCCCGTTATGGGTATCCCAAACCTTCATTGATTTACAAACACAAAACCTCCGGAATCTGACAGAAACACCCACCTTATTTCCGAAACGTCTTCATCCCTATCAAATGTCATATATCCGATTTGAAGCCGGTGATTCCACCCCCCACCCCCCAACCCTCACCCCTCACCTCCCCTCTCCTCACCATATCCTTATACACAAAACACGGGTCTGTCACGTCTTCCATCAAGCACAGCATTACAGTCGACAACCTGCTTTGTGCGGGACACTTTCAATAACATACACCAACGTTATCCTGTCGGCGGGACACACATACATCACCGTACAGTAGAGAACCCTGGATGTGTGTGTGTGTGTGTGTGTGTGTGTGTGTGTGTGTGTGTGTGTGTGTGTGTAAGGTAGAGTGGGAGAGGGGACAGGTCCGCCGACAAGGTAATACTGCACTGGCAGGTCAGTAAGCTGACAGCATAATTCACAAAGATCAGTTTACATTTATCCGTTGTCTATAAAAGAAAGCCGGTGGGAGAGGGGCGTTTCTCCAGGTGAGGGGCCCCTACTTGTCGTCCTGAAGAGGAGTCGATGAGGTGAGTTAGGGGAGTATGTACATTGTGTAGCATTTTGTCACAGGAGAGCGATTTCTTGGATTATTTCATACCTATGCTGGTAGCTCTCACTATAGCCTAGCTTCGGTCCCTATCTCCTATGTCTACACCTCCCCCTACCCCACCCCTCCTCGCATTGATTCCTGGGGATGTCAGGGGTTAGGGTATCCACATGTTGCAGAATAGTTTTATTTCCGAATTATGTCCATGATCAAAGAATCGGGCAAGTCTACTTTCACAGTTACCAAACCTCTGCTAAGTTATTGGTATTCTCGTCATATCGGCATACCCTGCAGGGTAGGCTTGTATGAAAACAAATAATTACATTCTCTGATTAAGCCTAATGGTGGCTTTCGCCATACAAACAAACTCTAGACTACGGCTTGGCGTCGTCATGTTTTGATAAATATCCGAACAGCTATCCTATTTTTAGGTATACGATAAGAGTTCCCAAAAAGGTGAATGCGTTTTACTAAATTGTTCTAACGGTAAAATCCGATCTAACATGGACCACACAGTCCCAACTCGGGAGGGAGGGCACAACAGGAATGAAATGTTTAGCTATTAGTATATAACGATATGATTAGAGGCCATTTGGTATCATTATAGTCTTCTCTAAGTATTCATTTGTCATTGTTGTCAGGTAATCGACTAGATTATTCAACCGATCCCGGATTTGTGGCACGAGGGGTATTGGTAAGTATAAAATGTATTTTGTAGGAAGGAGGTGACAGCATCTGTACCAAGAATTATCAAATTACAACGACCGCGTACTTCGTTCTTTAAAAGAAGTCATCTGTTCAGAGGAAAGGATAGTTGGAATAGTCTTCTTAAAAGCATTTAAGACGGCTCGTTGTATAGTTTTAAATAATTTATTAAACTAAAATATAAGGCTCAATATATATATATTTTTTTTATTGTCTCATTTGTATTCGACGGTACATTGTCGCTCTTCCACACAAACTCAATTTTAAGAGAGCTATCATCTAAGTTATTGTATAAATAATCAGCTCAATTGGTAGGGCATTTTATGAAATTACTCCGTCTCACTCATCATTAACTCATACATCAACTGTATATAACGTAAAATATTCTAAGGACGAGGGATGTTTCTGCCCAACATTGCAATACTTTTATAGAATAGCCGGATTACCTGCCATGGCAGAGGTTATTGTTTGTACTGCTTTTTATGCAAAATAAAAAAAGTGAATACCTTGTTGATGTTGGACTAGGAAGACAAGTTATCTTGATGAATGTGCATGGAATTTCAAAAGAGACTAAATAAAACGTCAGTCAGTCGGGTCCAGTGAGTGTAGTATCTGGTGTAACCAACTTGGCACTGATCCAACCAGCCAGTTCTACATCTGCCTATGTAGCGTCCAAATATATCAAGAGTCATTGGATTATTGATGTATTTCAGCCTTTAATGATTGTTCAATGTCAGCTGATCACTGGGGTCGCTGGGCCTCTGGGAATAAGCAATATTGACAGAGTGAGCGCAGAGTGTGCACAAGGTCAAATCATGAGAGCACAGTATGCTAGGTATGTATCAGTGTGGGGACCACGTTACTAAAATGAGATGGATGGAGAAGTAAATATGAAGTAATTAGTACAGAACACAGTCAAATGATTCTAGTCACAGTGTCACTGAGATATAGTGCAACTGTAAGGCGACTCATCAACTTTAACTGTTTATGTAAATTCACAGATTGCAAAGTTTATCTAAGGTCCCACTGATTTGTAACTCTGCTTTGTCACAAGTTGAGGCAGAACTACTGCCAACTACACACTGTTACTTTTTTGCCGAGATGTAACGCGTTTTGTACTGTCACTTTGCCCACTGCATGGGCCATAAAACCAGCTGTCAGGCTGTCGCCTATGTAGTCTAAATATATAAAAAAACAAAAAAACTAAACAAAAAAAACAGAGGCTAAGAGCCTATAGGTCTCTGGTTATTCTAAATGCAGTGCAGAGATGTTTAGCTGGACACTCTATTCAAAACTATAGCTGCATCTGTGAGGATGTTAGATCCCAATGACCTCCCTTACCCAATCAAACAAATCTTAGACTGGATTCTCATTTGAAAGCATGCTCGCAACAGAAACGTTTATGGCAAATCAATTTATTCTGAAATATCAATATGTGAAGGCGTACGATTCACATCTGTTCTAAAGGATGGAACTCTGAATATGAAAACTTGTTTAGATCACTAATTTCATCATTACATTAAATTATTTAAGGAAAGTTGCATGACATGAACTAAGTGAAATCTCCCCAATGTTATTGCTTTAATATTAATTTTCTTTTTCGGATTTGCTCAGTTTGTTTATTTATTGAAGGATGAGCACAAAGACAACGACAATATGGGATGAATAAGATACCCCAGCAGTGACTCGATATCTTTGGGAAACCGAAGGTGTTTCCAAGAAGCGTGTGTCATAGAGAAACATCGGCTCTGAACCTAATCTCCCGGCATAACAGGGCACGTTTCCTAAAGCCCAACTCAAGAAATCTATGAATAAAGCAAGAGTCACGGTGACGTTTAGATTCACCGTTGGTGATCGGGATCGGGATCAATAGTGCTAAATCGTAGTTTAATATTTCAGAACTAAAAAAAAGCAGAACAAAAAAACATAATGAAAATTCCATTGACTTATTCTCAGGAACCGGTCGCGGCCAGCTGATAGCAGAGCCCTGGTGGTAGCAAGAGGAACGTAACCTTGCAAAGGGTCAATACATGAGTCACCATCACGTTGCCATGTATAAGACATAGAATACCCTCATCCGCCTCCCGCCTCTGTCTCCTCCAGTACAAGGGAAAGATCAGATATATGTCATTCCCGTATTAAAACACTGTCTGGGAGGCAGGGCTTCACATTGTCTGTGGATACGGCTTTAGTATATGGGATATCAGTATGAAATAGATATGTTTTTAAAAGTATTAATTATAACATTTATTGTTATAATTCCAGTCAAGATGAGTAAAAATATGAAATTTGTCTTGCGTTTGGTATTGATGTAATTGACTCTTATGTTCTGTTCATGTTTTACTACGGGTCAATGCCTAAGTGAAGATAACTCTCCATCTACAGTATTATTGAGTATGTCGATAATTTCAGTTGCAAAGGGCGTGGATAAAATACATTTGCGTCATCGATGTTTTGTGTGTTATGGTCATGAACATTAAAAAAGCGAACATTGAAATTGTACAAAAGACTAAGTACTGCAAAGAGAACTCGTAAGGCCTGACGGCCCATCGTAGACATATGTCTAGACATGGCAATCCACCACGCATTGTATGGGGGTTTTATCGGTGTCTAATCGCAGAGACGTGGTCAACTGCCCCGATATCAGGTGACCTTCCGACGCGATTTAGAATTTATATCCGGAGGTCCATCTTAGACCATATCGGTGCAATATCGTAGTAGGTGGACGCTGGGCCCTTCTTCGCAGGTCCCTTTCTATACCTAAATATAAGCTACTAATTACCGCTTTATGACCCGAAGACTAAACATATGTTCTATTCCTATATACCTATGGCTGTACACTCTATGCTTACACCACGTTCTGGGGGGGGGGGGGGGGGGTGGAGTAACTTATGGATACTACCCAAGGTTGCCGTATACTACCCAAGGTTGACATTTAGACCAATCAGATTGTCTCTTACAAAATTCATATGAAAAGCGCAGTGGGGAGTAAACATAAAGTGTCAAGTTACTCGATAAGGTTGGATCTGGCTTCAGGTTTGATGGTGGATGAGCAAATAACGCTAATTATCGTTATTAAACCACATTTGAAGGTATATAGGAATAGGGAAACCAAGTACCAGTGAAAGGAAGTCAAAATTACTCGGTAAGGCTTGGAAAAATTGCTGCCCGCGGCCAAGGCCTTGGGCAGTAATTTTTCCAAGCCTTACCTCGTAACTTTGACTTCCTTTCACCGGAACATAGTTTCCCTCTATTCCTGTCCTGAGGGATCAAATCTTAGAGACATCAAATAAGGTAAGTATACTGGAGACAACATAGACACTCTTTATACTGTAAAAACATACGTATGTTGCAATACCTTTATTTCGAGTAAAATCGCAGAGAGTGCGACGGACTCAAACTAGGACATCTTGCCAATGTTCATGTTGACCTAAGAAGAAAGTAAGGTCATGACTGGTCATATTCCATAAATCAAATCACTTGAAATTTAGCTCGAGTTTGGCATTATCCTCAAGGCTAGCACAAGTGTTTGTGATGGTTGTGTTGGTGAGGTGATGGGGGTGGAGGGGTGGCCAAGTGACACGATTCGTGACTTGAGCATTTAAGTAATGGTAGTTACGTTGCATCAGTATAGACGGGGTTGGCAAGTTGCCTAAGTCTGACCCTTCTTCTTGGTACTGGGAAGCTAGTCTCATAAGAAAATAACTATATTTGTGTTCCTTATTTATGTTCATGAATATGTGAGTAATAGAAACCTTTTTACTTGTTAAAAAGGTTTATTAATTGACCAAGTCGAGCAACAGCATATATTTATTTTTTCCTTTCATTATGGAAAAAAATCGTCCATTCCATCACGATTGACCTTCATGATTTATATGGAACAAATAACTCAGATTCGTACTAGCCACAAAATTGAACACCTCGTTAACATAGATCTGTATATTTTTAGATATCAGAACAACGGCCGTATAGGCAGTGTCCAAAACCCATTGAAATTCATGTGATCAAAGGTTGTATCATCACTCATTGGTGACCCTGCTGCCCGGAATCCCACCGTCACAGCTGGGTACAGTTTGCCTTTAAGATGCGGCAGCGAGGGGCATGTCTTATAACTCCGGCTCTTTCTTTTCACATGGCTATACATAGAACTTTATATAAGACCAATCAATCAAGCAAGTTCCGCCTACTATACCATACGCAACAATAGCACCTTTCAAAAGTAGATGCACATACGGTTACAATGGGCTGTAACGGGAGAAATTCTCCATGGAGTGTGTCTGGAATGGCCCTCTGTGGATATTGGTGTTAATACACGGGTTTAGACCTGATCACCGTCATTTCGCCCCTTTTCCATCGCCATTCAGCACCGCCGATTCGTGTCATTCGACATACGTCTCCACGCGCAAAACCCGCCACAATAGCAGCTGGCATGTCGCTCCCAGTCACGACGCTCCACGTCCAGCGGGCAGTGGGCATGTCGGAGCCGGCATGCTGCATGGGCAGGCTGCCTGGATGACGGGCTGATTATAGCCCTGCTCCCGATCAGGCATCGAACTGCACTGGGCCAACATCTATCGATCAACAACCGACGATCTACAATTACCTGCCGGCGCCATGTTGGATGGGCTGGTCGTGTGCACTGGCTGGTGAAATTACGACACGAACAATACAAATGGCGGCGCGGTGTGCGAAGCGCCACCAGACGGCGAGACTGGCAAGTATTTTTTTCTTTTATCAATTCTATTATCGCCCAGCCTCGCGTAATGATATTAGGGCCTACATACATGTTTATACTTTTGAATTGGGACTCGATTGTATGTGCTATCAATGATTGTTTCCCAGACATGATACATGTACGTCTGACCAACGGACCGTAATTAGTTTCTACACTATGTACACTCCGCCATCCCCGCAAAAAAAAGCAAAAGAAACAAAAACAATAACAAACAAATACGTGTGTGTACATAAGTAAGTCACATATCTATGTAACTCTGCTCCATGTATTGTAAGATGAAATTACGGTGACGGTGTTCAGTAATTCACGGATCGTTTACAGTATTTACAAAAGGATTCAATAGACATCACGTGATGAGAAATTGTAGCGCTCTGGTATACATCTTCAAGTCAAAGCAACATTCGAAACAAGTGGTGGCCGCATTAACCCTTTGCAAGACTTCTGGCTGATTGTTCTAGTTGTATATGTAGTTACACTATTAATACGACATCAGAAATAAGCGATATATCTCCGAAAAGAATCCGGAGACAATGGGTTTGATAACTTACTACAAGTATTCCTTTCACAGCTTTTGGGTGGGGGCCACACGCCTAGATATGCTGCCTAGGTTAGGGCGAGGTTATATCGACTTTAAGCTTGCTGTAAAAGCTATCTGCATGCCAACTCTGTGACATTATCAATGGTGCAGAGAGCCAGTGTCTCATTTTCTTAGAGGCGCACCCAGCTGTCCATGACCAATCACTAGAGACCGAAATAACTCATTGACTTCCTGGTGCTTGATATATTTGGATCCTAGAAAGGCAGTTGTAGAAATGGCGACTTAACTGGGTATAAGTGAATAACAGAAAATGACGCATAGAATAAGTAACACTCAAACCTTTTTAATTGTTATTATCTTTATAGGTCTACGCTCATTCAACAATGACGAACTAACCATTTATTTCTAGCCTCGTATTACCAAGGCTGTTTAAGAGAACCTCGTTCGTAATACTAAAGCGATATATAAGCTGTGGTTATAAGATGGACTATTACAAAGATACGCGCTAGGTCTGGCCATATCCAGCATAGCGAGTCATTGTCACAAGTGGAGTTGGGGACGAATTCCTATACAGGTTTGATGATTGCCTCAATTGATTAAAGTCAATAAAGATAGGAATACTGAAGATGATATCAACACACTGTATTATGCATAAGCCGAGAGCTTAAATAAAAATCATGTATCATCCTTAATCTGAATTGACTTTACATTAGGTCTCGATTGTTTACCCTATCTACGACTGTTTATCAGAGATGGTGAATGCGAGGAAAAATCTCGAACATGCAAATTAGGACGTGAAAGATCTACAGCTATTTTGTCTCTCGGTAAAAAACTAATATTTGGAATGCTGTATAATTAATACAACATTACCATTAATTTGAACAGCATGGTTGTATTCTTCTCGTTGTTGACACTACCGAGAATACGGCAATGCAGATGAGAATCATGGTAATATTGTGTATGTAGCCAAGGTATTATACATCCAGAATACATGGAAAAACAGCGCAACTGAAACCACTTACTTGAACCTTGTTGGTCACCACTAATATTTACTCCCTTCCAAGTCCAATAAATGCAATTGACTTGTATATATTAACATACAGCTGGCATGGACTCAGTTGGTGGATACACACTAACTATAAGAGTAGTGCCATATCAACGTGGTGGAACGTTTTAGATAAATAAATGTTTTTTTTTAAATAAAAATTTAACACCCTATAATCGTCTTGTCAATCTGATTGTGCGAATATATTAACAAGGCAGTACAAATTATATAACGCATCCACACCTGTTGTAATTGGGATACGATGAAGAATGGGGTTTGGTTTAGGGAATGGGAATAGTTTACAATGGAAAGGTCCAATAGGGAAAGGAGGGGAAATTGGAGGGACGTGTGAGGAAACTGCGATAGGGGGTGCGTTTGGAGAGAAGCAATGAGGAATCGAGGTGGGAAGTTGGTACGGTTTGGGGGGATGAGGTAGCCGTTAGGAGGTGGGTGTCAGTATAGCCATGTGACATCCGGTCCAGGATCTACGTTTTGTCGGAGGATGGATCACTATAAAAACCAGTCCCGGCAGTACGCACCTGCGGCCCCGCGGACGCCGCCAATGTGATTTGCCGTCACCATTACCGTCCCACAATGCACCAGTCTGGATCCGATGTGCAGCAGAGCGGAACGGGAGAGGGGTCGACTGACTGATCTACCTCCATTGATTACAGGTTCTCTGGCCCCGGCCCCTCGCCAGAGCCCTCTAGTGGGCTCCTGTGCAACCTCCGGAGAACCCACGGGCCTACAGCCTCACTGTGGAAATATTCCCGTTCTTCACGAGGAAAACGTGATATTTTCACGATACAGGCCTGTTTGATAACGTTTCAAGCTAGATTTTCGAATTTCAAACGCTGTATTGAGCCTCAAGAGGTCAGAGGAAGGGAGAATGGGTCTTTGCAACAAAAGGATTTTGCGATGTAAGAAAACCGGCTCACGAAACGCCTCAAGTTGACCTTGAAAATTGTCGTCTGCAGACACATGCAGCCGGGAGCCTTGACCTTGTGTTTCCCGCGCTCATCCATCAGCCCAGTCACGTGGGACTCCCACGTGGGAGGTCACTTCAGGTCACGTGGGAAGGAAGCGGTCATGTGATCCAAGATGGCGGAATGGGACTTATGGGTGTTTAAGGGGAAATCAATAAGATTCGATACAATCCAGACGTATTTTTTCACTCATTACATTCACAGCTTCACTGTTCTTTTGAGTTCATTCAATTTATCTCATCCTATATTAACATTGTCAATGTAATCAAAAGACTATCTG
Organism: Alentia gelatinosa; assembly: GCA_950022655.1. NCBI lineage: Eukaryota > Metazoa > Annelida > Polychaeta > Phyllodocida > Polynoidae > Alentia > Alentia gelatinosa. The sequence continues at coordinate 8,447,165 of OX465582.1, forward strand.
TAATACATAGACGACTGTACGACAAATGGCTTTGTAAGTGAAGAGAATTCAATTCTCAACATGACAGATAAATTGCAGTTTAATAGATGTGATAAAGTTTCACAATGGATGTCCAGACTGTTTCAAGCTATCAATCTGTCTCTGCATTCCCCCCCCCCCCCCCCCAAAAAGGTTGATTAACAACGTAAAACTTATCTTAACAAAAATAGCTCAGGACAATATGGGAGACTGAAGGTGTACATTATGTCACCATCAGGAAAGGGTAACTAAATATTCCAATACACGGCCCGGTCATGCAAGGGGGGATGATGAAATGTCGTCTGCTCGATACATACGTCCTCAGTCATTGCAGCGAACGCTGAAAGACCTCCCCTATCTCCAAGCAGATATTTCATTGCATTCAGCACAGCTGCTAAGCGGGAGGACTGGGAGTAGAATCCACTTGACAAGTGCCATTTGTCTTTCTGGTTTGAGCTCGGTTCAGGGACGATAATGAATGTTTCTATCACGTAGTGTCAGTAGGTGACAGTCGGCAAGGCGAGTGTAGCCTGCAAGCGGTATAAAACACGTCTAGTTCTGTATTTATTACACCAGTCTCCTCCCACCTACTCATGAAGCATCAGGAAAACTGATGGACGTGTCATTTCCGCCCAGGAGAAAAATAAATTATTTTTGTCCATTGGTTCTACATTAGTCAACTTTCATTTGTAGGTTATGGCAAATATGCTTAGTCGTTTGTTATTCTGCTCACTTTCCAACCAATCAGAGTCCAGTAAATCAGGTCATGAATTAGGGAAAATGAATAACAACCCCATTGATAGATATGAGAAATTTGATGCCTAGACTCTATCACAATGTGGTTGAATATATATATATTGAATATATATATATATATATATATATATATATATATATATATTTATATATACCCCGTAGAACCCCGTGTAAGCGGACACCCTCCGTTCCGGGCCAAAGTGGCCGCTTACGCGGGGTGTCCGCTTACGCGAGGTTAAAATAAACATCTAATCGAGGGAACCGTTCCGAGCAAAGGTGTCCGTTAACGCGGGGTGTCCGCTTACGCGGGGTGTCCGTTAGGCGGGGTTCTACTGTATATATATATATATATATATATATATATATATATATATATATATATGTAGATTTTCGGTGCGACTGATATCACATTGCTTTGAAGACTGCGGGCCGTTTAAAAACTGTTGGTCGTGGCGCACGATCACACCGGCAACCACGCCAACGATGAACGACCTCTTTGACGAGAATAGACCATTCGTGTTGCCCGAAAGTAGATAAATCCTGTATATTCATACATGAATCTAACTAGATACTCAGACATGATCCCTCTAACACTACCGGTTTACATTCGAGACTATAATCAACATATTTCCCCTGGTTTAATGGATAAATAAGGCTACTCTTGATTGTTAATTGATTCAAGTGCTATTGATCGATACTCATTGGATCCTCGGCGACGATAGTCCACCAGGGTGATCGTAATTATGTTTAAAAGCTAGGCCTTGGACGATCAATCTTACAAGCTTATATGCTCGTTGCCCTTGGATCCTGACCTATATAAACTCTGTCCAGGTGAGCAGGTTATTGAGCAGCAAAAGCCCCAGACTCTGAGGAAATCGCAGAGATAATGTTGTTTTGTAACACTCATTCTTTCTGAATAATGGAAACGCAACTTCTTTGAGGTGTTGAACAGACAATATCATTTTAAGATCTGGCCTCAGACCCAGATGCCATTTTTCTCTTTTTATTTTTAAAGTCCATTTTATAGTATCAGCGGGATAACCAGACAATCCACAACTATCCTCCTTTACCCTGTCAATGCCATCATTATCTCCTGTTTCCTAAATCACACCGGCTCCGTATCATCCCCACATTGATGCTACCATCTAGGAGCCGTCTCCAAATATAGACCCAAGCCAATGAACGCAGCCAGAAAGGAAGCTTGAACTGCGCATGTGCCATCTGGCCTCGGCCAATCAGAGGGCGACTTGCGGTGTGATTTGGCTAATCGCAGCGCCCCTATGCGATCAGCAGTAGAGTAATATTCGGCTGTTAGGGGCAGGGTATATTTAGAGACAACTATATAATGACAGGGAAGGTTTGGAATAGAGAGGGAGAGCAGAGTTGGAACAGAACAATAAGTGAGCACAAGGGCACTCTGTATAGACTATATGATTCTATAGACTTGGTCCTCTGGCCTAATTCAGAAATCACTCATCATTTCCAATCCAATTTACAGAGTGGTGGTGCAAGCGGCGATCTATTTACTGACCTCCGCAAGATATAATTGAAACCCACGAATCTCGTGATGATTTAACGATGGCACATGGCAAGGGGTGGGAAAGGGCTGCAGTGTGTTGGCTACCATAGGGTCCCTCTAAACCTAAGTTAATGCAGAACCTTCCATAACTGAATCTCTTGATCTGGGACCTGTTTCACTAGTGGCATGACATGTCTGTGACACCATACAGACATTGGGGTTGTCTAGTTTCGTGACAACACAAGTAGCTGCCCTTGGGTAAAGACAGACCCAAAACATAAGAATTAGACAAATCTACACGTCATGGACCTATTTCACTAGTTTCGTGACAAAAGTGTTAGACGGGACATGAAAAGCGGCACCAACAGTGCAAGCAAGAACGGACAGTCTAATGTCTAGTTCTTATGAAACCGGACACACCATCAAGACACCATCTAGACATGTCAGCTACTTGTGTTGTCACGAAACTAGACAACCCCAATGTCTGTATGATGTCACAGACATGTCACAAAACTAGTGAAACAGGTCCCAGATCTCCTGCTTCTTCCCTTTCACCTAACTTTGCCAGCCATTCCCAAAATCCGTGATATTCGAGATTAAGGGGCCCCCTATCTCCCAGATTAATAAAAGAAAATTCTTCTACGAAATTATATATTGGGTTGTACTGAGAAGATGGGTCGGGTGAGTAAAAGGATCATTCCCATCCCAGTCACTTCAAGATAAACATAAACGCTCAATGACACCGGTACCACAGTGTGAATGTAAATGACCAGTAGACAAATATATTCTGTTACATTAGCCGGTACGTGTAGTAAAATGCAGCATACACATATCACCTTCCAAGATTTACATTGCAGAAATGATAAATTGGTTTTAAAGAATGGAAATATTCAAAGAGGCAATTACAATGAATAAGCTAGGTTGGGGAGCAGCTTCATATTTGTGTTCTCATATCTTGAAATGCTTTGCAAATCTTTTAAAGTCCATTTTGTAGATGCACTCCTCTAGCTATCCAGACACAGGGTGTGTCAACATGAGGAGAGACCCTTAACTCAGTTATTTGTGCTAATCATAACTAAAGGTAGATTTAAGTTGATGAGACATGATAGGAATCAGACAAACTAATGATGTCTAATACCACAGCCTACGGGGAAATGGCATTTTCTTCTGTCACTACAGCTTCAGTTCACACCGCTGCCGAAATTGTTATGACTGATAATACTTAAAGGGTAGATAATTAGTAGCTAATTTACTGAGATGCCTAGACTGGCGATTCGGAATAATGACTATTGATTAGATACTTAAGTCTCTGCCGTGTTAAAATGTACTTTATGGAGCAGATAAACATATGATGTTTATATCCGGGGATATCAACAAACTTCGGGAGTCCTTGACAATGATGAAGTGTGGATCGTTTTACTTACAAGTTGCGTCCACAGCTACCTGCCAAAGGAATCACACAAATACGTACCTGAAAAATATAAATGGTTAAATTTGCGTCAGTCAATTGTTTTTAACTTTGCTATCATTATATTTTTCAATTGGGTAACTCACCTAGTCTTATATAGTTATGATACATTGTGACACATTATTAAGGCATAGATCTCTAAACTAATGAGATAGTCATATCATGACAGCAGTACATATCTGTATCATAAAATGTGATGCGACTTCTATGTTGGGAACATTTCGTAAGTTATATCCCAAAGGAGTCGTGGTAGGTGGGCAAATGAAGAATGCACATATAATACACCATATATGTATGTATATATTATATATATATATATATATATATATATATATATATATATATATATATGTATATATATATATATATATATATATATATATATATATATATATATATATATATGTATCTAATATATATATATATATATAAAGTTCATACGTAGAGTTCTTAAAGGCAACTATAGTTTGCTTAAGATATATAACATAATGTCCTTCACGGACTAGTCTGTTAAATTAACAATGTAGCCAATTATAAATCACGGTAACAAGCAGCACGTCCCATGAATTGATCCAGTATTGCTAATCCACTCGGGAATCGTTGGTAAAACACTTTACAAATTAGCAACGTAAATACCTTATCATATCAGTCTAACATAATACTCGGATTTCATTGGATATGACTTAATCAACTACGTAATTACGCTGTGTAATCACTGGTACAAACTTCCGATGAAACGACAGATTAGGTAACTGCTTTGTGATTACTATTTTTCGAAATATAACGAACAGCGATCGTTGGCTGCTCTTACTGCCGAGATTTAAAGGAACTCAAGTCACGTTAAGTGCTCATTTGTGTAATCTACTCTCATTTCGATTTGTATCAGGTAAAAAGTATTCTTCTCTCATCTCCATTGAGGGATAAACAGCTATTCTTTCCTAAAACACATGTGACATTCAGTTGATCCCCGGTGTACATAAAAACATAAGTGTGGATAAAAACCCAACATGGCTGGACTAAAAGGGAAACTTCTCTTGAAAACTATGTCTAAACAATAATATTGTAACGTTGCATTACACAGTAGTGGCGCAAAAGTACCTAGGCATCTGTTTATTCAATATTAACTTGTGTTCAAACATATCGGATGGGGATGAGAAAAAGTAGCGATCATATTGTCTACACGGCATTGACAGCAACCAGCCATGTTGGGATTGGTTAAAATTGTCGTACTTTCTTTTGTTGAGAAGGGAATATGCCTCAACTGGATGATATTTGTTTCGCCATTTGTTAAACAAAACATAGTTTGGCATTATGCTTAGAAATTAATATTTAGCATTTTTATTGTGAACCATAAAAAGTGGTATTACTTTTATGTGAAATCTGTTTGGAGAATGAACCCTCGAGGGCGTGGGGTCATTTATGTCACCGACACGCCAATAGATAGTTTCAGGGCCTTAGGATACCAGGTACGACCTGCTAATTGCTAAGGTCCAGTCTGGCACGCGATGGGAGGTGTTGACAACATGGCCGCCGCCCTAATTGTCACTAGAGGGCGCCATTGGCATGAGACGATAATGGGAGAAAGGTAAGGGAGGAAAAAACTGCAAATCACTGCCAATACAAGGTGTGATCAACCTGTGTTCACTTTCAACCGCGGCAATGACGGAAATGAGAAAACTTAAAACGAACTTCCTTATCAAAACTAATTGGCTCAGTGGATCATTTTATTACATCGCGCTTGCAAACACCAAGAAAAATGTACCGAGAGGTTTTAACAGTAATTAAATTGATAATGATGAAAGGCAAAATGGCATTCCAATGGATTGAATAGTCTTTAACTCTGTTGTGAATATTTGACTGGGTGTTATTTCTTTATATTCCCGCGTGATAATTGCTAGATCATAGCAGCTTACACAGAGGGACTCGGATAGCTTTCATTTGATACCAAACATGCCTTTATAAGGTGCACCTTATAGGCACTTAGATATATAGAACAATATTAAAGTATGAAAAATCCAGGTGCGCCGTATAGTATTTTGCTCAGTTGGGGGTGTGCCTTACATGTGAGGTGCACCCTATCACTCTCATACATGCTCATGATAGCAGATGGCAGAACCAATACCAAATTTAGTTCTGAGTGTAGACACACAGGGCACTGTAATACCTACCCGAATTTCCCTTTAAACGTCAGGTCCGTTTTCCCTTTATCATACACCTTCACATTTTTTTTATCTTATAAGGAATTACCTCATTTATCTCATTCGATGTACAATTTGGGCATTATATTTTTTTATGATATGGGGAGCAGAGGTTAGTAAGTATAAGACCAATGTGCACAGGTGTATAATAGATTAAAGAAGAAACCAACAAGTTTTGGTCAAAGTCGTCGTTCTCCACGAGTTTGATGTGGAGTGATATGAACAAGGCGACAGCCGAGTGAATATCATGTAGCATCCAAACGAGTTGAAGAATGACTTCTTTGACCAAAACGAGTTGCTTTCTGCATTTATCTCACCCCTGTACACACTAAAAAATGGACAATACACAAGATATAAACCATGGAGAAGGGACTGCAATACTTGTAGGGGCATGGAGAACGAGTTCTCAATGTTAAGCCTATGGACATTTATTCCAGTGGTGAGATAAAGTGCAGAACCCTGCTAAGCGGACCAAAATGCGTTCCTGGAAGTGACAAGACATGTAGTCTGTTTATCAGGGTTGTTTCCTTATATGTCTGGTTTTCTTATCGAGGTGGTCCGCTACCAGGATTTTACTGTAGACTTCTTTAAGATACTTGTAACTTTGTCGAGTTAACACTGGTGTTTATATTCCAGTACGACGACAAGGCCATGTCTTTCGCCCAGTGATAGCAAAATGGTCTCAACATCTTAAGGGTAGGGACATTTTATTAAAAAAAAACTAAATGGAGAGTCATGCAAGAAGGCGTCAGACATCTCATTAAAACTTCCCCTTGCAAGACGTGCGCATGTTACAATGAATAAATCAATCCCATGCACTCCAGTATTTGACCAATAATTTGATAATATATCAGCCAGCTCCAGTTTTTGTTGTGATAATTCTATTTTCCTATTTTGAGAATAATATCCGTATCATATCCAGGTAAGTGACAAAGAAATGTCCTTGTTCAACAGGACACAGCGGGTGTGTTCCAGTCCTAAATATGTACACACAAAAAAAAACACCCGAGACACACATTTAGGTCTTGAGTATGGTGAAGTGTAAGGGGATCCGCAGCCTGTCATTGGTGATAAACCGTTCCGCATGTAATACTACCCAACCAGGAGTGGAGTGTCTTCACACGTTTCATTATGAGGACGCAGCACGGGTTAAGGATCAGGTGGACCTTCAACAAACCCGGCACAAGACAGGCTTCCAGGTAACAAATAAACACGGATCGTGACACCCAAAAGAGCGGGTCTGTTTCTCCTTGATACCAGTCAGAGAAAATGATCGCTTGTATCATTGTGTACATAGTCTACCCCTGGAAGGCAGTTATCACTGATTTACTAAGGGCCATCCATAAAGTACGCAGAATCTTTGAAAAAGGTGACCCCTCATCGCAGTTCTATCCTGTACACAATAGATTAAAAAAGGGGATGTATACTATCGTAAAACTGGATGAGTTTTAATCTTGGCTCCCGTATGCCATGACTGGAGTTTGGCGTAGTGATATCACGAGGTGGAGCCGAGTGAAGTCCGGAGCCATACTCCAGAAGTGGCATGTGGTGGCCAAGATTAAAACGAATCAGGTTTTGATTTTATCCTACCCTGTCTCCTGGATTTGGGAATATTACGTGATAATAATTCTGTATGCCACTAGTGGCATATAAAACTCCGTATGCCAGTCAGCGTGGCATACGGAATCTCAATGTTAAGCCTATGGGATTTTATATTAGGAGTGGGATAAAAGCATATGTTTTTACCCCACCCCTCACTGAGAAAGTACTTTATTATTGGCTCCTATTGAAGGTCTTCCCAAATAGAGTGGGAAGAAACAAATTAAAGGTCCACCCCCACAATGACAAAAACGTCCCAGGAATCGTCCCTCAAAGATATTCACGTAATTAAACTACTATCACCTAATTACATTGGTTGAAAGAGCAGACAAATCTAGAGTCGACCTCCGAAACCTTGATCCTGAATGGAGTTAATGAATACATGTGCCTCGGACAGATCCAAGTCTGTAAATCTCGGTGAATCAGTATTTCCTTTATTTCACTTTTAGATCTGCATTGTATTTTAATGGTGAATATCATGAATACAATGTAAAGTATATGGGTCCGAATTCACAGGATTTATATTTCGGTGATGTAAATATTTGAACAAAATTATATAACTCCCTCAAGCACATACCTTTCCCCGATGAAAGGATATATATGGGAATAGAGAATATATTTATATTATACTACATGTCCTGATAAAACTGATTGATTAGATTTTACGAACTAGCCTCAACCAACAATAATCTGTCTTTTATAAATGAACAAAGTTGTAATTCTGTTCACATCACCCAGGCCCACTTAACCCATATTGGCGGCCATTCTCTCAATGATATATCTACGAGCTCCGGTCTATGCTTGTGTTTATATATGGAAATAGATGCAGCTCCGCACAAACAAATGGGTCGGTCGAGGTGTATGTATCTGGATCAAGACTTTGGTGACGATGACGGTAGGCAGCTTAGGATTTATCTCGGTTTGTTTGGTTTCTGAGTGCGAATATTTACGAGAGTCTACATTGCAGAAGCACTTCGAGCAGCATTGTAGTCATAAACACCTGATCTATGGCAGAAGGAAGGAAAATGAGTTCTTCATATCTCTCTCAATTAATAGAATATACATGATTTTTGTGAATATCTCACCCTTTATCTAGCGTAATGTTAAGCTTTTGTCCGGAATTCCTCATGTTGACACAAGAAACCCATCGCTAGAATGCTGTGCTTTGCAAATTGATCCCTGGCCTTTAAACCTTAATTGAATAGAGGTGTGAGTCAGAATGAGGCTGTAATTAGAAGCTCTAACATCAAGGCATGTCACTCAGAATAGCAGGGGAAAAACACTACATTCGACTGTCTGACTGCTGGAGTGTTGAGTGTTGAGCCAGCACAACAGGGAAACCACAGGTCTAAGAATCTGGCGGTTAACCCTTTCACCACAGCATAACCAGTCCAGGCATTCTCTTGGGCATTGCAATTTGCAGCATTATGCTTCCAGGCATTCCTATGTGAACCACTGGAGAATGTCTCCATGTATTCTGTTGAGTACTGCAGCATGATTTCTTGATCATAAATATGTCAAAAGTGTGACTATATAAGTGAGTAGAGCCAATTGATAATTTTGTGGTCGAACGACCAATATAAGGAAATGTAAACACCTAAGACGAGTGGAGACTACTAGTAGCATTTGTTGGTATATGCAAGTATACTATTTTCTGAGACCATATATATATATATATATATATATAATGGTCACTTGTTGTATCAACTTGTAAATAAAAATAAAAATTATAAAAAAAAGAAGAAATTTTTCCAAATGCTGTTTATGATCATATACGCATTTCCATAGACACAGAAATAAGTAAATTACATAAAACCTTCAGTATGCAGAAAGGTAGAGAGGTAGTTGATTTACAAACAAAATACAATTAGTTATCATGATGAAATACTGAAATCTGGGGACATTGCTGTTTCTGGGTTTGAGATGCTTGCGTTAGGTGTGGTGGTTCTGTAGGTTCTATCTGCGTTGCAATCTTGGTGTCAAGGAAACTGATTTCGTGCAGAGAAAGGGTTAAAATAGCCATAAAACCATTAAGGACAAGCTCTACGATGCGCTTCCAACATTTAAACTAACTGCACTGCCAGAAGACAATAGTTTGAGGATTAATTACCTCCTCAGTTGAGCAATGAACAACGAAAATGAAATAACTACTAATTCCATCAAAGGCGTGGGAGCATTTTTGTATTCATTGAGTAAAGGTTTAATAGTTCTGCGAGATCCATGAATTCAAACCCGAGCAGATGAAATGAATTTATCTATTTTGAGCTTCATTTGATCTTTTCTCTTTAACCTTCTTAAGTAGTTAAGACCATTAATCGAGTACCATCAAAGCCAATAGAGCTAAATATCTTATATCGTGATTTGGTACTGAATTTACATTGCCAATGAAACAATTATCTCTTGATTCCCAAATTTGATGGATTGGCCATACTTTATGCTGAACCCCCAACGCACATAGGACCCCTCAGCTACACATCAACTGTAAAGGCCTAGCTGAAAATAAATGAAAACTTCAGAAAGTTGAGTTAATCTATTAAGACAAATATTCCGTTGAGTAGGTGAAATTCTGGTCTATTCTCCACACCTACACATTCCCAGAACATAGCCACAGAAACACACATCTCATTCTTACTAGGAGGATGGAGGATGGAAGGAAAGGGGGGGGGGGTGCCAGTGTTTAGGCAGAGAAGCCTCGTGCGAGGATCAATAGAGACCTGGGTTTATTTGCCTTGGTTTCCCCTTACTGGAGGAGTCTTCTCCAGGCCTCCGAACCCCCCGTAACCTGCCCCTCCAGTACCTGCCCCGCCAGCAGCCCGCTCTCCAAACACACACACTCACACGTCTGACCTGCAGTAGGGATATCCCCCACCAAACCTCTGCTTGGAGAAGTGGCCCACATACGTGTATATACGGGACCTGTTTAGAGTTCCCGGATGCGGCTGGTGGCTGGCTGGCGGCTGGTGTTCACCTGTATCAGCGGTAAGGCACCAGCGGCAGAACCCAGCGTCTGTCTGGAGCTCAGAAGGGTGTGTTGAGTTTACCACTTAAATCAGAACATAGTCTGCTATTTGTTGTCTGGTGTACACATAGATATCACAGTATTCTGTCAAGATATGTTCAAAACATGTTATAATAGTATTATCTCAACTTATTTTATAGAAACCATGTCTGAACATCATATATCCTCAATGATGATTATCATGTGTCTCAGGCAGGCCCTGTTCCGTAAAATTCATATTCCCTTTAATATCTACTAATTAGGGATACGATACCTACCACCAGTTGGCGCCACAAGCGACACCTCTTTCAAATAGATGAGCTATCACTAGGTGAAGCTGGAAAAGGGGACTGGGAATAAGGAACAGCCATCTTAGCGTGAACGAAGATTGATATCCATCTACTTCCATTGCTTTCCGCTAACGCATCCATTGTTTACCCATTGTTATGGCAACCTTCCTAGCAGAGTTTAATGTACTTCAGTCAATTCAGGATGATGCATAAATTAAAAGAATCATGATAATACCGGCATTACGTCGTATGTCATCAAGCGCTCTTGGAAATCCTATGGCCTCACAGTGGTATTGCACTTTATCTCACCCCTGGTACAGGTTGTGCCATTGAGTTAACGTTGAAATAAAATATGCCACGCTCACCTATGTATAGTGTCAATTCTCCGCCATTGGATTGGGGGAGAATCTATGTATGGTGCGACCAATGAACGTCGCGGAAAAAAAAGAAGTTCTGGCGCCATTGTTTGAACCAGAGCTGCCGCAACATGGCTTATGACATGTAATCGACTGTACGGTCCGTGTTGGGGGTGAGATAAAAACAGAACCGCTTTTGAATCGTGAAAGATTACTACGCATCCTCGTGACGATTACTATGCATCCAAAATCGTGGCGTAGTCGTTCAAAATACGTTTCTAAAGACAGTTCTGCTTAAATATAAAGATATTCAGTCATGGTGGCGGTCATCCTCCCCCCCTACATCAAACAAAATAGCTGGTGGCATGTGCAGTTATCAATGCATCATAATAGCGGTTGGCCTCCGACTACAGTGGCGCCATCTTCACGGGAACTCCCCCACTTTCCTGGCGCGGGATGATGGAATTAGGGTACGCTATGTACCCTATAGCACCTCCACCCTAGTCTAGGTCCTCGGACGTTCTCTGCCAGATCAATTTCACCTCAGCTACAGATCATTGTCGTATAAAATCTTTCTGTAAGATATCAATATCTGTGATCAACATTGGTCAGATTGTTCCTGGCCATGTTATCTTATCTGTTTTCTTTCTATTCACTGGGCGCACTATACAAACCTGTTTACGTTGATTACCTATAGCCATCAGTCATTACTGGCCTGTGGGAAATGATTAAGCTCGCATAACGGCATTCTGTTTGCTGAATGTACTACACTGACCGTAGCTGAATTCGGAGTATTTCCTTTTTTAGTAGACAGCTGAACATGGGTATCGTCTTCCGACTTGTTCAGATCATCCAAATGCAATGGATCTTTGTAAAATAATCAAGGTCTGTAGGTATAACGACTGAGTAAAAGTGCCTACTGGAAGTACATGCAGACGAACTAAATTGTCATAACTATCTTCTCAATGTTCATAAAGCTAAGATCATATGGAATTGTATTTCCCCAAATTAATTATTGAGAGGAAACATTTATAGATATACACTCAATGGTGTATAAAGGAATGTGCACATAACATAGCACTTGCTGGCATCGCATCGATCATAGTAATAGGGGGACGTTAATTTGCCACAGACAGGTGTGATTTGTATAATCAATGAGCTGCATTGTTCTCATCGTGAACTCTAAATGGATAATCCATGATACCTAAATGGAAAGAGCTTGGATTCTCTCCCTTTCTGGGCGTCAGTGCCATATTTCATAGCCTGCAGATCACCATCATTTATATGTAAATCTCTGGCCTCCTATTATACTATTTATTGCACATGTGAATGACAACATGAAAAATGGATGTTCTTGGCATATTGCCCAGTTTCCACAGCATACACCAATGCATATTTCCGGTACTTACTCAGTCGATAAAACCTGTAATGAACTCCATTATTTAGACATGAGTTGTTCTTTTTCGAAATAGGGGAACCCCCGGTAATGCTTCCATATTATACCACCACTTGCCACAACTCTCGACTGTTTCAGATCGGCAGAATGCCGTGTTTGTGATGCATACGCTCACCAGAATGAAATCCAATTTCTAATTAGAATATTTTGAACTGTTCTCAAATTTCACCCCGTACTCAGATTCTTAATCCACATAAATGCATTTCACTCTGTATCTTGTGTCAGTCGTAATATGTACATGTGTAAATCCATTAACGGCACACTCCTTTGTAAAAACAGAAGCCAATTAAAAGTATAAACAAATTGTCCACAGTCGGTACAGTTTCTCATTGAGAATGAATAACAATTTCCGGGTGCTTAATGTCAGAAGAATCATATGATATTGTTATGTATATACTGGTAAAAAGAAATTATAACGATGTACCATTTCCGGAATAAAGGTTTATATATATTTGCCACCTCAAGGCCTAAATTAATGCAATGGTTGCATCATGAGGTGCATCGAGATCATGATCCCTTTTTCCCCATTCTAATAGGCTACGACGCACACTGATGCATGCCAATGCACATTGATATTGACCTCCCGATGCACTATGAATTGGGCATTTTTTATCGTAGTCCATCAAGAGCTCAATTGCAGTTTTTCCGTTCAGCGCCGCCTAGCGGTGCGTAGCTTAGTTAGGCCGTCGCTCGGTCAAACACGGGTCATTCTGGTGTCGTGTGAATGGGATTCACAGCTTTTACACCTAGAGTGTGGGCGATGGGTGTGAGTGCAAGACTGTTGTTTCAGGTAAGATATGATAGCTTGGGCAGACTACAGTATTGCACCAATTACTATAGATTGTCTTAACTTAACAGCCGATAAGTGTCTTGGTTTTTCCAAAGATAAAAATAAGCCTGTGTTGACCAGCCTTGGCCATTGCATATCTACTACTGGTGTGCTTTGCTTCTCTGCTTTCTTAACAATATCTGAAATGTTACTGAAGTGATATGCATGTCTGAAACACCAAATTGATGCTGGTATACCATAGAATACAATGCAATCACTGTTATTTCTCTGGAAATAAAGTAGATAGGTGTTATGAACGTATTACGCTCATACATTCAGTGATCCTATGCTAAAGAATAGGTTGCCAGGTGAATGTTTGGCTTCAGCTGTGGCGTAACTGAGCAGATAAGTTGCGACACCAGCCAGTGGAAAAAGGCCTATTGGCGTGTATCAGCGTGAATCAGCATTGAAGGGAGCAGAGTCTAAGTTGGCTAGGCTGGCTTAGCTGAAGTTAGCAGGCCAGTCTCAGTAAAGAGTAAGGAAGTTCGCACAATGAGAACCCAAGATGATCCATCTCCTTGGAGAAGCTGAAAAGAAAAAAACATTCCAACCTGTTGTAGACCCGGCCTTTTAACCAAGGTAGGTTTTTAAAAAAAAATTTTAAAGCTTTTATTTAGACTGGAGTTACTGTTAGGGGTAAGAAACCCCTATCTCCCACAGGCTCCAGTATGGCAGTGACCCTTGCATAGATGGTACCCATAGATAGAGGTCAAACCTGTAGCACTTCCGTACACGGGTTTGACCACACTACCCATCAACAGGGATGGTGCTGCCACATCCTCTAGTGGAGAAGAAACCAACCACTACTCGATACCCGCACCCTCTACAACGGTATGATAAATTCCATTTGTATTCATAAATATTCATAGTAAAGGTCTGGTTTCAATTATGAATAATATAGATCGAATTTGGTCTTTTTCTGTTTACATAGCTACGAGGTGTCTGCGATGTTTCCCGTTAAGCCATTTCAATCTCAACTCGATGGGAACACCCTTGCCGATTCGTATTTCCCTAACAGCTGTGGTAACCAGGGGCCCCAACAGACAGCTGATGAAATTTGAACTCAAATGGAAAGGCAATACAAACGTTGTTCATTACTCCCGCACAACCATCCTTAGAGACACAGACCCTCATCAGTTAAACAGTTTGTGATACGCTGAATGGGAAGCTGAGTTCTGCCGAAAGTACAATGGAAGGAGGATTCTAATTGGGGGAGGTTTTTCGCAGGCTGTGTCTCAGGAATAATGAACAACAGAAATCAACTGGTACAAAAGTTTCCGTACGATTTCATTTCATGTAGTTATCTGATTCAACTATCGTTTGTTTATTAAACGGTATTGGATTATGGGTTGCCCATGGCCTTTGGTCAGGGGTGGTCATTGCCCCCCCTGGTGAAACCACTCTACACTCGCGCACCCCTGCGCCACCTATCCGCTCTCGGCCGCACTAAACATCAAAGTGCGCGAGTGCGACACTGTCCTCTGTCTCATTCGCTTCACTGGTCTCCTTCGCTCAACACCTATTTTTTCTACCGCTCCTTGGCCCTATCGCCCTCCGTACCTTCGGTCTCCGTATTCCCCTGAATATCGGCAGACGAGGACAGGGTTACCAAGCGATTCAGTAAGGAATTATAGTTCAGGCATGTTGACCAGAAGCGCTGTGGCGGCATCCGCACCCGCGGAGGCCGAGACGGACTCGGAAATAACGATAAGACAGCCGGCAGCCGAGAGCGACCACGTGGACTCGGTATCTCAACAGGGAACGAGCGCCAGCGCACGGACTCGGACTTCACGCATCACAGCCCTGGAGGCCAACCTCGGGGGGGTCAGGACAGACGTCAACGAAGTAAAGACAGACGCGGTGAAGTCAGGACGGATATGACCAAAATATCGCGCCAGATGGACGGCATGATGGACGCGATCATGCAGATCTCCAGACCGACCTCGCGCATGGCCGGCTCACGGGCTTCGTCAGCGGCCGAACGGACGAGAGACTGGGCCCAGGATCAGAACGAGCGCCTCCTCCCCGCGCCCAGGGCACTCCGAGAGGCATACACGACCGAGGAACACCTCCAGCGTGAATTCGGCCGTGAGGCCATGCGACACGACCGCACAACGGGTAAGAGCCTACTTTCTGATTTAAATGCCCGGAGGCCGACGGCGAAGCCGTACATGTTTATGGACAGAGATGGGGTGTACACGCTGCACCAGAAACTGGACCTACGGTCGAGCCTCGGGCCTCTGGAGTACATTTCATGTTTTGTGGCCTTACTGAATGACGATCGCGCCTTGCACCCCGAGGACAAGGAGCATATGTTCAAACATCTATACCAGGTGACCGTTGATGCGCAGGCACGGCCGTGGGCCGGCGTCAGACGCTGGTCAAACTTTGTTTTCGACCAGGTCGAGTCGGGCAGGATGCGATGGTCGGATCACGGCCGGATACAGGAAGAACGTGTCCGGCTCGCGATGACCAGTGCCCACACCGCAAACAGCAGTCAAAACACGGAGACCGGACGTGCCCGGGGGAGCGAGGCCCCGTGCCGGGACTTCAATGGAGAGAGGGGGTGCCGCCACCGCAGCGACCACACTGAAGGGGGTATCCGGTGGTTGCACGTGTGCACGTTTTGCGACTCGGTGGGCAGGAAGTGCGGTCACTCTGTGCACGCCTGCAACCGCAAGCTGACATACGGACACGGGTACGACAACACGGCGGCTCCCCCTGTACCCACACCACGGCGGGTACCCCAGGCGGGGTATCAACTGCAGGCTACTACCAGGCCGGCGGCAGCGCAGAGTGTGGTACACCAACCTCAGCCGAGTTCAAAAAACGGGCCGGCCGCGCCCCGCCAGTAGACGAGGCGCGCAAGAAAGATGAAAGGGGTGCCGGCAGGACGGAGTGTTGTGTTACGAATCCGGCTCCCCCACGTGACGTCACCTATCACGTGACCCCCTCGGCACGTGGCCGAGGGGTCCGGATAAACAACAACATTGACGGGCCGAATACACTCCCGGAGGAGATACCCCCCGTTTCACCGGCGGAGGCCGCCCCCGGCACCGTGGGGGATGATGGTCTCAGTCGCTTGCCGGGTGTTAGTGTTAGTGCGCCGGAATCTAACACTCCCGACTTTAAAGCACTCCGCGATGTCTGCGAAACGGGAATCCACCGGGAGGGCGTGAGTACGGACCCGTTAGCCTTCAAACAACATCGCCGGGAGACTTGGCCGGAGTTCACGGCCGTGGGGCCCGCCAGGCACGCGGAAATATACCGGACCGTGCGCGACACGGGAATCCCCAACGCACTCGGCGCCAGGGTCGAGGTGCCTTCGGATCTAAACCTACCTGCATGGGACCATTACCTAGGACACGTGGAGGAGGCGCAGGAGCTCCTAGGCTTCCTGCGATACGGTTTCCCCCTGGGATACCTGGGACCGGAGAGTGATACCAGAGGGGTGGCCAACCACCCCAGCGCAACCTCTCACCCCGTGCAGGTAGAGAAGTTTCTCGAAAAGGAGGCGGGCTTTACCAATATGATGGGCCCGTTCGCCGAACCGCCTTTTAGCCCGTGGTGTCACGTGTCGCCACTCATGACACGGGAAAAACGCGGGACGGACGACCGGCGCATCATTACCGATATGACTTTCCCGAGGGAGTGCAGCGTGAACTCGTTCATCATTAAGAACTCGGTCTACAGACTGGAGCGAGAACACGGCCTCCCTACGGTGGACGAGTTTGTGGCCAAACTCGTCAAGGCAGGCACGTCGGCCTACATGTCGTCCATCGACGTGTCGCGTGCCTACAAGAACTTTAGGTGCGATCCCCTCGACTGGCCTCTGTTGTGTTTCACGTGGGGGGGCGGGCACTACTGCGATACGGCCATGCCGTTCGGCGCCCGTGCCTCCTCATACCACATGCAGTGTGTGGCGGAGGCCATCGTGGGGATACTATCATCAAAGGGAGTCACGGCCGCGATGTACCTCGACGACCTCATCATCCTCTCCGAGGACCGAGGTAAGGCGGCCGAGGACTTCAGGATCGCGCGAGACCTTTTCTCGGAATTGGGCCTACCCGAGGCACGCGACAAAGCACAGGAGCCGAGCCAGACCGTGACGTGGTTGGGGATAGAGATCGACGCCCGTGCCATGTCTCTATCGATCCCCACGGCCAAGCTGGAGGACATCCGTGGTCACGTGTCGGCCGTAGCCAAACGACGGACGTTGACGAAACGACAGCTTCAGTCGGTGCTCGGCCGGATATTACACGTGGCTAGGTGTATACATCCGGCGCGGGCATTCGTCTCAAAGCTACTCGAGGCCCTACGGGGGATGAGGGGCTTCTACATGAACATCAATTCCGAGATGCGCCAGGACCTCGACTGGTTCGTTAAGTTTGCCCGGGGCTGGAACGGCCGCGCCCTCATCCCTCGGGGTCCACCGACGCGGAGGATCACGGTGGATGCATGCCTGTCGGGCGTCGGAGGGACCGACGGCCGGTTCTCGTACTCCGGACAGGTGTGCCCCGTCTTCGATCCCGTGGAGTGCATCTCAGAGCTCGAGGCTCTGAATACCATCTACGCACTCCACACATTTATCACAGACAGGGATCGGGGATCACGGATTGAGGTGTTCTGTGATAACCTCGGGACTGTTCAGACCCTCAATAGCGGGCGTGCCCGTAACCCTGTCCTGGCGGAGTGTGCCCGCCAGGCATGGATGGTGCAGGCACGCCTGCAGGTGGAACTGGTCTTCAGCCATATCCCCGGGGTGCAAAACGTCATCGCAGATGCCCTGAGCAGAGCCCATCTGTCGAGGACGGAATACGATAAGGCCACTTCCCTCATTCACATTCATGAGTTGTACCCTATCGTACCGTGTACCCATGCCTCTTTTGTACCCGTACTCCGTCTCTTCTGCAGATCGGGCGCTTCTCTTACTCCAGGCGAAGGCATCTGCGAGGCAGTCAGAGGCGCGTGCCCCAGGTACGCTCGCAAACCAGCGATCCGCAGTCACCACCTACCTGGCGTTCTGCAACCGGATGAGAGCGGACCCCCGGGCACCGACCGTGAGCCTGATCACGTCGTATCTGGAATACGTGGCGGACCACGCCCCCTCGCCGGCCACGGTCGCCAACCAGTTATCGCACGTCCGGGCACACCTCCGACTGACGGGGGGGGACGTGCAGCCGACAGAGGATCACCGGGTGAAGCGTGCCCTCGAGGGCATGAGGAGAAACAAGCTGTACGTGCCAAACGTGAAGGCCCCCATACCAATGGATGTGTTCAGGGCGGTCCTCGACGCACTGACGGGATCGCCCCTCCATACGGCAATGAGGGCGGGCATGCTCCTCATTTTCTACGCGGCCCTACGGCAGGGGGAGGTGGCGCCGCAGTCGGCTCGGGCATTCGACCCGGCTCGGAACCTCACTCGCGGGGACGTGGTCCTCGGCCGCCGGCATCTCACCATCACCATCAAGGCGGCCAAAAATCTTCAATACGTAGGGCAACAGAAAGTGATGCGCCTCGAGGCCGCGGACGATATCCGGGTGTGCCCGGTAGACGCGGTTCGAGGCCTACTACGGGCGGCCCCTACGGCTTCACTGCGGGACCCGTTCCTGACACTGCCCGATGGGACGACCATCACATCACGGGTTATGACCAACGAATGGGACCGCCTCCTACAGGCCACAGGCCAAACGGTGAAGACATACACCCTCCACAGCCTCAGGAAGGCCGCTGCCACTCAGGCATTTGAGGCAGGAATACCTGAACTTAACATCCAGAGGTATGGAGGGTGGAGGTCCCAGGCTCATAGAGACTACATCAAAGTATCAGACCAAGAGACTGTCAACAAGTCTCTCATTGAGTCTCTCTCCTTCAGAAAGTGACTATAAAAAACTTTTCCCACCCTCCTCTTCCCTTAACTATTGGCTTCTTGGCTATTTCTATTATTTTATTATTACATGTTATGTTTAACTATGTAATATCACATAATCGTCATTTATCTTATATCAAATATTATCAGAAATTGACAAATACATATCTATGTCATTTTCTATATTTGTCATATTGTCACAAATGATATCACAATTGACAAACACATATCTATGTCAATTTCTATATTTGTCTTATCATTGATACTCATGTATTTCTCTTATTCATATCAATAAGACTCATAAAATTAAATAAAATTTTATAAGCCCACTACGGCCTTCACTCTGTTTCATTGGGGATCTGGGGTAATGGGTTGCCCATGGCCTTTGGTCAGGGGTGGTCATTGCCCCCCCTGGTGAAACCACTCTACACTCGCGCACCCCTGCGCCACCTATCCGCTCTCGGCCGCACTAAACATCAAAGTGCGCGAGTGCGACACTGTCCTCTGTCTCATTCGCTTCACTGGTCTCCTTCGCTCAACACCTATTTTTTCTACCCACCCACCCACTCCTCTTCTCTCCTACTCCTTACACTCGTAGGGCTATTTCTATTATTTTATTATTACATGTTATGTTTAACTATGTAATATCACATAATCGTCATTTATCTTATATCAAATATTATCAGAAATTGACAAATACATATCTATGTCATTTTCTATATTTGTCATATTGTCACAAATGATATCACAATTGACAAACACATATCTATGTCAATTTCTATATTTGTCTTATCATTGATACTCATGTATTTCTCTTATTCATATCAATAAGACTCATAAAATTAAATAAAATTTTATAAGCCCACTACGGCCTTCACTCTGTTTCATTGGGGATCTGGGGTAATGGTTCAATACAAAATATTGCCCCAACATGCTCTGTCTATAATTTGTCATAGAGAGTGTTCAGTTTTCTAATTCATTTGATAAAAGACATTAATTCACCATTACCATCATCCAATATTTTAATTGGAGAAAATAATATTTATGTAAACAAAGTCCCCCGAGATCAGTGTCGGTGAGCTGGTTGTGTCGTAGCACGTCGGAACCGTGGTTACGTTTTTATTTGCGAAAAACCCGTTCCTACACACTGTGGCACACTCGACAAAGGCTTCGATGTAGATTTTCTGTTTCGGAGTGGACACTGTATGCAGTGGACACTGGCCTTTTTCCACGTTATTATCCAAGTCGATTACGCGTCAAAATTCACATTCATATATTCCTCAGTATTTGCTGACTCAGCAGGATGGAATTGTACTATTCATTTCCTTTTATTGGCAGGTCTGTAATATTACAGGTCTGATACATGACAAAGTTAATTACTATGAACCCTCTGAGCCAGTAAAACAGCTGCCAATGAGAATGCCTGTAATTGTGCTTTTCGAAATCGCCCACGCCTAAATGGTTTTGTTGTGTTTCATGTATTGGCATAACATTCAGAACTGCACTGAGGCTGACAGAAATGTAACACATCTGAAACTCGTTATTGCAGGGTTAATGACAACTATGGTTTCAAGGTGCTCCTATGTCCAGATCTCATCAAACATGAAGCACGCTAGCATTTTCAGATAGTGTTAACACTCTTGACGTTATTTGACTTTTTCCAACGTTTCTCACAGACAGTTGTACGACTGGAAATGCTGTATATACTGTAAATACGCACCCTTTCGGATATGACGTAAAAATACTGTACGGACCAGTCAAATGAAATTGATTTTTTTAATTCCAGGTATATAGTAAATATATAACATCCAACCATGCTTGTACAAGTCAGAGAACTCGATGATAATTTACCGTTTGTATGGAACTCGGCATAAATGCCTCGTTCCGTACAAACCGTAAATTACCATCTCGTTCTGTGAATCGTACAGCATGGTCAGGACATTTTATATAATAAATATATATATATATATATATATATATATATATATATATATATATATATATATATATATATAAATATACAGCATCCAGGTCATAGCGTGCTTTGCTGTGTGCATTCTCCCACTCTCGTGATGCAAATTGGAGACCAGCGCGGCAGAGGCACGCTGCGTGGTGAGAGATGTGGAGGGGGTGTTGATTTGAACCCTGGACACACTGTGAACACAACTGAACAAGTGCGACTTGTTATTGCCCCGTGTTTCGCCTACAACTCGCCCTCCCTGCCACTCAGTGTCGATGATTGATGCGCGCGCAGTACAGAATTAAGGAGGCAAGTTGGTTGAGGGTGGCCGTGAATAGAGTCATAGTAGAATCAACCCAGTGCCCCATCGCCTTGGAATAAACCGACCTCCGTAATACATGGAAACAGGGTCTGGGTGGCGGTAGGAAATCTGATCTGAGTTGCTCCGGTGTATATAGGTGAACCGAGCCCGTCTACGTATCATTATACACCTGAATGTCATCTAAAACGTCATTTTATTAATTGTGGCTGTGAATTACAGCACGTCATATGATATGGAGGGACAAATTATATTCATTCGCCACCCAGTGATAAATAAGATCTGTACTGCTGACGAGACATTCGCGCAGAGGTCTATATGATAATGATGTTTTGTTGATATTAATGCTAGACTGACCTCAGCCAAGGTATGTATCAGCATTCCCTATCGAATAGATTATAAGGTAATGCCATGGTATATCGCCTTAATTTGTGTGACCCTGCTGAAAGCCTAAAAAGCCGAAACGTTGATAGGCAACTGTAATAATTAGATTTACATCACCAATTAAAGCCAATCAAACAAATCTGGTGGACAAGAGGTTGTTCTGTGTTTAATTCTTAATAATTTTTATATAATTCGTGTTAGCATGGCACAACATAAAGTTAAACACTATCCCATGAGATTTGTTAATATCTAACAACTTCCATCCGAGAATGAGGTAAGATCCCTGGAAATTAAATTTTCAGTGCAATACAGGAAGATAAAAACGTCTTTTGTTGAGCGATATCGATTACATGTGCGACACTGATGATGTCATTAATCTTACTTAATATCGTTTCGGGATAGTAAAAAGTATTGAAGACGGGGGATCTTTAATCCCAGGGTGTATGTATGATTAAACAGGCATGTACGTAGATACATCCCATCGTTCTCCAAGTGCAATCAATGTGCTTCTACGTAGTTCCTGGTTTCTTTTCTGATGTGTGTTGTACACCACATTAAAGGGAGTAATTTGATACTATCTGGTATAGTTATATATAACACCCCCATCGCACGTTATGGTATTATATCTAACCACACTCCAGAGGTAAAGTAATTTGGTGTGAAGCCAAATCAATATAAACTAATAGCACTTTGCCATGTGTCGCTCTAGGTATGTACGTAGCCTGATAACAGTTCAATATATACTTATTGCAAATCAATATGTTCTGATTGCAGTTGTATATCGTCAGATTGCAGTTCAATATAGTCTGATAGCGGTGAAACCTGATATGGCCATAGGCCCAACCCATTTGTTTATATACAAGTGCTTGATATATTGGAAATTTGGCGCCTTGCCCTATTGCAACGAAAAGGGTAATACATATCACGTATCTATACCTAGTATATATGACCCCGTGTGTTCAGGACCTACCATCCATCTTAACCATTGCCCTGTGTAATCTATAGGTATAAAAAACATATTCATAGCTCAGAGACTTTAACCTGTAGAACAGTGCTAAATGTGATTTCACCGAATAGAAAATTTCATCTTTATGTTATTTGGAAATATATATATAGCTAGTAATAACCATTTACAGCAATTATATTCATCTTTTTTCTGCGATTGTCATCAATTGTCAGGAAAGCCTAACATGTTTTCTAGACCACATGTACATGTGTTTTCTTTATATTTACTTGATATGAAAGTTATACCCCCTACACTCACCCTTGCCCCATACCAAACCGCCGTCGTCCATACAGCATACCCTATCCCTCTCGCGATATCCTTGAATGGGCTTCAGACATCCTTACAATCCCTACAAGACACCATAGATCAGCCACCACTTTATCAGTCCATCCCCAGTCTCCAGCCTGGGCGAATAGAGGGTCGGTCTAGTGCAGAGCGGGATACAAAAGCCCCGGGCAGACACAATACGAATCCACCTGCCCCGCGGCCTTGCCAGTAAGCCCTGCTCTAGCCCTCTACAGCTACACCCATATAATGAGCCCACTCGGTGAGCCAGAGTTGCACTAATGCTATGACCTTGGTGCTGACATCGCTTAACATACCATTCCAGCCATCTTCACTAAGCTCCTCTGTTTTTGTTGATACTGAGTCGCCAATAGCACCACATACTGCGACGGGCGATCGTATATCTACTGTTTGTGGTGTTGGTAGAGTTGACGCTATCGTTGCAATACGATGCTCGGGTTGGTGCCAGTATCAATGCTACCAGTGGTGCTGATATGACTCTGGTTACTATTGCTACATGGCGTCATGTGGAGGGCATGATAGGAGCTTACTCAGTTAAAACTCTACCAACCACCCACAGTATGCTGTTTCAGGCAGTTGTATCAAATATCTTTGGATATATTCTGGCAGTATTTTAGAAATACCTGCTATACTGTGCAATCATGTAGTGTCCTGTGCCATGTTTTCTGTAAGATCAGCAATATATGACCAGTTACTTATCTCTTTAAGGACAGATTCCTGTGGCCGAGCTACTCCCGTAAGGGTGGGTGCTGGTGGCGGTTTGTCCCGCAGGAGGACAGGCATTATGGTCAAATTTCATAATTCAAAATTGTAATCACGCAATTCGATACATAATCTTAAATGTTTTACATATCTACATTTTTTGAACAAAAATCATGAAAATTGCTCTATTATTTTTTTGTTAAAACATTTTTTAGACTATATTAAAAAAAACATATCGAGTTAATTTGGAGAAGTTATCCCAGGAAACTGTAATTGACCTTTAGTATTATATCAAATAAAGGAAAATATCGAGAGAGGTCGATCTGTCGTCAACGACGTTTCCTTCTTCTCATGCGAGCTATGGCTGCAAAGTAAGGAAAGCTGCCACCAGGCGGAGCGGCGAGTGTGTAATACCCTTCAATATTACACAAGATGCTGTTGTTTGCCAGCATAGAACAACAATACAATGCCCTCCAGCCTCTAATACAATCAATAACACAAGTGTTGCGGCCTTATGCAGTCAATACGGGCCCGTGTGTAGTAGGGTGATAGTCAATATGATTATACATGTAAAGGGCGGCCAGATGGAATCACTTACCATCGGATTACAACGATGTACACTACTTTGGTTATCGACTGGACATTATTGTTGTTTAGATATAGGATCGATTGGACTAAATGTTGCAACCCATGTATACATGCACACCTATCCAGACCACAGGGACTGCCCTGAATTGCAGTTATCCTGTAAGACCAGAATTTACTATGAGAAACACGTATTACCGTTTTAATGTGACGTGTCTACAAGCAGATGGTACATACGTACCACCTGAAATTATGATAATTCTGCTAACTGACATCATGAGATGATAGTACAGGCATATTGTCTCATATCTCACTAAGAATACCGACCATTTCTCACATTTACATATGCTCTCAAAGTAAGTACTAATACATAACTCGTTATAATCTCACACACAAAATGTTAACATGATCTAAATATTACCGAGTATCAACTCATCACTCCATATTTTCATTCCACGATTATATATTATAATCTATGTTGACCACTGTTTGTCTGCTACATATCAAAATGGAAATATGACACATAGAACCTAATGTATACCGAATATACCTGACATACTGTACTATCGATTATATATTGTTCGGATTTCGCCTCGGTATCACACTGGTGCCACATGCAATAAGGCCCGGCGTCCACCTTCTACGATAGAAATTTAGACCTACCGATATGGCTCCGATACAAAAAGTCAATATCGGAGACATATCGGGAAAGTGCAAAATCGTAGACATATGTCTAGACATGCCAATCCACCATGCATTGTATGGTTTTTTTTATCGGTGTCTAATCGCAGAGACGTGGTTAACACCCCGATATTAGGTGACCTTCCGACGCGATTTTGATATTTTTATCGGGCGGTGAATCGTAGACCATATCGGAGCCATATCGTAGTAGGTGGACGCCAGGCCTTAGGATCCATATTATTTCCTAGTATGATAGGAAGCCTATAAACCTTTTATATCAAAAATAAAATGAACTGACGCTTGCTAGTTAACTGCTATGTATAATTCTGAAAGGCTTAAGAAAAACATATTTTCTGAAACATTTACTGAAAAGTGTTTCTGATGTATCGCATAAATCTCATTTCTGTTAAACCATTACATATTCCCCTACCATGTCATTGGTGTTGTCTAGTTGAAAGATCGCCTCACCCAATACACAATATATTTTCCCAGCAGACAGTATCTGTGGTCAACTACCTCCACTGACCACCACCTGACCTTTCCCACAACCACGTGACCTACCCGATCACGTGGCCGAACCCCGCAGTGGCGCCCCCTAGTGCTGTAGGCCCAATATCAGAGCGAGGGCATTCACGCCCGTATTAAGCCCCGATACATCAGATATTTCATCCGGGCTACTTTGCTGACATAGGATGTGACGTACGCACCGTCCCACAATGCATCTCACCTTGATGGGAGCTAATTAAAACAGACAGCCTGACCTCTTGACCCCGCCAGCACGGCGCACATATTGGGTTGGGTATGTTTGGAACGCTGAATTCAGTTCGCCCGCTTATATAAGTCTATAGAGGGCTGGGGGTGCAGGGCACGGGGCAGTTGTCATACCGGGGGATTAGAAGTGACACCTTGCGGCAGTCCGAGGCGTCAGGTACAGGGATTGGGGTGACAGGTATGCCAAAGGGCTTACATAATAGAGTTCTACTTGTAAGCCGCCCATGGTGCCCTCTGTGGGGAGCATGGAGTACTACAGGGTACCCTATGTGTCGCCCCGTGTAGCTGGCCAATCATAGAGGCCGGTAATACAGAGGGGAACCTAGCCAATAGGATACATTCTCTCATACAGACTGCCAAACAACTACAATTATAACCTGGCCAATAGAATAAACTGCACATAACACAGTCACGTTGAAGTTGAATTTGATTACTGAGAAATCAAAGGAAACCATTCTGACCCAGCTAAAAGACCATCCAGGTTCGATTCCTCATAGAGGTATACTGCTGCAGTATTGACTTTATAGACTCGTACATGAAACAAGCTGATGGTTGTCGAGGTGTGTGGGAGAGGTATTCGCCTTTTCGCAGGTATGTTCACATGTATATGATACTATCGTAAAACTGGATGAGGTTTAATCTTGTCCACCGTATTCCACGACTGGAGTTTGGCAAAGTGACTTCATGAGGCGAAGCCGAGTGAAGTCCGGAGCCAAAACTTCAGGAGTGGAATGCGGTGGCCAAGATTAAAACGAATCAGGTTTTGATTTTATCCTACCCTATCTCCTTGATCTCCTTGATTTTGGAATATTACGTGATAATAATGCTGTATGTCACTAGTGGCATATAAAACTCCGTATGCCAGTCAGCGTGGCATACGGAAACCCAATGTTAAGCCTATGGGAATTTATATTAGGGGTAGGATAAATTCATAAATAGAAAAGGGGCTTAATAGAAAGCTATGGCAATCCAGACACTACCTGCAATCAGGTTTCTATTGAAGGTGTATTTTGGTAATGATGTGACTACGATTACGACCAAAATAAATCGATCGAACCAAAAGTATCGCCTGAAACAAACGTCCAATTGACCTGAAAACTCTACACACCGACTTTCACCGAAGCATACATCACGTCTGCGCCTGCGCCAACCGGCTTCCGGCGCAGTGGATGCCGGGCAAGGCCGGACATGGAAGCACGTGACCGGTTACCATAGTAACAGAGGCGGGGTCACGTGACTGGAGGCTCTAATTGTCCACGTGGTGTCGAGAGAGGTGCCCGGTGACATGTAAACAAGCCCTGCCACTATAGGTGGGCTATGCAGACTATGATCAAGGTCAACTCAAGGTCATTGCCATTTGTTATTGTCTTTTTTCACTTATATAGATGTTGGATTTAGAAAAGAAATATGTACGGTCAAATAGTGGTAGATCTGTGTTGAAGGTGTTCATGCCTGGTCAGGAGCATGATTCAAATCGAGGATAATAATTTCATAATCGGTCCTTCATAATCGAAGGAAAGAATATTCAAATTAACTTTTTTACTTTTTGAAGTACAGGGTGCATATTTTATGATATCTAGAATGACAAAATAATCCCATATTCAAGTCCAATGGTAATACCAATTTACCTGCAATGATCAGCTGAATATTGCTGGAAGGCGACAAAGTAGCCTTAAGCTTTGTAGTTCTAGTAAAGGTTCATCTGGTTCATGTTGGTAAATTATACGAATTTGATACTCTTAAATGTCTTCGGATACCTATCATTTAGAGACATTGTATGTAAATTTCGCAGTATGTTCGATAACGGTGGTAAATCTTGCCGGTTTCCGCGGTATCACGGACGGAACCAAGAGACTAAAATTTAGAGGACTTTTCATCTTTGAATCCTTGCGAAAGTGCATCATGATTAAATGGCATAAACATTAAATTCTGATTTCTGATTTTATCTCCATTTAAATACTTCTAAAATGGAAACAGGAACCATGTGTTTGTCGTTTAACAAAGCATTAGTAGATTACCTCACTGAATAACAAATACATGTATTTGGGTCTAGTTGAAGAGTGCGGTTGTTTGCTGATATCTGAAGGACGTGCAGTCTATTCCTGCGTGTAGAATGGCCGTAGATAGACTTATCTACTGTGATATGACCCTGACATTTGGTACAACGTAAAACACCACCACTAAACCACCTCTGCTTATCTACTTTAGGGAAGGGCGACTGCTAGCAACTAGGGCTCTTTGATTTAAAGGTGGACGGCATATTTATGGCGGCCATTTCCGTTTAAGATAGGAGAACAACTAAAAAAAGGAGGACCAGAAAAGGGAAGGCTGAGAGAGCCATTTGTTTTCCACTATATTCAAAATAGAGCGGGGACCATATGACTGACAGACACTGGTACCCAAGACTTTCTATCTTACTCAGAACAAAATGATAAGTGGAATAAGCACATTTGGCAAGCTCATTCATAAGCACCAATAAATTTCACAGAGAAGGCAGATAGGACCCTGAAGTTCCAATCTCTGAATTGAATTTGAACTGAACGCAAGATATGATGTCCAACCAATAGACCGATATATCAGGTCCGTTTCTCCTTTATAATCGGCTCTAATTGACTAAATTTTACTGGTTGCTGAAGTATGAAATCGCTATGCAAATGACAACATCCTTAGTGGGTGTGTTGCCCTTAGAAACGATTGCTGGTCGGGAAATAAATATTTTGTTTGCGTATGGTCTTTACTGGTTAACTACAGCATTTATTTAAATAGAATTAACGGTTAAACCCATCTTGCAAAATGCATTGTAGCTTAAAATGAAATATACACGACTAGAAGATATGCAGTATGTATCCACTATAATCTTACTGCTCCTATTCTGGTGAACAGTCGCACCAACTCCAGCAGTCGTGGGAACCCCGGAGTCTATTGATTACAGGTAAATACAGGTATATCAGACAATCACTGCCCAAATATAGACACAGATGGTAAATACATAGCATGCACAGCGACTGTTTCACTCTCCCCCCACCAGACTTGACGCCATCGCCCTGAGAGCCTCCAGTTCCCATGCACCACACGCCCTTAACACTCTTATAGAACGTGTGTATGTCTGTCTCCGTTTCAATCCCAGTTTTTCTATAGCTATAGATATTGTTTCTTCCGTTTTATACAATATACATCTTTCTATCTGCCTCTGGTTGTATCTGTAGATGTACAACCAATTGACAGCTTCTCATAAGCATGAACTACATGTCCTCAGTAGTTCTTCTGTGCATGTGTGTATGTCCGGATGTGGATCTGTGTGTGTCTACATGTGCCTGATTGTCTAGGTCTGCCTTTCTGTCTATGTGTGGAGCATATGATTGCATACCTGTCTGTCTGTCCGTGTATATGTTTATGTGTATGTGCATAATGTGTGTGTCCCATGTAATCTATGTGCCTAATTGTCTAGGTCTGCCTTTCTGTCTATGTGTGGCTGTCTGTATGATTGCCTACCTGTCTGTCTGCCCGTGTATTTATATGTATATCTGCTTGTGCATTATGGGTGTGTCACATATAATCTATGTGCCCATGTGTATATCTGTCTATATGTATGTGTGTTTATGTATCTGTATATGTCTCTGTGTGTGTATCTGCATGTGTGTGAAACTCTCCCTCACAATTCTCCCTCCCTCCTTCCCCTAGTGTATACGTGTGTTTCAGTCTCGTCGATCCTTACTTTCCTTCATTTCCCTTTAACCCCGGTACTTCAGAGACCTTCTGGTAGTCGTCGGCAGGCGATCAAAAACGGGAGGACATCTTATATAGAGGTTGCAGCCCGTTCAGGGGGGAGCTGGCGGTGTGGGTACATTCCCAGCGGTCTATACCAGTCTATCTGTGTGTGAACTGGGCCAAGCCGATCTCTGTCAGCGACCGCCAATAATTGCACCCAGAGAACGGGCCTTGTGTATAGAGTATATATGCCGTTCAGGGAGAAACTAGTGGTATATGGCCCTCGGAAAACGTGCAAGCTATTCCGTTATAGGAAGATACATATAATTCCTGGATGTGGATGTAATCAGCTACAAGGAAATGCTTCCAAAGCAATGATACCTCCCAGGTTGAAGATGATTTGTGATACTATTCTATTTCATTATTGAACAGAGATTCACATCCAGATGACGTGGTTGTGCACTAAGCCATACATGTCAGACTGGTCCGTACATGTATTTATCTCACCCAAGATATTTTTTCTCCATAGACTTAACATTGGAAACTCGTATCTAACACCCATTAGATATTTAAAAAATATATCCAGTGGGGGATAATGTCACAAATGTTAGCCCATTAGTCAATATTAAGGGTGAGATAAATTCAGAAACCCATGAAAGTTTAGGGTCAGAGCTCGATCCCATTTCATTTGAATCACATAGCAATTCACGCGGCTTCGCCTTGTGAATTACTACGTGATTCAAACTCGATGGGATACGAGCTCAGGCCCTAAACTTTCATGGGTTTCTTCTATAGTATGATATCTTTTACCACTGTGCAATACGATATACTTATGATACCCTGAGCACAGGTTAGTAAATATAGGACTGATGCGCACAGGTGTTCAATAATATGAAGAGACGTCACGAGTTTGAGTCTGAGTTTATTTATGCCACGCATTTTGTTGGCTCCATAATTTCACGAGTCGAAGACGAGTGACATTACGGAGCCAACAAAATGAGTGGCATAAATAAGCTCAAACTCAACCGAGTGGCCTCTAGATTTTATCCTACCCTGTTTCCATATTTTTTCAGTATCAGAAAGTAGTGGCATAAACAACACTTTATGTCACTACCCGTGACATAAACAAACCCCATGTTAATATAGCAGGTAGACGAGGCGTAGCAAGGTTTGACACTCTTCTTCACCCAAAATTTTTTTCCAACCAAAGCCCCACTTAGGGACTAACGGAACGAAAAAAGTTACACCAAAAAAAAAAACCCCATGTTAAGCCTATGGCATTTTTTATTAGGGGTAGGATAAAGGTTTAACCCACTTGCACACCTTAATGCAGACAAATAAAAAGTTGGTTTGAAATCTGTCTATTCCTGCCAAACTTCAAACATGTACCTCGCGCACAACACGTACCTGTCGCATTCAAGTTGTCAGACGACAGCTCCGAGCTCAGATGGGCCTTTAAAATGGGTGACTGTGCGGGATGGCAGGTATGGACGATGATATTATGGAGAAACCAAACAAGAGTTAGTCTTGTTGTTGTTTATCGCACGACGGCAAGATCGCATGTTACTGCACGAGGTGAAGCCGAGAGCAGTAATACGCGATCTTGCCGGAGTGCGATGAACAATAACACGACTAACTCGAGTTTCGTTTAGAATTTATCCTACCCCGCCCGTCTAAATTACTTCTACATTAACAAATGACGTCATTTGTCAAGGTATCCCACTAGAGCGATATTTTTCATTTTTCTGAACTCCAGACCGAATACAGTGACCCAATGTTAAGCCTATGGAGATTTTTATTAGGGGTAGGATAAAGTAAAGAGACAATTCTATCGTTAGAGGCATTTCTGACCAGGTTCATCGCATGAATGAATGGGATAGCTTTCCCTAGATCAAACAGCAGTATTGTCGTAGCACTCCTATTCTATATGTACGGTGTGGCTTCTGATAGAACTACAATAGAAATCATATACTGTCGTATTACTGTCTATTCTATTGCCTAGAAACTTTTATCCGCACCGGTGCCAGGTCTCGGCATCATTTCCAAACGTCGTTTCCAAAAGAGATCCATCAGACTAAAAATCGAAGTTTTGAGTTCTGTGAATTGTACAAGCATGGTTGGACGTTATATATTTACTATATACCCAAAATTAAAAAAAAATTATTAATTTGATTTTAACAACCGATATGTTAATAAACGTGTTTGGCTAGGTGGTCCGTATTTTAGTGTACGGACCAGTGGTCCGTACAGTATTTTTACGTTATATGTCAAAACGGAACGTATTTACAGTAAATATGGCATGGGTATATAGTATGGAGAAACCAAACAAGAGTTAGTGGTGTTATTGTTTATCGCACGACAGCAAGATCGCGTATAACTGCGCGAGGCAAAGCCGAGAGCAGTAATACGTGATCTTGTCGGAGTGCGATGAACAATAACACGACTAACTCGAGTTTGGTTTAGAATTTATCCAACCCTGCTCATCTAAATTACTTCTACATTAACAAATGACGTCATTTGTAAAGTGTATCCCACTAGAGCGATATTTTTCATTTTCTGAACTCCAGACCGAATACAGTGACCCAATATTAAGCCTATGGAGTTTTTTATTAGGGGTAGGATAATAAGATAGAAATGTCGTCTGCTTTCAGAAAATACCATCAGTCACGTACATCGCATACATATAAAGGCACGGCCATGTTGGATCCATATTCCATCACCTCTGAATCATGACACTTCATACTGAGCATGTTACATTATGCTATGCCACGCTATAGTTTTTTTAAGGTATGGCACCTATCTTTCACCCTCTCCAGCGAGACTATTTCTATAGGCTCTAGTACCCAAAAGCTTAGGGTTTAGATATATATGTGCAGGGGCTTATCTTAATACGTTCAAACAATATTTCTGGTTTTATATAGTACCTGCGCACACCAGTAGCAGATTCCTACATCAACTCTCGATATCTTCTCCCTTAAAGTTCATGCCCACATGGTAAATACTTATATGAAACGTCCTAGCTATGCTGTACAAGCTGCAAAACGAGATGATGATTTACGGTTCGTATGAAACTAGGGATAAACGTCTCGTTCAGTAAATTATTATTAAGTTTTGTGTCTTGCACAAGCATGGTAGGTCGATCTATATATATATACCCGAAATTAATAAAGATAATTGATTTGATTTGGCCTAACAACTAATATTTTAGTAAATGTTTATGGAACAGTGTTCCGTATTTTGCCGTATGGGACACTGCTCGGTGCGATATCATTACATCACATGGCTAAACGGTGCGTATTTACAGTATTTACGGCTCTGAACGGTACAAGGTAGATATGGACTCGCTGAGATGGCTGATAATTTGGGGACTGACCCTAGTCTGGACATGTCTCAACTCAATTCACACTAGTTACATTCTGTGTAAATGTATAAAGAGTTTTACTCCATTTTTAAAGGCTACGTGACCAGCGTCCGTACGTCACTTCCGTTTAGAGTACACCGGGAGGGCGCTGGTGTAAAAGAAAATAAAGACCTGTCTCCTTCCGTGTGACACTTCCGGTTCCGGTCAGCGAGTTGGGACAAGTGACGTCACATACATCGATGCAGGACTAGCTTCGAGCCTCGTTCTGGTCCTTTGTACAGACACGGCGTCTCACTCACGTCGGCAAAATCTCTTTTCTGTCAAACGGTTCGTAGTAAAAGGGAAGGCAGGACGTAGCCGTATCTCTCATTGCTCTTACTTAGTGGAGGGTCTTATAGCACAGCAGCATCCTCGGATATCATGTTAGGAGAGTGGCATTACGCAGGCACACCCCGTCGTTCTCCAAGCACAGACAGCCGACTCCTCCCGAGAGGCTTATGTGTTTGTGTGAACAAAGGCTCTGCTTGGAGAAGATCGCCCATCTCCTTCTGTCTTGATCGAATTTTCGTTGCGGTCGCAGTAAATATGGCAGGCTACATATTCAAGACCGCAGGCACCAGATATTCCTGCCATCCTAATCACATCAAGCAAATTTGAAACTATGAATGAAAACCGACTGTTAAAGGGAAACAAAATGGAGCAGGTAGAAAAGACTGCAGCGACACTGCTGCCCCCTGGGGGGACGCTGATTTGCTGTGTCAGATCGGCTTGCGCTGGTTCCCCTAGTCTCATGACCTGTCCAATAGGATTAGACGCCGGTGAGTTGGCCGCGCAGACTTGTGAGGCATGTAGCTTTCACCTGTTATCATCTACGGAGATAGGGTGTCACGTGGGGCACTGAGCGTCTCCCACCAGGCGCCGATGGAGCTCCCCCTGGTGGAGTGTGGGGCAGAAAGATGGTGAGAGGGTGGTCATTATTGTCTGTGGAGCAGATTATGAGAAGATCAATTGGCTCTGTGCGTAGTGCAGTGGCACGGTCTCGTGGGATTCGTGAGCCAACTCATATTCTATATATTCCTGAAAGGTGGAGATTCTTAAATGGAATTTCTTTTGAGGATGATGCTTACTTCATGGAAATTGGTCCGAATCGGTTTCACCACAGTTGCGAAACTGAACGAGCCTGACTAAATCTAGAACGAACATATCGTGGAGGAACACTCAGACTCTTGTTGGTGAAGGCCTCCTAAATGTGATACTGTCTCTGCTCATACAGTCAACAGGTTCAATAACTTAGCCAAAGGGTATAGTGCTCACGAAAACAAATGTCCTCCCACAGGCAAATACATGTTTGCCCGTTCAATAGTTCTTGAAATGATGAAAACCACTACATTGAATTATCTTGTGTTCATCTCTACCCATGCATGTACATAAATTAATTTCATGACCGCTCAGATTCAGATCTGATCGACGGGCCTTTTCCTTTCTCTCCTTTCTCCCTTACAATTACTCTATAACTGGTGCCAAGTCACCAAGTTCTTATCATCATCCTCAGCGACACTTACTCATTCATTCTCTACCAATACAAGGGAATTTTACCATTCATAATGTCGATGTGTGTATTAGCCACTTATTCTCTTCAACAATCATGTATATATCACTTTTTCCATTCTAAAGGCATGATGGCAGACCACTAGGTCTATGGCTGGTGAATTATTCCTAACAAAAAAAAAACAAAAAAAACTTCTGTCATGGTCTCGTGACGTTTTGCGTTACCTTTCATATGCATACACTATATCTTATTTTGAGCATTTCATATGGAAATAAACTATTGCTTGTATAGAGAACCTCTCATACTTCCTGTTCCTGTGTGGGAAGGAAAATATACTCATGAACTTGGAGAACTTGGTCATGATAAACGCACTACATCGCTCGCTGAAAGATTCTGTTTGGATTGTAAAAATGTAATGACCATTGAAAAACGAAAAAAAGAATGTGATTTCAGAATAGTTCCTCAAGATATCTCAGAGAGCTGTAGTGACCACCCACGGGTACTCAAAGCGATAAACGTCAATGGTCTCAGAAGAGACCGATTGTAAGACGCTATATACATGCATATATAATCCTGGGTGTTAAGTTGGATCAGAAAACAAACTCGCCACTTGGCGCCCTGCCAAGATCCAGCGTCGGGTCACGTGACTTGCAACAAGCCACGTGACCCAGCATGGTGGGCACCCCTCGCCCTACCGGGCACCAGCGACCGGAAAGAATTTCTTTAGGAAGAAAAGAAAAACATATTCAAGACTTGTTAAAACCTACCCTCTATGTATTTGCTTTTTAAAAGAAAGGCAGTAACAGAGAAATTCTGTTAGTCTCTCTGGTCTAAGATGGATGCTGTACGTTTTTCGTGTTTGTTGGTGTGTCTTTTACACTGCTAGATCAGAAGTATTTATTGGGTTAGGAAAAAGAATAACCCTGGGTGGGACGCTGGGTCGGACGCTGAATGTATAGTCCGTTGGAGGGCGCCACTGCTTGCCGGACTGGTTCCCCGCGAAAGGGAAATAG
This sequence comes from Alentia gelatinosa, assembly GCA_950022655.1. Lineage (NCBI taxonomy): Eukaryota > Metazoa > Annelida > Polychaeta > Phyllodocida > Polynoidae > Alentia > Alentia gelatinosa. Next base: position 8,482,866 of record OX465582.1, read on the forward strand.
ACTGTTCGCCCACTGAAGCGCCATTTCAACGGCGAACAGTGCCACGGAATAAAACGCTATTGTGAAACCTACTGGTTCCGGCGGAAATGAACAAAGGCTGCTGGGTAATTCAGGATCTTCCGTTCGGCTTAGCCGCAATGTGTTTTAAATGCCTGGCTACGACCGCAAAAATACTGCAAAACGACTGGTGTCATTCAGTGTGAGTGCATCCAAATGTTGAATGGACGAGACACCAGTGTTTCCTTTTATATGACGCTATTCAGACGCCATATTGGATACCTCATGGGGAAATGATACCGCCCGCACAGTGGGTTTACTGGAGTCTGATGTCCATTATGTATGTATATAAATATATATATATATATATATATATATATATATATATATATATATATATATATATATATACATATATATATATATACATGCAATATATTATATATAACATATATATTATAATATATATATATATATTACTGATATCACTTGACATGCAGTAGAACCTCGGTAAGCGGACTACCCTCATTTACGGACATAAGTTATCCATTTTGAGGGGTGTTCTACTTCACGGGGAAATACACATGTTCCTGCTATATGTTATGAATTGTAACAACTCATCAACTCATCCTACAATCATATTGTATTTGTTATTGTATGAACTGTAATGAAGCAACGAACCCAATAAAAAAAGAGACTCCTTGAGTGTGCAGGAGCAAAATCTGATACCATCATTACTGGTGAATTCTGTTCAATAGAAATAACCCATGAGAGACATGAAGTGGAGTGTTCCAGGTTATAGTGCCCCGAATTACGGGATGGTTCACCTAACGTGATAGAAAAAGGCCCGGCGTCCACCTACTACGATATGGCACCCATATGGTCTACGATGCACCTCCCGATACAAAATCAAAATCGCAGACATATGTCTACGATTTTCCACCTTCCCAATATGTCTCCGATATTTGCTTTTTGTATCGGTGCCATATCGGTAGCTATAAATTTCTATCTTAATAGGTGGACGCCAGGCCTACGCCTGAAGTAAGGGATTCTGTTCTGAGCAAAAGTGCTCGAGGTTGCGGGATGGTCCCTTATCGTGGTGCCCCGCTATCATGATTCTACTGTACTCTCTTCGTGGACTCTTCATGACTGATTTAGGCAATGGGGCCTGAGCAAGGATCGCCTCAGCCGGGTCGACTTGGCCCACCGCCTTCTCAACTCGCCCGATTACGCGATTTCTTATTGACCTTTCCTGCAGTGACATATGGCAAGCAAGCATTCCCTCACACACAACATGCCCCACCGGTCCCCCGTGCAACGAACCGACCTCGTGCTAACGTTTTTAAAACCAGTTACATACGGAGTGCACGGTGGAAGCGAAGCGTAAAAAGCGTGTTGCACCGTCCAAAATGTTCACTGGCAATACCCTACTATACCCTCCAAGCCCGAGAGTCCGGCATGGAAAACGGCGGCCGCCATCTTGTAACGCTGCATGGTAGAGCCGGAATAATCGCCCATTAAATATTTCCACCGGTCGCCCTTGTATAGAATCATTCTGGTTGGGTAAATATTAGAAATGAACGGCCGGACGGAGAAAACCTGTCCCATAGGCTCGTGTGTAGACACAACTAGTTTCACGGTCTCGCCATTATAGTTCACTCCCCCGTATCAATAGCAGCTATTGCGATAGTAAGCCAAATAAGTGCTTTGCGTAAAGGCTGTGAATGATGATTTAAGCCGGGTATTTGTATACGTTTCGGCTATGGTGTTAGTGCTATTATGGCGTCAGTTCCACTGCTGAGTGGAGGTGTGTGATAATATTGACCTGCCGATCGCTATTACGGCAGGCTTTACGAGAACTATCCGACCGAGGAAATGTTACGACAAAGCCACCATGTGTGCCTTGCTCGTAAATTCGTTCCATGATCCTGCTCAAGATTCAGGTTCCAGCCAGAACTTAAAGCAGTGTACTAAGACGCCACTAGCTGAATGAAGATCATTCACTTGATAACGGAATGAATAAATTTTGCGAAAAGTTGTGATCTGTAACACCATTCATGGAACATTAACTGTACCCCTTGGTTTAAATAAGAACCATGTTAAAAGAATTATCTGAGTTAGTTCTGTGTGTAACTTTATACGCCTTTGATATGGAAGTAACGTATAGAAATGAATGAACGTATAGTTCTATGAATGATCTATCTTGTGCCATTTTCATATCAGTGACAATACGTTGATCATTACCACAGAATACCTGAATATAATTTACAAATTAATTTTAACAATTAGACTATTCTTTTAATTTCAAATTTTGGCTTTGACCTCCGTGAATCAGCAATGGTAATATGCATCCCTGAAGCTATTACCTTAATATAATATTATATCAGTTATGAACACACCTAATATGACACGTTCTGCAAAAGAACTGATTCCTTCACAAAACTATGTCCCATGTATCGACATCCCACAGTGTTTCTAGTGTATCGCAGGTATTCTGTGTCCTTATTTTGTCGCAGTGTATCGTAAGCATGTCATGTAAGGTGGTGTCATCACTTTAGACATAATAAAAGAGACACAGGTGCATACAGCAAATTACCAACCGAATGCGCTTCGGAAATGTTATTTATTGGGAATTAAGTCTGATAGGGTTGGAGATGGTGAAAAGCCTTAATGTTGAATGGTAAATTACAGCACGTACAGACCATGAGTCGTCCCAATTGACATTTGAGCACGTTTTGATGCTTATATCAGTGTATTTTACATTCTATCCTTAAGCATACAAACCGGCGTGAAAGCAAACAACCACGTATCACAAACTCCCCTATCGTTATGATGTTAAAATCTTCATCGCACGGTATCTGCAGTACAATCTCCCCCTGTATCATGAAACTTAAAATATTCAATGAATGTATACATATACCTGTTGACAAAGCATTGTCTCTATCACGATATTAAAATTGTTTATTGTATGTGTACAGCTGTGGCACAAACTCGCTCTAAATGGTGATAATATTCAATATGCATATACCCGCTGCTAAAGTTTTATCTAGATCTGTATGATTTTATTTACATGTGTATACATCTGAGGCACTAAAGTATCACATATTTAGAACCAAAAAGGCAATTTATAAAGAATAGGATGAGATATGCTTTACAGTGATAGAAATACTCATAACATGCCAGAAGGTAGAACTTAGATCCGACTGCAAAGGTGCATGTATGTACAACGAAGAAGGTTTGGATATATATACATATATATATATATATACATAATATATATTTATATATGTTTAGGAGGATGGTATCAGAGAAGTCGTCAGTTTATAGTGGCTAAAGGGCATCAATTCACCTGAGCTGGTGTAGGAAGGATGCATAGGGAAAACAGAGAAGTAGTTTGACATTTCCAAACATCCTGTCAGATTACTGACATTATCATTAGTATCCGCCTCCTTTAGCTTTCCGTGTCTGGCCATGTCTCGGTATATCCGCTAGTCAGCTCACAGGTTTCTGACTGTATATTGTATGACCATTAGGCCTGGCGTCCACCTACTACGATATGGCTCCGATATGGTCTACGATGCACCTCCCGATAAAAAATCAAAATCGCGTCGGAAGGTCACCTAATTTTGGGGCAGTTGACCACGTTTCTGCGATTAGACACCGATAAAAACCCCATGCAATGCGTGGTGGATTGGCATGTCTAGACATATGTCTACGATTTTGCACCTCCCCGATATGTCTCCGATATCTGCTTTTTATATCGGTGCCATATCGGTAGGCCTAACTCTCTATCGTAGTAGGTGGACGCCAGGCCTTAACAGCAGATAGTACACTGAACTAAGTCATTTATATATATACAAAATTGATTTTTTTTAATTTTTAGCAAAAACTTTATTCAGCATAACAAAAATACAATGGTATATTTTCTTCACGGACATGCAATTTTGGTTAGAAAAGTGTGCTCTCTCAGTATAAAATTGAATTTAATGTTTCAAACAACTATCAAACGCCAGTCTCGGTGGTTGAGTTCATTGATTCGGTTTTGTTCACCAAAACCAAATACACTTCCTTGTGACAACAAAAATCTTGGTCAGATCGATGTTCTAAGTCATTTGTTTTTTTCCTAGCTTTCATTGTAATTATACTGTTAGCACCGTGGTTATTCCTCTAGTAATGTCCATTTCAAAATCTCTATATGGCAACTGCAAGAAAGCTCTTGTCAAAATATATACCCCCACATAGATAATCTAAAGCATGGTCTGTTTATAGTGAAGTCACAAGAGTGTAATCTACTCTGTCTAGGACTCATCGACCGGAAGTAAACTTTGAGCATGCGCGCTGAGTCGCTGGTACTGGTTTGTGCTCCTTCTGTGGGCATCTCACGCTGGTAACAAGTGAGGGCCGGAATACTATCCGACGCAGATAAGCAGAGACTGGGGGAACTGTGTCCTGTCTGTCTGTGTGTCTCTCCTTACAATGTGTAAGGGTGGGCCCTCAATGCGATAAGTCTAGACATTATAACGGAACTGCAGTTAGAACAAAGCAATTATACAGGCATCTGAGCAACGTATAATACTACCAGTGTCTGCGCAGTATAGAACTAGGTGGTCTTATTCTGGCAAAAAAGCTAAAATATCAATTGAATGGGCTCTAGGAAGAAGTAGGTTTAGATTAATCTGATTCAAATAAAGTTACAACAAGAGGAATGGTTTAGTTTGTAGGGCCTTCCGCTATGATAGTATGAGGAATATCTCCATCCATTCTGTATAAATGGTTCCTAGACTGGCCACACGCACTTCAGATTGGTGGGAAGAATGCAAACCTTAAAAATGAGGGCAGGATCGCCTGGGAGTTCAGTGCCCTGGGACCTGTTTCAGTAGTTTCGTGACATGTCTAGATGGCGTCTGTGACACCATACGGACAGATCACAAGATTGCAGTCGATGACACACAGAGTTTCACTCATTTCTCGTAGGAATTAAGCAATGACACTTTAACATGAGTAGGGGATTCATATAATCAATAATCGTTCCAAATATGGAGAAGATTGGCCACTTCAATCTTCAGATATTTGCTAGTCTTTTTCCGTTGTTGCTTGCACTGTTGGTGCCGCTGTTGATGTCTGTCTAGGCCTAATGTCACGAGACTACTGAAACAGGCCCCTGGTCTGTCAGTGTCGTAACTTGGTCTGCCGGCCCACCCAGGAAAAAATACTCAGTCACTTAGTTCAGCTACTACAATAAGTAGAGCTCTGGCAATTTTCTTGACTTGAACTCAAAGATGCAATTCTAGTATATGCCATTGCATCTGTATCATGGCTGAATAACTTATATGTACTTTACAACGGAAACACCTAAACCTCCCTTCCGGGTGGAAAGGCAGGATGAAGGCAGTGGGAGTGGACTGAGACAGGAGGATGGGGCCGAAGTGGATCTGAGTAAGTGTATGTATGCATATCACAGTCTGGTCAGTGGTCTCAATGACAATACAAACAGTCAGGGGGAGGGTTCAGTGACTGGTGGTAGGTGTAGGGCGACTATATACCCATGTCTGGCTCACAGACTACAATACTATCGTAAAACCGGATGAGTTTTAATCTGGGCCCCCGTATGCGACAACTGGAGTTTTGGCTCGGGATATCACTCGGCTCCGCCTCGTGATATCACTACACCAAACTCCAGTTGTCGCATACGGGGGCCCAGATTAAAACGAATAAGGTTTTGATTTTATCCTACCCCCTGTGAACGATATTTTTATGTGAGGATAATGACAAAAAACATGATATAAACTTTCTGAAGTCCTCCATATAGCTCTCCTTGCTGCTCTGAAGGTGCTTGGAACTACTTTCAGCTGCTGATCTCTGATTGGTCCATTTTTTGTACGCTCCTAGGAGCGATTTTCTATCCGTATGCGACATACGGGCGCATACGGAAAGTCAATGTTAAGCCTATGGGATTTTATATTAGGGGTAGGATAAATGTATAGACATAAACTATACAGTGTTCCACGCTCGCCGTTTACAGATTCGGCAGCAGGGGGCCTTCACGATGACTGCCCATTATAGGCAGGGCAGCTTCAATTCCCCCATAGAATAGGGTATCCTAGAGATTAATACCAAATTACGCAGTAACTTCTGATCTTAGCAAGTTATCGATAAATATCTCTTTAGATATTTAGTCGTACTCTACGCAAACGCCCAATGTTTCTGTAAGAATTAGAGAGCAACAAGTTGATGTTAGGGGGTTGAGGAGGCAGAGTATTCAACATACTGTGTGAGACTCTTTGAGATTATATGTACACAAACCTATTGAAAATGGACATTAATAAATGTTGAAACCCTAATAGTTACCACTATAACTGAGGCGTGTTTAACCTCGGTTATCGGAGTTGGTGGCATCTTGTCCTCAGAGGCCAGATTTGAGACATTTTTGTCTGACCTACCTCCGTGCCTTTAAGACTATTTCTTCCAATCTCTTTCTGAGGGCTTTATCATTGTACACTCGCCAACAGTTCTTATCAACCCAGATAAAGCCACGCGAGCCATACTGTCTTCAGTCCAGCACTAACCGCCTGTCATGTCTCCGCGCCGGTAGTGACAAAAACCCTCCGGCAAGGGAGTCCAGTGTAAACGGACTTCGGCAAAGGTCGTGTTTGGTGTCCACTGTGTGCACCACGTGACATCGGTATCACGTGACTGTCCATGGGCGTCGGAGAACGGGTTCATCCAACACCCAGACAACGGCATTGCTCTCTTTGTCAGCAAATCTTAGGTCGACATTAATTGTTGGACATATGATACTCTGCATTGTCCTTTTCACCCTACCACCAGCTGCTGCCACAACTGCCCCTCTCTTTTTACATAGAGGCCTAATTGGCTTGGCGTAATTGGCTATGTGATTAGCGCTGGAACATCGAAAACCCCTTATTATCGCTCACATCATGGACGCCCGCCGACAATCGCTCACTATGGTTGCGTTTAAACTGCGTCATCAATTACTGTGATTACGTCATTATCTGAGGTGACCTTTCCGGTTGAGTTGTTGAGTCTGATGTGCGATACTGGTTAATTATATTGAATCTGCTTGTGCTGGTTCACAATACAGAGCGGAATCTAATATCCGCTGATGGTATAGAGAAGGAAAAAAGTAACCAAGATGGCCACAGATATGAACCTCTCTGATGATACAGAACAGAGAGCCCATTGAACGTTTGATGTGGGAGATGGATAAAAATTATCTAACAAATATCTCTATGGACTACACATACTATCCATGTACATGTAGTATAATGGACCTCAGATATGTTTCCGTTTCTTTGCTGCAATTATATTTACGATGGTAGATTGTTTGAGATCAATGCAAGTACCAATGGCAGTTTCCAATCGTATCAGACAATTTGACCGAGTATAATTGATTGAACATCCTCAAAATAGCAGCCTCAAAATACCAACCCTTTCATTTATGGTTTATGGATTTTCATGTGAGAATGTGCATCGTATGGTATGGCAAACTCTATTCAGCCATGGCTGCTCGGTTCTTGTGTACTAGAGTGGCGTCACTCATTTCGACTAATAGGAACGAAATTATTCCCAGTTAACGATGCTTAACAACCTGGTAAGTATTCTTGGAAACCTTGATAGTCTTCTCATTGGTCGATCGAAAGGGTATTGCGTAATAGCAAAAGTGTAAGCCATATCAAAGGTTTGTCGCATCATTAGAAGGAAAAGTTCTGGGAAAAAAAGTCCGAAAATGTAAATATTGGCATTGTATGAAAAAAATATGAATGGCTTTTCAGGAATTTGGTAAATTGGTATGTCAGGTTTCCAGACATTGTGCAAGTGACCTACATAATAATTGACACACTGCGGTGTGTCAGTTCAGGCAGTCTAGAACTGGTTAATAGCTGTAAACAGTGGTGAACAGTCCAAGTAGATGAGAAAAAATATGCCGATCCAATCACAATTATGCGGGGTTGGCGGGAGGAACAAAGTCAGTACAGACATGGCGGCGGGGGTATAGTGCGGTGACATCACGAGTGTTCTCCTGAGCAGTCTAAAGAAGAAACCAACAAGTTTTATTCAAATTCGTCGTTCTTCACGAGTTTGATGCGGAGTGTTATAAACGAGGCGACAGCCGAGTGAATTTCACGTAGCATTAAAACGAGTTGGAGAATGACTTCTTTGACCAAAACGAGTTGCTTTCTGTATTTATCTCGCCCCTCTACACACTAAAAGAATGAACAACACACAAGATATCAACCGTGGAGAACGGACTGCAATACTTGTAGGGGCATGGAGGACGAGTCCCAAATGTCAAGCCCATGGACATTTATCATTTATTCCAGGGGTGAGATAAAGGGTGGGTGGCGCTTGGCGCTTGGTGGAGAAAGATGGGCAGGGCCTATGTGAATAGCAAGCCTCCAGCATGTGGGCCGCGGGGTGCACTGGCGTCAGCGCACGATAGGTGAGGAGCAAGGAGCCTTGCCACCCGAGGGCGCCACCGCAGAGTAGAGCCGGAGACGATGATGCCACCCTTTGGGTAAGGTGAAAAACTGTGATGCAAGCATTATGCAACCAGTATGGGCGTAAGGAATATGGCAACAATTCAGCTCCTTACCCCGTTCAAAAGGTGTCCTCGCGAGTTGTTGGACCAGAGCAAGTTATTGTAGGTATATGTGAGTGCCTCCAAGCCATGGCCGGGTCCAGGTGGTCGCACGCCAAGGGGACCAAAAATTGTTGGCACCTGAAAAACGCCCGTTTGACCATCGAGGTCATTCCAAGTTCTCCTCACTCTCTGTTGGTGGGTTTCACTGGTGGTTCTGAGCTATTTAACCTAGTCCTTTGCTCTTTTGAAATTTCAACTTGTGGTTTTTTTCTGCCTGAACACCTTAACGAGAGAGGTCAGTGCAACTGGCGCCACAGGAACGGCGCTGCTAGGAACGCGGGGAAGCATCGTAGAAAATGCTGAGACCGGTAAAACTGCCCCAAAACAAAATCCGCACAGGCACGAGGAAGAGTGCGTGCGGCAGTGACATCATGAGAGCTCTCCTGGGCAGTCAGGTGGGGTCGTTGCTGGGCCCTCCCGCATTGCAACATTTACGGCTCACAAGTTCGCAACAATTGACTAATGCAGGTTATTTTTATCATGGATAAGCAAAACAGTTCTGCCAGTGGCAGATCTTCCACTGTATAGCTGACAATACCAGCAGGCCTTCACAAACGTTTGTACATTCACAGCTTACATACCAGAACTTTGTACAGTGTTTCATGATAATAATGATGACAATATCACACCTCTTTACAGTATACAGATATATATTGAGACAAAACTGTGCACAGTGTGTCAGTGTTAACGCCATTGATACACTAAGTATCTTGTTTTTATTAACCTTTTGAATCTTTTAACAGTGGGGACGCTTTGTACTATACACCTGTGCCTTAAAATACTCCAAATACCAACCTCTGCTATGCAAGTGGTAGTTTCGATGTACCACATACTGTGCCGTTATAGCGACGTACCACCATACTTTTCTCCGCCCGGATGTTCTGCTACGCGCTGCTGTCAGTGAATCTGGTTGGAGAGTGTCGATCACGCATGCGCGTAGTGCATATCAGAATAGGGCTTCCGGACTTCCAGTCGACTTTGATTTTCGCTTCTACATCGTCTAATTTTGGTAAGTTTTCGAATATTTAAGAATATTTAGAGGTGTATAGTACAAGTGAAACTTGTTAACCTAGGTTAACTAGTTTCCCTAAAGTACCTCTATGCTTAGGTCATTCCAACGATTGACTCCTCTGTGAAGTGGTGACTTTTGGTACTCACTATTTTTAGACCTTCTAGGTGTGACCTTGATGAAGATGAAGTAAACAAGTTTCTTTACGAATGAAATATCATAGGTTAGAATGGTACTGTCACACCAGTATAGTCACAACCACTGGTATTGGAGAAACAGTGGTATGTTAAATGGGATTCACACGATGGGATTCATGTACCTCACAGGGTTCAAAATCTCATGCGATTTTGTTCCTTTTTAGGGGGAAATGTCTTTAATAATTACAGGGGGGGGGGAACATGTATCAGGGAAATGGAACCCTATGATTTTGAGGAAGAAATTGTGTTCAGGTACAGAATCTCAGCAGGATTTGTCTCAGAAAAAGACCCTGTGAGGTACATGTATCCCATCGTGTGAATCCCATTTTATGGTGTATTCTGAGTCCGTCAACTCATCCATAACTGGATCTCTATTTGTAATCGCCTCATAGAGAAAACGCCCCACAGCGTGACTCCAATTCCAAGGGCTGAGGAAGGAACATTAATCTGACAAAACACTCCTCACGGCAGAAAACAGGGGAATTAAAAGGGGCAATCACTTTGCATAAGAAAATATATGGGCACAGAAAAAGCTCTATCACCAAAAGCAACCATGTCCTAATGAATTTAGAATTGAATGTGCACACTGTTTTGTTCCATTTTAGATGAAAAATACACGTGCTTTGCTGGATATTATCACCAGATATTTTGGTGTTCTAAATAAAGATTTCTTTTCGGCTCTTAGTACGCACTAGAGTTTTCTTTTATCAAATAACATTATGTTGTATAAAACATGACGAGCATATTGCGCGTTAAGAGCAGCTCAAAACCATGGGCATCACTAATAGGTCATGACTGCCCTTATTACATGGCATTTATTGGCCATAATGGCATTCCACAAAATGTGTAAAACGCCCATAAAATGCAAACATAAAAATTCCTTGTTTCTATCTCAATTTCAGACTTCCATGGTCAGTGTCTTTTTAAATGGACCTTGTCGTTTGAACATGTTCAGGTGGTAACTAAACCTCTCCTTATTCAGGCTCTGGTGGCGCCTCTAGCGGGGATTCCGTGAGTTTCAGCAGTCAATGGACGTTTATTTCCAACATCTGTGTTTAAAAGTGAGCTGATGGTTGTTTAACTTAAAATCAGGGTACTGTTAGTACATCACGGGTTATACTAGACTGGCCTCAGTCCCTGCATCCTACCCCTCCACCCCTTCTGAGTGACACAGGGACTGGTCTCATCCGTAAACGGCCGTGTAGACTGGCGCGATGTAGCGCCACACTCCCCAAGCAGAGGTCTGCTACTGGTCAGGAAATCTGCTTGGAGATTGATACCCTCTCACTTTGATCTCAATCGAGACATAGTCAGGAGTAGGCGAAATATATTGCTATGAAAACACAGGCAGGCAGGGAACTGGAGGAGGTGAGGGGGGAGGGGTAGAGGGAGGTATAGGGTTACAGGGAGTGGCTTGGGGTCATAAACAGGAGATTCTGGTCAGAGTGGACAAGTCTTTGATTCATGGGCCAGTCAGAGAAGGACACATGCTATGATGAATTTTATTCCGATTTTCTTTAATCGTTTAATGAATGTTCATAATCAAAGACTTGAGCAAGTCTAGGGTTATACATGTAATATGATGACAAATGCATTGTACAGTAAAACCCCGCTTAGCAGACAACCCTCCATTGCGGACGCACACAGATTCCGGTTGCAATGTGGTCTGCATAACGGTGCATAATTACAGTAGAATAGGGTCGCGTAACACGCCTCGTCTCCAGTCATACAAAATTACAGTAGAACCCCGTTAAAACGGTCACACTCTTCAATTCCAAGCCAAAATGATTGTAATTGCAGGCTGTCCCACAAAACGGTGTACAATAAACAAGGACAGGTCGATTCCATTCTACGCAAAAATTGGCCCCAGTTGCGGGCTGGTCCCCTTAACAGGAGACTATGTCTACTATGTCCACTATACTATGCGAAGTTATCCTCATTGGGATTTATGTGAATATATCGTATGCATAACATACTTATACACGGCTGACCATAAAAGTGCTTCGTGTTGTTTTACTTACGACAACCCACTTAGCAATGTCAGCAACTTGTGGCTGGTACTAATGCACTACGTTTCCTCTATTCCCTGGAAAAACATTATAATTAGTTTTCATGTTAATATTATTGATGTATAATGGTTGAGAAAGTGGTCCGCTTCAAGTTCGTTGGTTTGATTTGACGCCCAGTTTACCATTACAGGTTCTTACCAGACTTTCTCATGGTTCTTTTACACCACAAGGGTGGTGATCGAATCTATGTAATAAATTAAGGTAAAAAATCTCACGCCCGACACGTTTACCGAGGTGAGCGTTCTTTTACTTCCCACACCACATAGACATGGTATGAGAAGGATTGGCTTTTGATATAGCAGTACATCTACCACTGCTGGGGATGAAGGAGAAAAGCAGCCGCAGTGGGGCTCGAACCCACAAAGTCCTACAATCTTGGGGCTACAAGTCCTGTACCTTAACCACTGAGCTAACTCCCCATCCCCGACCACGTCAAGGGGACTCAATTCCTGGCCAAAGTGCTATAGAATAAATAGACAATATTGCCTGTTCCATCACCATAAAAGTGTTCTGCACCCTATATATCTGCACTTTCTAAAGTAGACAAACAACTTGCTCTACTGAAGAACTCAAGTGTTATAACATGTCCTCAGATAAGAAATAAAACTTTCAAGTCACGATGAAGACTTCAACCTTCCCCTTTCCACTACTGCATCACGCCCCAACCAGACACCTGTCCTTGAGGGAACGCCTTCTGGGTCAACTCTGGGCAACAGGTCCGTTATAGGGCACCCCACCTCCTTGAAGCACCCCAACACCACCCCTGTAGCACCCAGAGTCCCCTGAGGGTCCGTCCGGGTCAGCCACCCTACACCACGTGGGTGACCTTGGCGTGACCTCTGTGTTTGCCTCACGCAGCTGATCCAACACCGCCAGGTCTTTGTGTGGGGATGTTTGCCGTTTAAAGCCGGTGGCCACGTGAAAAACACCACAAACGTAGGGAGGAACGGCGAACGGGCTGGATGCATAGTGAGGGCTATCATCAAAGACTCTCTCAGTGACCTTAGCATGTGATAGTGCATGGTAGGAGTGGTGTGGAGTAGTGAAAATGTGAGCCAGACATTTAGGGCTACAAATACTACGGAACTACCATCACAGACCCTGTCAGTGACCTTCGCATGTGATAGTGCATGGTAGTGGTGGTGTGTGGTAGTGATAGGGTGGGCCTTTTTTAAAAATTTTTTTATTGTCAATGCCTCTCAACTGAGTTTTTCAGGCATCTATAGAAGATACATGTACATAAGTTGCGTGGTACTCACATATATATATTGGTCACTAGTACAATGTAATGAATTAGAGAATAGAGTAATAATAATGAGATGATTATTATGTCAGTCCATTGTATCAATTAATATATTAGTCCATATCTGGTTTGAATTTCTTACTGTCTATTTTCCATGTGTGGCCTCACAGTGAAGGCCACTGTGTACTGACTGCACACTGAGAACTACCATCACAGACCCTGTCAGTGACCTTAGCATGTGATAGTGCATGGTAGGAGTGGTGTGTGGTAGTGATAGGGTGGGCCTCACAGGGAGGGCCACCAATACTGACTGCACAGTGGGAACTACCATCACAGACCCTGTCAGTGACCTTAGCATGTGATAGTGCATGGTAGGAGTGGTGTGTGGTAGTGATAGGGTGGGCCTCACAGGGAGGGCCACCAATACTGACTGCACAGTGAGAACTACCATCACAGACCCTGTCAGTGACCTTCGCATGTGGTAGAGCATGATAGTAATGGTGTGTGGCACTAGAAGGGTGGGCCACACGGTGAGGGCCACCAATACTGACTGCACAGTGGGAACTACCATCACAGACCCTGTCAGTGACCTTAGCATGTGATAGTGCAAGGTAATGGTGTGGTGTGGTGGTCAATGGACCACACAGTGACCTTATTGTGTGGTGATGTTTGGTAGTGGAGGGTTTGACTGCATAGCGATAACTGCAATTATTGAATCTGTCTTTGACCCAATAATGAGATGTGGGCTACACAGTGAAGGCTGCTAACACTAAGTTAGTCATTGACCTTATGGGTTGGTGGTATATGGTAGTGGAATGGGCCGTTCAGTGAGGGCCACCAATACCGAGTTTTTGAGTGACCTTATGGTTTGGTGGTGTATAGAAGTGATGGGTAAGTGCATACACAGTGAGCGCCCCAAAGAATGAGTCAGTAAGTGTAAGTGACCTTATTGGTGGTGGTTTGTTGTGGTGGAAGGGTAGGCTGTATAGTGAGGGCTGTCGGCATTGAATCTGACATTAATCTGATAGGGAGATAGTGCATGGCAGTGGCAGAGTGTGGTGGTGCTAGATAGGTGGGCCACACAGAGAGGGCCACCAACTATGAATCTGTCAGTGACCTAATCATGTTGTGGTGTGTGGTAGTGGAAGGGCAAGCTGCATAGTGAGGACTGCCGTCACTGACACATTCAGTTACCTGATGGTATGGTGGTATCTAGTGAGGGTATCTGGTGGTGGTGTATGGCGGTGGTATCTAGTTATGGAGTCTGGTGGTGGTGTGGTGGTGGTATATGGGGGTGTTGTCTGATGGTGTTATCTGGTGGTGTTGTCTGGTGGTGTTGTTTGGTGGTGTTGTCTGGTGATGTTGTCTGGTGGTGTTGTCTGGTGGTGTTGTCTGGTGGTGTTGTCTTGTGGTGTTGTCTTGTGGTGTTGTCTTGTGATGTTGTCTGATGGTGTTGTCTGGTGGTGTTGTCTGGTGGTGTTGTCTAGTGGTGTTGTATGGTGATGTTGTATGGTGATGTTGTCTGGTGGTGTTGTCTGGTGGTGTTGTCTGGTGGTGTTGTCTCATGGTGTTGTCTGGTAGTGTTGTCTAGTGGTGTTGTCTGGTGATGTTGTCTTGTGGTGTTGTCTCATGGTGTTGTCTCATGGTGTTGTCTCATGGTGTTGTCTCATGGTGTTGTCTGGTGGTGTTGTCTTGTGGTGTTGTCTCATGGTGTTGTCTGGTGGTGTTGTCTAGTGGTGTTGTATGGTGGTGTTGTTTGGTGGTGTTGTATGGTGGTGTTGTCTGGTAGTGTTGTCTCATTGTGTTGTCTGGTGGTGTTGTCTGGTGGTGTTATCTGGTGGTGTTGTCTGGTGATGTTGTCTAGTGATGTTGTATGGTGGTGTTGTCTGGTGGTGATGTCTGGTGGTGTTGTCTGGTGGTGTTGTCTGATGGCAGTCCTGTGTGTGTTTGTTATGGTTTGGGGTGGTGGGCAAATGGGCCGCAGAATGTGATGATGGTGATAATAGTGTTTTACCTCGTACCAATGGTCAGCATGATTTGGTTGTGCTGTAATGGTGACGGTAATGGTAATATTGAAATTGTCATTTACCAGGCTTTTCCGCCACCCAACACCATTTTCCAAACATCCCCACATTAATCTTCACCCGGTGAAATGTTGACAGTTCCATCGTCATATCTCATTTTCCTTCCACGTATTTGGTTCACTTCACCCTCCCCCGTTTCTTACTACAAATAGCGGACCTCATACCGCCGACCCCACTCTCACCCCTGGTCCACTCGCAGCCCTTAGGGCGCAGATTGAGGACCAACTGATGACAGCAGCGTCAGCGTAGACATTTCTCTTTCTGTCCAGTTTTAAATAAAAACATGAAATATAAGAAAATTAAGATTTTTTTTAAATACAAACAACCAGAAAGATAAATAGCAGGAACAATATCTGAACAAAAAATAGTCCAAACACAAGCAAAATAGAAAACCCACTGCCAATTATAATTGGGCGTGGAGGGAGTTGGGGCGTAGTGCGTTGTGGTGATGGACGGGTTACAACACACTCGAGTTCGTGAATGCAGTGTGACGCAGTCTGTATAAGAAAAGGCACAGAGTTCTACAATAAATCGAGGCTACTCTCATCCGTACACTGTTATCTGGCTTTCGCTAGTGCTACGAAGTTAGTCCAAAACATGGGCGGATAAGGGCCATACATAAAGTACGCAGTGAGGGGGTTCGGGGTTCGGGGAAAATATTTTCTATAATATCGTAAAACTGGATGAGGTTTAATCTTTTCCACCGTATTCCACGACTGGAGTTTGGCAAAGTGACTTCATGAGGCACAGCCGAGTGAAGTCCGGAGCCAAAACTTCAGGAGTGGAATGCGATGGACAAGATTAAAACGAATCAGGTTTTGATTTTATCCTACTCTATCTCCTCGATTTTGGAATATTACGTGATAACAAAGCTGTATGCCACTAGTGGCATATAAAATTCCGTATGCCAGTCAGTGTGGCATACGGAAACCCAATGTTTAGTCTATGGGATTTTATATTAGGGGTAGGATAATTTTGCGTGCATCACTTCTGGACAAAACGAACGTCTACGCTGACGCTGCTGTCATTATTCGGTCCTCATCCTGCGTCCCCAAGGGGTATACATTGTCCTGTGCGTGCCTCTATAGGTGTCGATGCAGTCCAAATGCCATAGACCCTATTGAGGTATCCCAGAATTCAGTCTGTTTACAGTTCCCGGTGCGCGCTGGTTACCGACGTTATATGGTAATAGACCCTTGACCCGTAACCCACAATCATTGCTTTTTGACGGTTTTTATAAATCTTCAAATGGAAAAACCGATGTCAGAAATGGAAATTTCAGCTATTTCTACATGTAAACCCGAAATTCTGTTCAGGTTACTCAAATATAAATAGGAAAACTGTGGTTCATGCGATCGTAGTGTACCCAAGTACTTGCGAGCGGAACTTGTCTTTACCCTGGGCGATAATCGGGAGACGAGTAACCTCTGGAGGGCGTATACCCGAAATAATTTACAATGTTCATTGTGTGCTAAATTACGAGCAATACTTTTTTCTTTCCTTTCAGATCACACTCAATGTATTGAAACATTTTTGATGAAACATTCTTGTAATATCTGAAAAAGACAGCTTTAGAACTGGTTCAAACTGGCCAAGCCAACCACGTATGAGGCATTTCGTATTCCGGTCGGGCGTGACCTTCTTCAAATAGGTTATCACACCTCTCCTGAATAGGACACAGATGTGTTTTCATCCACAGCATTAGTGCTGTGTATACCGAAGAATTCACATGGATTTATGCAGGACTGAGATCGTAATCGTTTCTCACTACCTTTCTTTGGTGCACCTATGCGTGCTAAATACCAGACAAATACAATGTCTTTTGTATGAGACCAGCGCCCTCACACCAACAGGTCGCAGAGTGTTAAAAAAAATGTCTTCTGCTGAGGAAAAAAATGGCGTCTGCCCAACGTGTCTTCTCCGTCAGGTCTCCAATAGAATAGTGTGTGCCGCTAAAGGTAAAGAATGTCGACCATGTTCTTCTTTTCAGACGACAGGAAGTTCATCACAGTCAGTGGGTGTATCTACTAAACCGCAGACATCAAGACAACATGGGCATTCAAATCCAAACATCGTGTAAAGAGCAGGAGTTGTTGTCTGATTAAGCGAGGCCAAGGGTAGCTTGGTTTGCTCGGGTTATGAATTACGCGGGTTTCTCTGGTATCCATTTTTTTTGCCTATTTGATATTATGGTGGTTTTCTCTTTTGAACCTGGGAAAGACATATATACTGAAAATGCCTCGAGGCATTTTCTCGGCGTTTAAAAAAGACAGAAGTTGATTTTGAAGTAAACAATTCATATAGTTTCATGATTCTTTTTCAAGATAGATGAATCCTATGAAAGGTTATCGTCAAAACTTGTATCCCATTGAGTTTGAATCGCGATTCAAATGAGATGGGATCGGGCACTGACCCTAAACTTGAATAGGTTTCTGAATTTAACTCACCCTTTACATTATCTAATGGGCTAACCTTTGTGACATATTTCCCATTGAGTATTTTTCCAAGATATGAGTTCCCAGTCTATTTGAAAAAAAATCCATGGGTAAGATAAAAAAAAACAATACCATCATTCTAATTAGTTAGAATAGTGTAACCAAGAAAACCCTGCATACTAGGTGCATGCGACGTTATATAATCATATTTAGGTCCGTCAATCAGGTCGATTCAAAATTATGCTCAGGATTAGACTAGGGTGCAGGACTGATTGAGTTAAAAATAGAAAAAGTCCTCACTCTCACGCTCAAGTTTTCCTGGGTATATGGCCTGCTAGGGTCGAAGGGACACATTTATCTGCTGCATACTACCACTGCCTAACTTATCTGGGACCGTGCAACCATGACGACACAGCGTCCATGACAACTATCCCTATCTACAGGGTCACGTGGCCGCTGGGTGATAAGAATTGCGTCACTTCCGGTGGGGTCCCCCCGAGGGGATTCCCACACCAGGCGGTGTGGGCGGATAAAAAAAACCTGGTTGTTTATCTCTGGTAAAACACCAGGCCCTCTGGGAAATGAAGCTTATTTGTTAATGGAAACTAAGCCCTTCTGGTCTCGTGTGATACTAATTAGGGCGGTTTTGATGTTGTAAACACGACGGAAACAAAGTCCGACGCTCGTAGCATCCATTCCCGCCGGCAGGAACAGCGCCGCAGTACAACCGCCCGACGGTAAATATGGGCAGACGACAATTGAACCGATCCGCTTGTAACCAGCGAGCATTTTCGAGTTCTAGTTAAAAAGGCCTCTGGGAACTAAAGAGAAACCGCGGGAACCGCGCTGGTGCACACAACCAGAAGGAGACACATGCTGCTGGGAAACCTAGTTGATGTCTAGTGAACTGTGCAGGATCCGTATTCGAAAATATATTTCTTATTGCTCCTTGACTCACAAACTGTTTCTGAGGTTTGATCTGGATTCATTCTATTCGAAATCGCCAAGAGGCTCTTTGGTGATGCTTGCAAGGTGTGAGTTTCCTGGTATCCCAAACATATAATTTCACGATAAAATTCCTATGTTAAGTGCATCCTCTTTCAACTAAATTATCCTACATGGTAGGCCATAATATGTATCGTCTAGAGGCAGCTGGAACATTTGAAAGAAATACCCAACACATCTCGCGTGATTTCTCATTAACACCCAATATCGTGGGGGTATTTGAATCGGCCAAGAAATGGGTCAATTTTAAACAACAAGAAAAAAATTAGGGACTCCAAAACTAGACTGAAACAAATAGTAATGGAGGTTGGAGTGGGCGAATAATGTCTCACTGGTTCCGGCATTTTAGGGGAATGGCGCATAAGATAAATCCTATTCATTATTAAGTTATATCCCCATATCCTATGAATACTACGAGCATGGCAGAATGGCTAATGGCAATACCTAGTGTTTGATGCATAGTACGTCTATACAAAGAAAGATCCCACAATGTACAAAACTTAAGTGTTGGAAGGTAGTCAGTTATTTGGTAAAATTTAACTTAATATAGAGTAGTCGGTTCCGAGGGAAGGGGGTGCACTTTCCGGAGTGGTCCCCTTTGCGTGGTAGTCCGCTACTGGATTTCTAATGTATAAGAGGCATAAAGTACGTTAAAGGATACGAATTAATCTCACTGTAAGATCTGGTCCACTATTAAGGATAGACGGACCCGTACCAGATAGATCCCCTATAAGCTGTGACAAAGGGATAAGGCCATCTTCTATACAGCCACCCCTCCCCCCAGCAGATTAGCCCTATTCCTTACATTCAATTTACCGCCGTCTTTATCGATCTGCACTGCCGGGCTGGCGAATGAAGGCCTCAAACCCGGGCTCCAGCCTTAGACACCCCTTTGTTTGCCACAAATACATTTTTTAGTCCAGATTGGGACTACTTGCAGTTTCTCTCTTTGCATCGCATTCACATGTAGATTTATCGATTCATCACTAGCTCATTCTGCTCAAAGGGAGAGGGTGGGTGTGGTGGGAGGGGGCCTCTGTAATTGTTTCGCTTGAGATAGGAATGAAGAGGATCTGGTAGTAGTTGAGAGCGAGGATTGGTGGAGGAATATCTGAAATGCTCCACCTTGACAATATCGCTGGGAGAATCCAATCCCCTTCAGGTGAATGCACAGAATGGAAGGGTCCCTCAAAGGCTTCATTGATTGGAACACAGAAGCGTTGGGAGCTCTGTCTTCATTATATCACATCAGTATCATCAATTTATTATACAGAAGATTATGCATCTGTTTAATAATAATTATATCCTTTTAGGATCATACAGGGGAACCTTGCGGGGCGTCATCTGCTCCAAGCCAAGGTCGCTCGCGTTGCAAGGTGGCCTGCTAAACAAGAGAAATAATTCTGTTGGTTTGAGTTGTAAGGTGGTTTCCTAAACGGGGTGCCCCACTATCGAGGCTCTACTGTAACCTATGCATGCTACTCTTCTATCCTGAAAGGAACCGCTGAGTGGGAGATCATGGAGAAAGTTTATATAAAACTACTGACTTGAACCAAAAACTTAGCTTAGCTTAGACGAAGAAATGAAATAGCTTTAGTAAAAATCAGTTGCTCTGGATATTCCATAGCATTTAATGTTTGGCCAAGGTCGCGGCAGGCAGACAGACAGATACCGCTCCATAAGGAATCATATTTATCCTACCCCTGATCAAAAACTCCATAGGCTTAACATTAGGACACTGTATTCGGTCTGTAGTTCAGAAAAATGAAAAATATCGCCCTGGTGGGATACACTTGACAAATGACGTCATTTGTTAATGTAGAAGTAATTTAGACGGGCGGGGTAGGATAAATTCTAAACCAAACTCGAGTTAGTCATGTTATTGTTCATCGCACTCCGGTAAGATCGCATATTACTGCTCTCGGCTTTGCCTCGCTCAGTAATATGCGATCTTGCCGTCGTGCGATAAACAACAAGACCAACTCATGTTTGGTTTCTACATAATACCCTTGTTTGATACAAGCCGCCGTACGGATACTCGTATGCTGATAGATAGAAGCACGACCGTGGACTAGCTTCTGATCTTCTATACCATACAGACGTTTTGCAAGGATCTCTCTACCTGGATATAAATTCAGTAAAACATGCATAACAGTCTCGCAAAGTGTTTCTGAGGTTGGATCTGGATTTATTCTATTCGAAGAGCCTAAACACACCTAGGTAAGAAAGTAGTAATCCGATTTCATCATAATTTAGTGTGGTAGACTCTTAAAGTATATCAGTGAAATTGAACTTGGAGCGGGTTTAATGCATATGCCTTGATCCATCGAGTTCTCGATTTTGTTTTGTTAATGAAAAGGGATTGATTACTTGTTAAATGTTATGAAACTTGGAAGTAGAATTAATCTGTTCCTTCGCACTCAAAAGACCTGTCTTTGGTAAGTCAATGATAATTACATTCCATGTACAGAATATAACAGGCTCCCACCTTCCCCATAGAGTGATGTTTTGATATGAATACCATTGGAACCGCCAATCATGTTTCGGGACACTGCGCTACATAGCCACTGCGCTGCAGACGATACCCTCTGAAAATTGGAGTTTTCCATGATCTCGTGTTGACACTCTAGGACAATAACAGATGGTTTTACTTTTAGAGGAAAACATTGGAGATACATCATAAAAAGATCATTCTCATATTTACACCCAAAGAGATCGTATTAGTTTATCTTAACCCACGAACCCATGAACAGAATTTATTTGTAAGGTTTCACAACGTAGCCATCCAGAAATATAACCTGCCGGCGATGTAGCGTAGTGTCCAGATACCCTGGGGGTTGTTTCATAATCTAGGATCGTACATGAAGACCCTTTTCTGTACCTCGTACAAGGGTTATCGTCTAATAATATTTAAGTCTGTTGGCTAAGACAATATTGGCCATCCATAAGGTCGTCCATAAATGTTGAATGAAATTGCCCCGCATTGCCCCTGGGTCTCTATGGCGTAAAGAAAAGGGTCTACATGTACGATCCTGGGTTATGAAACGGGCCCCTGTTTCGTATCTCCAGCGTACACCAGGGAGGTGTATTCTACACGTACAGAGTATGTTAAGCACTGGCAGCATCCCTCAATCCCGGTATGGGCGACACGCCCAGCACCCAGTGAGCTGCCAGTCCCCTCCCAGACATGACACGGGAATCCTGTTCACGTCCCCGTCCCTCCTCCCACTCAGCACACGCCCGAGGCACTACAGGTCAGCTGGCAGGCCGGCCCTTATGGCTGTATAGATGTATGGGTTTATAATAGACCCATCTTTCACTCAGGAATAATAACGCTCGGGTGCGTTCGAGGAGCGATCGATTGCGAAGTCAACTGAGGTATTGCGTTCTTGGTGCACGCCTGACCTGGTTTACAATTGCATGCCGCTTCGGTTCCCTTATGCAAACGTTAATTAATATCATCCAACTTTCTGCCAAGATTTGGCACTTGCATATTAGAGAACTGTTAGTTTTTTTGGTACGTTTTAATGACGATATCAGATGATTACATATAAAGGGGAATTTCAATCATCACCATCAAATAATAATATCCGACCCTCTGGAGTCGTGCCCTTGCAATAGGCATTTCTATGCATGTCAGAGACTATTGTTAGCAGCATTGCTTTCAAATCATTTAAAACAGTATTTTCTGCAGAGGTTTGCAGCAGCATCGTGGTTTATTCAAATCACGGCCAATATTTCCAGGTCGTATTTATTCGGCAGACGCCGGGTTGAATTTCCTACCCGCCCGCTTCAATTCGAAAAAGAAAATCAATTTGCCGTCAATTATTCAACAATCGAAATCGGCAGCTTCTCTCATGGATTGCCGGCAGATAGAACCAGTTCAGAAAACCCGGCTAGTGCCTCGCCAAGAGACGCTGACAATTGGGGGTGCAACCGTCCTCCATTTTGTGAAGAGTTTTGACAAAAACTGAAAATATCAGTTTGGGATAAAATCTGAAATGCGGAAAGCAATACCAATAAGAGGAACAACTTTTACTCATTACGACCGTAAATTCATACATGGCACAACATTCGTGATGTATAGATTTGGCTAAATTTGAAACAAATTATCTTTTAGATCATGAGGTAAGTAAATAGAGTTTTTAAAATCTCTAGATTTTAGGAAATCTAGACTTGGTCACATGGCCCTCGATGGCAGCTAAAATGAATAATGCATCTGCACCACAGCATGAATGACATATTGACCTGTGCCTGTTAACGTAAAAATAAAGATATTCCACAGTTTTTGTGTAAACCAGGTCCATCGAGTATTATCTTCCTTGTGGGTCAGGAGAGTGCATGGCTTGCAATAAACTGGTGAACCCAACTCGCATTCCTATGGTGCGTGGTGCAGTGCGTTCCTTCCACCGACACACATCTATGGCAGACTATGAAGTTTGTGTACGAATGGAATACTGGAGAACTCGCCTCGAAAGGAAGTTGCCCCGGTATTTCCCCAAACTTAACTCGTCCCATGATGGGAACTCTCCCCGTAACTAACTCGCCCCGCATCCAGATTCAGGTATCACACGCGTGTCTCACGGTCCGTAGGACTGGGAGCTGCCATTGCTCGTACCCAAACCCTAACTCGGACCCAAACCCTTCACATATCCTAATACTAACCCTGTAACAACACCCTTTACCTGACAGCTTTTAAAAGGTTGGTTACATAGATTCAATCAAAAGTCACGAACATGAGATTATTAGGAGATTTTCGCCGCGTGAATTGTTAGTGGGAATCGTTATAGCAGACTGTGAGAAAAACTCGAAAAAGTAAATTTAAGTATTACAAAATACGGGAGGAATCCCCCAAAACGGGGCGAGTTCGCCTTTAAAGTTAGGGGAGACTTGTGTATAATTGGATGTTTTGAGTGCGTCAAGTGCTTGCTGATAATATAAACCAGGTTTAGAATATCACACAACACACATATCAGGGAAGTTATGACACACCTGGGACACATACACGTTGTGTCGTAAGTGTGTCGAGCGAGGTTGACCACTTGGGTCATATTGATGTCCCAGGAACACTGAGTGAGGCGAGTGGGGAGAGAGCACCAATAAATAGAGAGAACACCTACAAGCACTCTCCAGACAGATGTGCTTGCTATTACTTCAATACGAGTGAGGGTGGAGAGGGTGGGGAGTGGGATGGTTGTATAATAAGGACAAGAGGAGAGTGTCAGTATAAAGGGCGCAGAGTATCTGCTTGGAGAATGATAGTCAGCCAATGATAGTCAACCATCTACTGCTTGTGTGATGGATTGGGGCTATTGTACTGATCTATTGTTGGTTCTTACGAGAAATCTTAGAGATGTGTTAAGGGTAACTACGTCGATGTGGGGGTCACAGCATAATTTAACACTAGATCCCATGACCAAACGACGCGGGAAAAGGAATCATGAAAACGGTTAAATCAGGTGCTCCTTTTAGCTCACCAAGGCGTAATTGGCATGCTTTATCAGTTTTAGCACGTTAACTCATCTATAATTTCTGTGCACTTACAAGGAATTGAATTTTATTTTCTGTGACGAATAAGGGAATTATAGGGAGGCCCAAAACAGCCCCATATTTGCGGTAAGTCGGCCGTATTACCCTCCGGTTTGAAAATCTTTAAATATTTTTGAAATCCCTGTTTATAAGGACCACTTCCAGATTCGTAAGGTCAATTCTTGACTTAGGATCTTTATAGGCTCTATGGACTACACATATATCGATCAGGTTGGTACCAGCTTCAATAGAAAGGGATGAAGACCTCACAAGTGTTAATTAATCAGTGGCATATTCCTATATAACGTTATTGTGTCTACCTACCATGATTCTGCGCTATACAATAGTGTATATCTTCTATCCATTAGGAAGTCTAAGGACAAATAGATGTTGGACATGTCTCGATAGTGTAAGGATAAGCTTTCACAGACTTTATCTTTAGAAATTCCGGACAAAGAAAGAATTACTAAACAAAACCATACATATTTTAGTGTTTGGTTGAAGACAGCGATAGCTAGAATCTCCTGTTCAGTTGAACAGCACATTGTCACGAATACCTCAAATAAAGATATATTTTAAAAGGATACATGTGTTCCTTTCCACTTATTTCCACTTTCCACTTATCTCTTCGTCTAAATTGTAGGGTTCTTTTTCCCTGATACATGTTTTTCCATCTCATAAAATTTTGAACCCTGTGAGGTGCATGAATCTTACCGTGCTAATTCCACTTTAGCTGATCTAGCCAGAGGCCAAACTCTCAGTAATATACTATACATTACGTCGTGTTTGTCAGGGCCTTTCGAGGAGACTATACTTAGAGTACACATCAAGTGACCAACTTTTCAAGAATAGAGTATGTTTGCCCGGTAGTATTGCAGTCACATGCGAACTTGGCACACGTCTATAGCGTTCAGAGTCCTCTACATAAAGTTATCAGAGACCAACCTTTCACTAACACAGTATACTTTGTATATATGATATAAAATTTACATAGTATTGTCAAACGCCGGCCTTGCAGGAATATATAGACTCTTTCACATAGAGGTAAACTTTTCATTAGCACAGTATATCGCACATTGGTCTTGTCAGACACCAACTTCTCAAGAACAGAGTATATTTGATATACGCCTAGGCCAGAAGGTGTATGTCACAACACTCACACGTGGTGTCCTGCCGTCTCTAAACGAAGGTAAAAGCAATCAGAGGGGTGGCCTGCACTACAGGTGTTTACAGTGCTGCCTTCCCTCAGGGGGTAGTACACCTCAGCGGACATCAACCCACCCATCTTTCTCACCTGTGGAAGAAGATAACGTCGCCTGCAGGCCTTACCACTCCCCACCTTCCCAGCCCTCTTTCCCACATCAAACACACATATACACTATGCTTATCACCACTAACCCTCCCTAACGCCTACAGGTGGTGTTTCTCTAATGTCCCACCGGCGAACATTCCCCGTGCACCACCCTCAACTTCCGGTGATGTCGCTGGGACCCGGCGTTCCGCACTATGTAACGTACACGTCCCCTGGGTACTTGCCATGTAAAGACGAAGTCAGTCTCCGATCAGAGGCACGGCAGTCGGTGCGTTGGGTGCTTTGAAGATTCTAAGGATCTGTTTGAAGATTGAGGCAATGCACCGTTGGGAGTCTTTTTAATCTCTGTAATTAGCTGGTTACCTGCCGATCATTGATATATGAGTAAAACCTGTCACCAGTCTACCACAGGCCTCTGATCAAGACTTTTGGTACAGGAATATGACTTTGAAGCATCCTTAGGGCAAGGTTAACCGATGAGAGACATTATGCTCAATGTATCCCTTGCTTTACATTTAAAGTGAACGAGAAAGCACGTATTGCATAATACTTTTTTCTCACTGAAATATCAGATTTTAAAATACATTTGAGGTAAATATCAGCGGCTTATCAAAAATATCTTAGAATTGCTGTCAAGGTCTTCAGAGTTTTTTATCGCTAGACTGCCAACTGATCACAAGATAACCCATCACTGATAATGAAGTACGGATTGTCGCTAGCCTATCCTAGATTTATCAGAAGGAGACTGGCAAGAAGAGTGTCCTACGCGGCGAAATATTCTGTTGAGAAGGCACAATCAAACACCAGTGTTTTTGGCTAAACCTGGTCTACTTCATGAATCAGAAGTCATCAGCTAATATATACCTACTATATTTAAAACGTTAGAATTCCGTCGAATCCGCTTGGAGAATCTACCGCACATAGGGACAGAGTGAACCCGATCTAGGGTGGGAGATTGAAGCCCCACAGGAGTGAGATTCTCGTGTAGGGAAAAACGCGAACCTGGTCTTCTTTTTTGTAGGACTATACTCAGACAAACTTCTTCTCTTATAATTCATTTTGAGCCATGCCGAAATCAAGGTTTGGTATTGTAGTTTTCTGATCTATTTTTCTCGTGAGAAACCAATGAGATCTCAACTTTCGCTGGTTTCAATCCATAGAGTGCTGATCGCTGATGATCAGCTCAAGCACCTGTGTCATGCGAAATGATAACCACGAGTTTACGATGGTTTCCCGTTCACCCGCTAGAGGGCCCAGGTCGCCTGTAGTGCGGCCGACTTTCGTGGTACGAACGGGGGGGGGGGGGGTGGGGGGTGGGGGTGGGGGGCTAGCCAAATACGATTCAACGAAGTCGCTAGTAATACTGATAAACCGTTGAAATTACATGATTGATATAAGCACCCCTCGTGCTTGGATTTCCAGTATTTCGGTAAGCATTCCTAAAAAGGTATCATGAAGAAGTATCATGTATATAATCTTAATAGCACAAGGCTTTCACTAGTTGTCATTGATCATTTGTTGTCATTGATCAAGACATAATTATCTTTCTTTCAGGTATATCTTGCTATCAAAAAGTACCGCTACTCTTATATACTGACGTCACCTCGCTTCACCAGATAAATAGTTTGAAGTGGGATAAATAATCTTATCTTTTCAGTGGGAAAAATATCACTGATAAGTTACTTTGCCAGGTGCTTCCTCCCTAGACCTTTCAAGATGTTAACCCGATTTTCATACAGGTAGTAATAATTGTGTCCATACCCACTGCACTGGAGTACTGGGCCAGCTTAATGGTGCTATATCCTGATAACGTTTACCACATTCCCTTCAGGAGACCCCCTAGTAATCTGCCTACACTGTGACTGTCAGAGTTAGCTGCGGGTTATAGGGACTCGCCCATACCAGGTCATTTATATCCCGTTGTCAGCTAGCAGGCGGTCGACCATGTTTCAAGCATCCACCTGCTTGCTAGGAAATACCCTCGTTCTTCATTCAATGAAGTTTCTGCATACACTGGAAACCCCTGACAGAACAGCTGGAATATATGTGTCTCTCCATATGAAGCTACCTACATGATAGCTGAAAGGGTGGTTAATCGCTGTCCGTGTCAAGAGGGGCAGATATTAATTCTCCTCACTCAGTCTTTATGGGGATCTGTGAGAGGGGTTGCAGTGGGTGGTATTTGGGAATTTGTTCCCCATTAATCACCTGAATTCTAGACCAATGGTGTGCAATGTAAACTTAAGTATCCCAATAGATGACCTATTCGTAAAGTAATACGTATGACACAAATCATCTCGAAGTAGGGAGGGTTATGTATGCCTGGTACAGCCAAACTATGCTGCAGAGTACATGTGTATCTTATATTAGTGTTATAATCTATGTATACAAGAAACATTTATAATCATACAGTCGAAGCTAAACCAGGTGTGATAACCTACCTCAACAGATCGTATCAAATCAGCATGTTATCACAGTCATATCCTTTTGTGTGAACATATCTGCTGATTACATCAGTAAACAAATTAAATGGACTTGGCTTATGACCCGGAAGAACTTCGCAAGGAGAAAGGGAAATAAAAACTTAATAAAAAAAATCAATATGTCAAATGGGTCCCATGCACATGAATATTAGCCAGGAACAGCATATACACGAGATGCATGTGATTTCCCTCCTGTTTTCTTCCTTCTTGAATATTTATATGTTCCAGGAGCCAATCAAAGGCTGTTGGTGCAGAATGACGTGGGGATCAGTTAATTGCCTATGAAAATCTAAACTACATCCTATATT
The DNA here is from genome assembly GCA_950022655.1 of Alentia gelatinosa. NCBI lineage: Eukaryota > Metazoa > Annelida > Polychaeta > Phyllodocida > Polynoidae > Alentia > Alentia gelatinosa. The sequence goes on from OX465582.1 coordinate 8,511,199, forward strand.
TCCAGGGGATGAATTACAGTAAGTACCTAAGGCCACTAAAAAAAAAATTGTTTCTCATCACCAAGCCATGAAAATTATAACGAGGCCGCTTTTTTTTTTTTTTTTTTTTGCTGTATCAAAGATGGCAGATATACAGTAAAACCCTGCATAAGCGGACACCCTCCGATCCGGGACAAAGTGCCTGCTTACGCGGGGTGTCTGCTTACGTGGGGTTTCCAGATTTTTACTGGCTATACATTTAATGCATCCCTGACATCAGGAGCTTTAATTTGATACTAAATACATATACCTTTCATAATTTCTATCAAGGTTCATATATTTGAAAAAGAAAAAAAAAAAAATCTTCTAAAATCGTTTTTCTGATGCGCGCGGTGATGAGAAACAAGTGGTTTTTTTTGAGTGGCCTAAAGGCTGGAGTAACTGTGAACTCACCTTTGCATAGAACTTGTGACCTGTCTCCATGGAGTGCATGATGGCCTCTGAAATACGCGTATGAAGACCTCGTAAAACCTCCTCTATGTTGTAGGAACCCTGCATGTAGGTGGTCAGCATCTTGATGGAATCCACGAACTCGTTCCAGTGCCGGTCGATCTCTGCTGTCGTGGCGAGGCAGCCACGCATGACGTTGTAACAGAAATTCCGACACGGTCGAGCGCCGATATGCCCATCGCACTGTCCACAATACCGCATTCGTGCAATGGTCTTTATGCACTGCGGCTCGAGGGACAGCGCCTCTGTAGTGTTAATAGCATCCATCCCGATGTGTAGTGCCTCCAAGAAGGTCCGCGCGGAGAAGAGGGCCTGTGACAGGGTGTGGGACAAGCGGTGCGGAACGTCGCCGAAGGGTCGCGGGTTGAGCTGCTGGCGTGCCTCGGTGAGGCACTCCCGGAAGTCGTCGTCGAGTTGGGTCACGGAGGGGTCGTTCAGCAGGTTGTGGTAGACGAGCGGGAAGAGTTCGTCGAAGAACTTGTCCACGCTCTCGTGGATGTTCACCTGGCGTCGTCGCACGTAGAAGTGGAGGTCCGTGAAAAGGGCGTTCAGCGGCGCGTGACGGTCGCGCACCGGGATCTTGTAGACGTCTCCTAGCAGAAGGTCGGTACGGTTCTCTGCTGCGGCTATCATGTGCAGGAACTGACCTGGAGAGTGAAGGAGAGAGGGGACTTATTAGAAATAAATCGTGACAAGGAAATATACATTTTGACGATATAATTGATCATCGTATACGCCGTTATAGGAGGGATTAAAATATCAAACTTAGGGGGTATTTGTTGAAACAGTCGACATAGCATAGATTACCCTTTTATTTGGGAGTACCAATGTAGAAAAATTATAGCCTCTTTTAAGAAAAATTCAAAGCTATGGTAGAAAAGTGGCTCGAATCAACCGGGTTCTATACATGACGCATTGGATTTATTCAGAAACCTCTGCCCTGACAGAATTTTATGTCGATGCAAATGAATAATGATCTTTAAAGTTTATCCTTGATCATGCAGTCATCTTAATTGAGCGTGGGTCATACGCTCATATACTCTGTCTTAAAGGTTAGAGTGGACACATGGACTTTGAGCTTGCTGCAAAAAACTAACCCTTCACTGTCTGCATGCTAGCACTGTGACATTGGGAAAGAAGCAGAGGGCCAGTGCCTAGAGACGTGCCCAAATAAGAATGACAAATCTTTAGAGACATAAATAGCTCAATGTCCTACAGGTATGTGATATATTCAATTGGATCCTAGACTGTTGCGGAAATGGCACGTTGACTGGGTGCAAGTGGCCGGGTTATAGAAAATGACTCGTAGACTAAATATGGCCTAAACCATTTAAGTCTTATATATCTATAATTCCGCGTGCAGTCATCAATGTTGAACATACATTTTGCAATTAGTTCTGACAAATGCGTCATGTCAGTTGTGGTTTTGTTGTCCTGTTGAACAGAAAGAACCACACTAGGAGATGAATTTTTATTCTCATTAAAACTTAATTTACATACTAGAATAAAGTACTTTCCAAAACCCCGGCCCTAAAAGAAATACTCTGAGAAGATAGACTGGACGTGCAGTACAGTCTACCGTACGAAATCCCACAATTCTAAACTAAACAAGCGCATAGAATATGGAATGAAAAACAAACGATAGGTTTATGATGGCCAATAATATCACAGCATTGGTCTTTCTATATTCCAGTAAGGTCAGTCATGCTCAATAAAACATAGATTTAATGTCATGCCATAGGTGTGGTAACGGAATTATTAGACCACATGGACATCACGAATGAAGCGAATTCACCTACAAAAGTCTATCAACCTGCTACAGGGATACTTTCACTTTCTTTTAAGCATCTCAAATCACAATACATGTGTACATTTATTGGGAAGACCAAATAAACCCCCGTTGAGATAATCATCCTCCGTTCAGAGACGAAGAGGTTCAAATCGTGAGCACCCTGCTCAACACCTATGATAACATGAAAAAAAGGATTTTGTTCCGACTCAATGTGCCTGGCTTGAAAAATGCATGGCCCCATAAGCGGGGCGAAGAGCTAACTGTTCTACTGTAGCTCAAAATCCGAAGCGAGGCTCTGACTTCCCAGGTTTTAGTATCACTTTGGATTTAGGATGTGATATCGATATGTTATCTTGTGTGTATCCTCCACTTGTTACATTCTGTGTAAATATTTATGATGGACAGACATAAAACTGACCCAGAATCCGTCCGCTTTACAGGTCATGCCGAGGGGAATATCACATCGGGGAATATCTGAGTCGTTATCATAGGTATTCATACGCCGTTGGCCGAGGGTGGAGCTACATTACATTAGGTACATTTAATATTTGCTCCAGGAGGGCAATCTAGTATGTTCTCCACTCCATACATTATATCAAGAGTGAAACCTACAGCCAAGATCAATTAACAACCTATTTTATATTCCCATGCTCTTTTGCCTTTCACACAGTAATTCTGGCGGTATGACGTCATTTTATTACCGTGTATTCCCAGGGTGATATGTGATAGTTAGGCTATACGATTTTCCAAACCAACACATTACCAACAGAGGAAATATATATATATCAGATTAAGAAATTCATCGATGTTCTATTGGCCTAATCATACCGCTGCACTATAACCGTATTGATAATCTGTGTTTGGAAGTGGTAATGCCTTGGTTATGGATTTATGCTGCCTGATCTGAAGTATCCTGTGGAATTATCTTTGATGCTATTTAAAAGTATGAAGAGTATGCTTCCTTCTCTCTCCCGAAATGTATGCATTTTAGGGATACAGTTGATGGCACAAGCTTGTTGTTTTGTTTACTGACATTCCATACAAGACACAACAGCACTCTCATATAGAGTCTTCTATCTACGACTAATCAACCCGACATCATCAGCTTCAAGCATGCTTGTAATTAGCGCCAATAGTATAACGATCTGTAGTATTACTTGGCCTCGTGCCAACCTTGTCCTTACTATAACCCACTAGAGATGACGCCTAGTGCGCAGATATGATGACTTAGCATATAAATTGTGGAAAATGGACCTGGAGATATGATATTAACATGACCTAATTGGTGTATATATATATATATATATATATCGTAGCCATGTCGGAGCCATATCGCAAGCAGAGGGTGTCCGGCTTTACACTTTAAAAATTGGTAATCACTCTTTTGTGAGACATAATTAAATTTCTATGATTAAAACGTTAGCCGCATGCTATAATTAAATATCAATTACCAGTTACTGCCTTTGACTGATATGCACTTACGTACCACCATTGAAAGCCTCACTCACTAGATACATCCGAACTGCTACTGACGGCTAGACTGGCTTCAGTCCCTTTACCCCTCCACAGGCATACCCCACCCCTCCTCGTCGAGATGCAGGGGCCAGTCAGGGGAAGATGTAGCCCACTTTCGTTTAATCGTTTAATGAATGCTCAAGTCTTATTGAAGGCCTAACGGGTATATATATAGTAATACATCTGCACCATCTAAATCCATCCGATTGGACCAGGTTGTAGTCATTTACCAACAACAACCAGTGTAATCTGAGATCATGACCATAGATTGGTCCAGGAATCCTTTAGCTTTTGTAGATCTATTTATAAAACCTTTTTTTATTACATAAGAAACCGACAAGCAGATCTGTATATACAGTAAAACCCCGCGTAAGCGGAGACCATCCGCTCCGGGTCAAAGTGCCCGCTTACGGTGATACATACAGATATGTAGGGGGGACAGAGGCGATAATAGGTGTAAAATCCATTTTGTAATATCTTGATTGGATCCAAAGTTATTAAACTTTGAATTACAAAATGTATGTCTGCATTACTGACTATACATCTGGGGCCACCCACCCTACACATGTACAGAGTGTCGATCCATCTGAGGGCGTGCAATAAGCTGACAAAATGTCCAAACCTTTACAGTTGGCAATTGGCAGTACATCTATGACTACCTACGCTATCTGAATGGATGATGATGATACATCTATAACTCCCACCCTTCCTAAATGGATATAAGAGAGCCACAACTACCAGTCCTAGTTGAAAACATCACATTAATCACACATCTATAATAAAAGATTTACAACGCATGTATATCAGCAGGAGCCCTTCACATTCAATCAGTGACTTAACACCTACTCCCCATCCCAACCAAACACTGACAATTTATTGGCAGCCACCAACAAGAGATACCAGCCAGACTTCGCAAGAACGTCGACCAGACTGAAGTAAGTGGGTGGAGGACAAGGCAGGTCGGGAGGTGTAGGTACGCTGAGGTGGGGGGGGGGGGGGGGGCAGCCAGTGGCCAACCTGACACATACACAATAACATTCCCCAGCCCACAGAGGCCGCCAAATAAAAACATGACAAATAAATAAGCGCCATAGAGGGGCCTGTATGATGGCTCCGCGGACTCGACGCAGGGTTTATCTGCCCGCTCCCGACAGACCCCTATTGAGGGCCGTCAGTGGGCCCCACACGCTCCCGGGCCCGCGACTCAAAGGCGTTTTGAAGTCAAGTGTGTCTGTCCCCAGAACCAACAGAAGCCTGAACAAATATGGACTGCATTTTAAAAGATTAATGTTCTTTGGTATGGTCAAATAAAGTAGGTTGATCGGAGTGGGGTCTCTTGAAGCACAGTTTATTTGCGACGCCCCGTGGAATTTATGAAAGGAAAATGATGATTCACTCTCGAGTTCATTTTAGAATATATGGATATGAGGCACAATGCTCTGTTGTTGGAAATAACGGTTTCTCACCACCCACACTGATGGGGCATCTGGGATTATGAAGACAAAAATTACCGGTCCTGTTTTAATTCTAAATTTTAAGCTAGGAACCCCAAAACCTATTTAATCTCGGAACTCACATCAGGAAAAATTAAACTCATATCAGAAATATACACAGTAGTAATCTTGGTATTCATGATCAACTGCCTTAAACTTGCTTTTCAAATGTAACAGTATAAAGATTGTACTTTGAAATGCCTCAGGACTTATGAGATACCCCTGCAGGTACTCTTTTTACGAACACCATTCCTCATTCTGAACATTTCTTTTAAACGTGCCGCGTCCTAAGTGTCTCATTTTGCATCAATTACTCATTCCGTCACGGTTATCGCTAAACTTTTCTCTCAAACTACAGAGACGGGAATTTTTTTTTCTTGAAACATCTCATGGTCGAGAAGAGGTCCCGACCAATCAAATTCTCCTCAAGTCGCCGGTGCGGCGCTATCATCGGCCACCTCGCGGGCCGTGCGCATGCGCAGACATTCGTCAGCACCACGGGGTGCCACCTGGCGGTGGAAATCTTCGTCCTGTTGAACTGCAGGGGGTTATGGGTAGACGCATTCAGACAGCCTTGTGCCCAGGTGAGTGGATGGTTTGCAGAGTAATTCTCCGTGGAGAACCCATCTAACAGCAATGGACTTCGATTTGAAGATAATTGAAGGCATTATTTTGTATGTGTAAATCAAATTTTGTGGTGTGCGAGTTTGCCCGTCGTCGCTTGATACAATCTTGATGTGAATTTGATGCAGACTTGTGTAATTGCTCGGTTGTACAACAGTGTAAACTACACATTACTTTGCCATCCTCATCTAATCTCATTCCATAACCTCACTGAAGATGTTTAACTAATTGTAGGGTACTGATGCTGATACTACCTTTGTGAATCACTGTCTACCCATCACCAATTATGTTTCTTATAATAACTACTGGAATTGTAATTTCACTCTATGTATAAAAACCGGACAGCTGCTCTAATGTAATGGAAGACCATCTCGAACAGAGGTGAATTACGCGCAATAAAAAAAAAATTTAAAAAAAAAGAAATTCGTAAGCAGAACAATGATACAGGCCACATGTAGTTCCGTCTTTATGAGGTACCTGTGTACATATAAACTAGATGTGTCGAGAGGGATTTTATATGAACTATGATATTACTCTACATGTTTTTCTGTATGTGTTACCTAGGTTCCTGGATGGCGATTGGTCACTGAATCAATCATCTCATAACGAATTAAATTGCAGCAAGTTCTGGCGTGGATCAATATGAAATATCACTGCTGTAGTAAGTAGATTTATAGGCCTACACTATTGCGCCGAACTGGGGATTTCCAACGTTTCGTATTAGATCCCAATTGGTTTTAATTATTTCCCGATCGATGTGCCCCAAGCCCCTCTTTACCAATTCATCCCATTTGTTGGAAGATGTTACGGAGAAAGAAAACCAACTGAGTCCTCTGAGTAAACTGTTAACACTGATCTCCCAAGAAATGGAAATGAAATGACCTTGGGGGTTAATGCGGGTATAACCCGAGTGTGTGTAGTGGGGTGGTGGTGAGTAGGAAGTGGAGGCTGAGTAAGAGAGGTGGTAGGGATGGGGAGATGAGTAGGTGGGAAGGTGAGTACGGGGGGGGGGGGGGGGGGGCTATCCTCGCACAAGATAGAGTAGCGCCGTCTGGTGGGTGAAGACAGCACAACTGGTGGTAAACATCCCACGTGGTGTGAGGCTAGCCAGCTGGTGCATGATTGGTAAAGTGTAGTAATAAGAACGTATGCATGGAATACAGACATATGTACCTCACCCGCCCTACCCCTACCCCTACGTCTACGTTCCTCTTGGGGTTGTTGACAGCTTCCTTCCCGACAGGGTCAATCCTGCCACCCCAAATCCCCCTCCATCTCACACACACTGTCATACATACATATCCTAGCACTGCTACTTCCTCTGTGTTTACATCCAAGGGAACCAGACAGATGAACTTCCAGAACCATAATTCACAAAGCAGTTCACGGGTTTACAAGCCCCGAGTGTAGATCAAACCAGTGTCTCTAGGTCTTTTCCAGGGCGCTATGCAATGCAGAACAAGAACTAGATTCAGGAGATGCTGGGGTGAAAATTGCTAGAAGAAAAGTTCGAATCCCTCTGCTGTCCAATATTATATATATATATATACATATATATATATATATATATATATATACACATATATATATATATATATATATATATATATATATATATATATATATATATATATATATATATATATATACACATATATACACATATATATATATATATATATATATATATATATATATAGGCTTGGTTATATTTACAAGAATTATATCCCAATCTTGCTCGGGTCATGTCCGGTCCCTATTTAGATCAGGGCTAAAGCAGTCCCCGATTAGGGCCTTAGTGTTGATCAGCACCAAGTTCGTCCAAATAGAATCAATTCTGCCAATAAACCCATCTTAGATGTTTATCCAACAACTCTATGCCTGGTTTCAGCTAAATTGGAGACTTAAACCTCACTTCAAGAATCATATGACTCAAATGCAAAAAGGGGACTGACTACAGAGTCATGCCACCGGTGGGTATCCCATCGTGTGGAGGGGCGTGGAAGGGGGCATGAGAGGAGGTAACCATCAATACATCTAATAAAGATTGCTGAGCCTCGATCTCGATTTATCGAGTCCACGTGATTGGATCACGTGACTATGTAAGGTCAGCGATGGAGAGGTCATTGCTAGCTCCCCTCCTTCCAGCATCATTCCTCCAGGGGGTAGGTTATCGGGATTTGCTGCCTACACCTGTGCACTATGTGTTATCGGCCTACCTCGCTCTGATTAGTGGTGAGCGATGGATAATGGCGGCTATCTACCTACTCCGTCCCCTCTGTCCGTGCGCATGCGTCAACACCGGTGTCCTATAACGCCAGGACTGCATGACGTCATGATGTATGGGACACTAGTTTATTAGTCAGGTGTGCGTTGGAAGCCAGTTTGGCTTGATTCAAATACCTGCCGATACACCAGCATATTCAGGTACAGAGAGATAAATGCACACCTACATACAAACAGATGCGTACATACAACCACACATTGTTTTACTGACATATGTGCCCCCAATGCTAACCGAAGGGTGAAATAATAACGGGATATAATGATACATCAAATGTGCTCAAACACATGCATATAACCTCCCACAGACACATGCATGAAAATACAAATAAACACATGGACAAACACATACAGATGCAGACACAAATATATATAAATACATGTTTACATCTATTCACCTACAGACATAGACTGTGGTTGGTAGTTATAGTGGGGGGAAAATAAGTGGGATTATTCTTAGGTTGGACTTTCTTGCAACAGAAAGGGCAGAGCAATCTAGACAACATGTTTATGTCGGTTTTGGCATAGGGGAAGTACATGTACAAACAACTGTTTCATTGCCGTGGATGTGATTCAATTATTAGAATCTTTGTATAACACAAGGAAAAAATAAAATTGTTTTATTGACTGATAAAATGTACTTATTCATAGCTGCAGGGACAGAGATACAAACACATAAATCTTCTCCACAGATAAATATTCTTACAATGTAAAACCAACAACAAGAGCTCAAACTGGCGTCAAGAATTTCAATCCAAAGGCTTATAAGGAGACACAAGCAGCTGTTTATCTGCTCACCTCTCTAGCAACACTACGATGCACAAACTAAAATCTATAACACAGACTGACAGGCGTCAACTTAGACTTGCTCAAGTAGTTAGAAGGGGAAAACGGTCGTGTTGAATAGGGTGATGATTGGAGGGGATTGGATCTAATCGTAGAGGAGGCTTGAGCTAGTCTAGCATGAACTACAGGGGCATGCCTAAGATACCACCACTCAATCATTGTATTATCTCCTTAGCGTACTCTCCACCTATCAAACCTGGGTATTTGAGTATACGTCAGGGGTACTCCATGACCTACTCTTACTGCAGATACTCGAGGCATGTGTATACGTCAGCTATATGTCATATGTACGTCATATATGCGTCAATCGATCAACTGCTCCACCAGCCAAGAATGACATCTCTACACTCTCAGATCGCAAGCAGGATTTTATTTGTCTATTTGATTTCTTTTCACCAGATCTGCTTGGAGAGTCGAGCAGTGCCACTCACGCTCACCAACCACAGGTCTATTCAAAGCGTCTTATCTCTACGAAATGAACTCTCTGGTTGGAGAGTGATGCAGATATGCTGTAGTTCTGTCATAAAATGCTCACGTTCCCCTATTTTAGATACGTATGCTACTGTGCTATGATCACAAGAAGTTAAATTTGTGAATTTGACCAACATATATTGTCTGCTGGTACTCAGAAGACAACTATATGTATAGGCGAGACTGAACAAGTTCTTTTTTCATCAAAACATTCTGACTATTAAAAATGTATGGACAGTGGGAGGGCCTGCCTGTCGACGGTTGGCAACATGTGTTCGGAGGTTGACGCCCACTGAGCAGCTCTCGGTGACTTTACCCGAGCAGCTCCGAGCGGCTCACGAAGGCTCAGTCCGTGTTCCTCGATGTGCGACCTGCTCGTCTCGTCAAGCGCTCCCCCATAATTCATCACTCCACCCGGAAGTCTGCCGAGGTGTTACCCACGTGACCTGTGAGGCGGTCATGTGACCTGACGCCGGACGACCGACCGAGGCACCATCTGTGCAGTCAGATTTCGCGGGTTTTTTTTGGTGATGCGGAGGTTTGGGGATCGATGACGCGTTGACACCAGGGAAAAGGATTGTGGAAACAGTAAAAAAAAAAAAGAGATGGAGGGGTAGGGGAGAACGAAGGAGTAGGGCCCAAAAGGAAAGGTGGTTGAAGGAGGGAAAGTAAGAATTGCAGAGAATAATTGAAGGAAAGCAAGAAAGGTTGGGGGGGGGGGGTACAAAATGAAGGAAATAATTGATTAAGGAAGGAGGAGGACAAGGAAGGATTGAAGGAAGAAGGAAGGAAGAAGGAAGGAAGCCGAAAAAAGGAAATATAGTAAAGGAGGTAAGGATAAAGGGAGGCACTTTGGGTTTAATGCGCAGTTATTAAACAGGGGTAAAGGTGAAAAGATGGAAATAGGAGATGGTGGGATCCAGGGATTGGAGAAAGGGAAGGAAGGGAAATTGATAGAAAGAGGGAATGTATTGAAAGGAGATGCAAAGGCTAAGTAGGGACGTACGTGTTCGTCGAATGGCTAATACCACTGGTCGGCAAGCATCTCTATAGGGTGAAGATGTGACTTCAAAGAATATGTTTTACATAAAATGTGAGTAGCTCAGTGAACAGCTTACATACACTCATGCACAAACACAACACACGCAGCCACACTATGACCCCCCTTTCTTTCGTAAATCACCCCTTTTTCCTGTCCCTTGTTTTGGGTAACTAGTGTTTCACGGTTGTACCGAAGCTCTTCCCTCTAGACGGGTTAAGTCAATGCTTTTTTGTTATGAGTGTTTGTGTACAACAACAGCTTGCGTCTTGTTGCTGTATCGGTTAACTAGGTTCCCTGACGGGTATACTGGGGGGTTATGGTTTGTTTATGTAAAACGACTTTGGCCTAAATCAGCAGACAAGGAGTAGGGATGCATTATGACTAACAAACAAGCTAAATATTTAGGAAATACGTAATTAAAATGGTGAACCCGCCAAATTCAACCCAATTACGACACGTTGAGTCTGTGTCGTAGTTGCGTAGGAAATTATTTTAAATATCCCATGACACACTGCGACACACATGTGTCGTATGTTAGAGGGGGCGTCCACCAACCACGACAAGGCTACGACAATGGCTTTCCGACAAGGTCCACGACAGCTCTACGATTGGAAGCCTTGTCGTAGCCTTGTTGTGGTTGGTGGACCACAGTTCCTGACAAGAGGCTACGACAAGGCCACGACAGGCTGCGACATGAAGCTTGTCGGGGGCCTGTCGGGGGCCTTCCGACAAGGTTACGACAAAATCGAACATGTTCAATTTTGGAGCCGTGTCGGGAGGTTGTCGCAGAGGTCTACAATAGAATATTTAGGTGGAGCGTGCACTTCCCGACAGGCTGCGACAAGGGCTCACAACAACTCCCCTCCTCACGACAATGCTGTGACAAGGCACCGATTGGAACTTTCTTGTCTGCTCTTATTCAAAGAGATTCAATATTATCAAACATACAACACAACTACAACGCACCACTGTATCGTGAGCGTGGCCTGGGGATCGCCGACTGGAATTATCGAATTTTTATTACCAATACCCAGAGTTGACATGGCACCTTTCTTTTTACGATCCTGCGAAGGCATCACGGACTCTCCGAGCAGAATCTACAACACACTGCATCCATGAACTAAAACTGGAGGGAGAGGGGACACTCGACATTCTCTATATGGAAAGAGTGGATGCAGATACTTCATACGTTATTTACAATTTGCGTCTGCAACGAGCAGCTCAGGGGGGAGTGGGTGCTGGGGTTGGGGAGTGACATTAGGGTTGTGTATGGGCTTGGAGGTGTAGGGTGGGTAGTAATGAGCAGTGTACGGGACTGTTTGAGTGTGTTATCAGGTCAGGAGGGTGGGGGCGGGGAGATGGAGTGCTAGAGTGGCATGAGCAGAACGTGCCTGGTTACAGAGCATGTGTTGGGTGACTGAGCATCGGGTGCATTCTCCGCACAGAGTCTCAGTTAAGCTGGACTACACTTGACCACATGTTATAGACTATTTCAAAAAACGTATAGAGACCAAATTCGATGTTTCATGTTCTATAGTGTACTCATTTCATTTCTTAATAAAAATGCATTTGCTGTAGCTGCATTATATAGCTCATTTGTTAGCTTATAGGATATTCCCAATAAATTTATCTTATCAGCTATACACCTCTTTTAAAGCATATATAAATTCAATGTCCAGCTTACCCAAACAAAATATATATTGGTACTTGAATTTCGGTTATTTTGGCAATTTAATCATTGTAGAAGGCTGACGAGATTCGCATCCAAACAAATAGGCTAGAGCAGAGCTAAGTGTAGAGGAGCCACGGACCGAAGCTAAACCTCTGTGGGGAGAGTGCACGGGGCACCGCCCGAATGCTAATCCATGAGCGCCTGTACCAAGCGACCCCCACCTGATCCAGGCAAGCCCCGCCCCTAAATGTGAATCCCCATCAGCACCGCCCTATGCGTGGGGAAGATTTAGGTAGCGGGGACCTGATCCCTATCCGCACGGCCAATCCCGCTCCGGTCCGTTCCGACGTCTAGGGTCACGCGTCCGACCCACACGTAATCTAATAACCGTGAGGTCATGTGGAACAACAGGAAATAGTGATGAGAGACCTGGGTGTTGGCGACCTACGTGAACCGGCCAAGCTGACTACGTTTACCTTTCAACGTTTACTGCATCCTCTTTGCTATTCCATGTAGTTATCAACGTTATACAGACATGAAAACGCGATATTATTGCGATAATTAATTTGTAGACATCACATTCTTATCATATCTGAATGATATCAGCCTACATTTTTCTTCGTGTGTTATTTGATTTCACAATAAAGTAACACAATACTTGGCATTCTCAGTCCCTTAGGCAGAGAACATGGTGATGCCCACATCCAATTAAATAGATGCAAGAGAACACCTCACAGTAAGGATTTATCCCAGCTGTTTTCTGAACTACGCAGTTCTAAGATCTGTATTGAAAAGAAAATTCCTAATGGGGATATGTCTTGTCGTCTAAGATAAAGCTTATCACCGGTGGAGAACACTGGGACCGGTCACCCTATCATTGATTTACGTCAACGTTCAGCCCCTCAGTAAAATTTGATCTGCAAACTTGTTTTTTTAATCTAAACACTAAATACGAGTAATCGAATATATATATATATATATTTATATATTTATATATTTATATATTTATATATTATACATACACTGCATATACATCCGACGATATAAGAAATAATATAAGACATGTCTTTGTAATTTTGTGGCGATCTACGTATGGTTACATTAACGGTTTCCTAATTGTTTCCCCTAGTCGATAGTAATAATTATGTTGGATATGCGTAAGCTTATCCCACGGTATCGATGGCTCGCCTTGTCTTCAGACCTCTAGCTGCTCTCCTGTTTTTTCCCACATTTGGTGTTATCTTCTTGCCGCTCGTCCATCGATCGCGCGTCCCTGTCTGGGGCCCGGATGTGCGGACAAACACGCGACACCTTTCTGGGTAGTCTGCCAGGGTTGTGTTTTATTGAGAACAAGCCTTGTTATGTCACGTCCGCCCGAATCAGGTCCCTGTTCTAAAAGTACGACTCTCAAGAAATTTTCCGAGGAAAGAATTGAAGTGACCTCAACTTATTCTAAATTCATACCATTCTTAGATATGGGGGGGGGGGGGGTTATATATTAATTGTATCGGATGATTTGATTTTCTCAGTTTGAAGTGGGCATTACTGCTTATAACAGGCTTTCACCATAACGGGGGGGCAGTGGAGACAGTAAATCAGGCGTATCTTTTGAACAATGCCCAAGGTTCCAGTTCCTAGAATTACTATTTAATGATCCTCGGGAAACTTATATTTTCAATTTTTCACTACGTGAGCAAGGAGTGACATGCTAGAGTAAAGAAGGAGAGGAAATGAAAAGGAAAAACACAGTGAAATAGAGAAAGAGATATAGAAGACAAATGAAAAGTTAGTAATGGCGGAATGTGAAAGGAAGGGATGGGAGGGGGGGGGGGGGGGAGACAGAGAAGAATTGCAGACCAGAAAGGAAGGACGGGAAGATATCGACATAAAGTAATCAACAGCAAGAGGCAGAGAGAGAGAGAGAGAGAGTGAGAGAGAGAGAGTGGGAGAGGGAGAGAAAGAAAGAGAGAGAGAGAAAGTGAGAGGGAGAGGGGGAGAGAGAGAGAGAAAGTGAGAGACAGAGAGAGAGAGAGAGAGGGAGAGAGAGAGGGAGAGTGAGAGAGAGAGGGGGGAGTGAGAGAGAGAGAGAGAGAGAGAGAGAGGGGGAGTGAGAGACAGAGAGAGAGAGAGTGGGAGAGAGGGAGAGAGAGAGAGGGAGAGAGAGAGATAGTGAGAGAGAGAGAGACAGAGAGAGAGAGTGGGAGAGAGAGTGTGAGAGGGAGAGAGAGAGAGAGTGAGAGTGAGAGTGAGAGAGAGAGAGTGAGAGAGAGAGTGGGAGAGGGAGAGGGAGAGTGAGAGAGAGAGTGTGAGAGGGAGAGAGAGAGAGAGGGAGAGATAGAGAGAGAGAGAGAGAGAGAGAGGAGAGAGAGAGGGGGGAGAGATAGAGAGAGAGAGAGAGAGAGAGTGAGAGAGAGAGTGTGAGAGGGAGAGTGAGAGAGAGAGAGTGTGAGAGGGAGAGAGAGAGAGGGAGAGGGAGAGAGAGAGAGAGAGAGAGAGAGAGAGAGAGAGAGAGAGAGAGAGAGAGAGAGAGCGGTGGTGGGGGGTGTGGGGCAAACAGAGGAGCATGTGGAGGACTACCGGCCTGGAAAAACACAGGCGGCCCATTCAGCTGACTGGTAAAGCACGGCCACTGTGGAAGGCGCCCAATCCCTCCTCAAACAACCCAGAGAATGAGTCTTATGAAGCGCTTTGCTGGGCGATAATCGAGGGGAGCTTCACGAGACAGGCCCAACCTGCCGCTGGTACGAGGCACACCCGCTGAACAACTTGCCGCCATGGGGCGCGTGCCCGGTACCAGCGGTTGGCAAAATGTCGTCTGCTTGTTTGTCTTTCACACAGCAGGCTGAGATGAGGTCTCGCAGAGAACGCCCACTTGTTCCATTGTGCCGTTAATATCAAAGGGTGAGGTTGAATCAATGACAGAAAGTGTAGCTGCCAAAACATTCATGATATTAAAGGTTGAGAGGATCTTAGGGCTGGCAACATTCAAAGTACATTTGTGCACCATTAAGAATGATGCGTCTGTGAATATGGCTTGGGTACTATGCATGTCGTGCAAAGAAAGATTTTAATAATTTGTGACCTGCCAAGCAGCAAACATAGAAATACCGCATGTTAACTGACCAGTCTACTGTTTGAGAACAAAGTGTCTTTATGAAATTGGGTGTATAAATATATATATCTGATTAGATTTATACTTTGTCAAAACAAAATCAGAAAAGAAATACCAACTGCAGCATAGTTTTGTTTGCCAGATCACATTTATGCCTTTTTACAATTAACATGATACCTGTTCATACTTCTACTTGTATATCCATTAATGTTGACCATGAAATGATAACAAATATGGAGTCCACCTCATGAAATGTATCCCTGCCTGATTGGATCGAGCATATATATGTGTGTTTGTGTGTGTATGTTATTTAGGAGACCCAAGTGCAAAAGTGCATCGACATGGACTACAATACTAAGTAGATTTAAGTCAAGATTGATATCTTCATGCTAGCATAGACTTAAGGCAATGTATGCCACTGAGCCGCTTTATCAAAACACATTGGGTATGGTTTAGTAAAAGGTATTTATCCAGGTACCTATGATTCTGGAAAGGCTGTGAGTAAAATATATATCAAGATTGTTTGTCTTTATTTCTTATTAGATCAAGTAATCAAAGAAAGGTACGAAATAATCACTAAGGGTTTTACAGGAGGGTAATGTAGACTGCACTATCCTGGCTTTACACAGATCCCCCCCCCCCCTCCCTTCCCCAGACACCTGGCTTGTGTTGACAGCAAGTATTAAGATTCACCTCCTGTGTAGGGAACTAAGGAAATTAATGTTATCGATTACTCTAGAATAAACCTCTTCTACCACAAAAAAGTGTCACGGGTTCTCATGACGTGACGAATCCATGACAAGTAACATGCCGTGTTTGACCCTCACAAAGAACCACTCTCCAAGCGGAAGTTCTTCGATGGCAACCACCCAAACCTCTGTTCGGAGTTCGTTCTTAGTGAATCAGAAGCAGACGGCTTTTCCCCGCTGCTCCCACGTGACCTGTGGCCACGTGACACGATAAATGTCTGACAAATGTTTCTTTAGCTCACGGTTTTCTTTTTAGCTGCGGAGAAAACTTGGATTGTGACCAGATAAGTGCCTTCGCCTTAAGGGTCCGTTGTTAATTTGAAAGCAAGACGATTTGGAAATAAATGTCTTAAAACGGCGGACAATGCCCCTGGGTGACTGTGTGGGTGAGGCCATGTGTCAACTGTAGTGGGACAAAGGACGGGTTGGTGGAGCCTCATGTCTTTGTTGGGCCAACTACCGTAATGCCTCCGATTAAAGTCATAGTCTATTCATATACAAATGCATCTCCTTTCATCACTGAATAACTCTGCCAGTTTCAGGTTTCCTCGACAATGATTCTTTTTGTTGCTTCTGGAAATACAGAAATAAACTGGAGCTTTCATCGTAAAAGAACCCATAAGTTTTCGCGGCAATAGCTGTCAAGCAACTACCATTCAAAAATAAAATCCAATTTCGATAATCTCGTGGACAAAGATAATCATTTAGACCTATTTTATATTCGAGTTTATTCGACTAACGATAATTTGAGGGTAATGATTTGGCATAAGGATTTTCCAATGGCCCAGTTGATAGTTATAAATAGTTAAGAAGTGCTACCATAACACCATAGACTAAAGACTTGTGGGATTCTGCTGTGTATATCAGGATCTGATTGCTATTTTCCTTAAATTCATAATGAAATGATCACTTGCTAAATCCAACGATACGGGTGTGTACAGATCTAAGGTTAGAAGTGTGCCTGTGACATAACTTAAGGGTTTTATGGTTGACATGGTGAAGTGTCCCTTGAGTACTGCGGTGGTCTTGCATCACCAAATAGATTCAGCCGCAGAGAAACCCCATTAAATGAAGGCATTAACGTTTACAGTAGTTCAGGTAATTTGACTGTTAAGATGAAGTTCTGTGGTCATCAAATGTCACTACAGGTGGTAAAGTTGCCATCTAAAAGTATGACGTTCTAATGGTCCAGCATAATAACTAGGTTCTATATACAGGACATATTCTAGGTTTGCTCAGGTCTTAGATTGTGAAAATTGATTAGTAAAGGAAATACATTAGAATAACTATGCAACACTTTGCAAAAATGAGCCCAGGTGTGTGTGAGGTAGAATGTAGGGTGGGGAGAGGTAAGGAGAAACGGTAAGACCCAGAAATACTAAGCCAAACCACTAGGTCTCATCTGGAACTGGACGTTTTGAAATGGAAAACCATTGGTGCCGAATGAGAAGGAGAATTTCTTTGAACCAAAGAATACGAAAATCATGTGAGGAATGAGTCAGATAGCGCTAATGACAACGAACTGGAATTTTTTGTTTGATATGAAGAGGTTTTTTTTTTCTTTTGAGAATGGTTGAGTAAGTTGTCTGTTGAAGAAATGCCTGGCTGCGGAGCGAGTCTGGAGTGTGGGGCAGGTGGGGTGTGTCTAGGGGTGGTAGAAGGGTGGTTATGGTCGTGGGTGGGTGACAGGGGGTGTAGTTGAGAAGGTACCATGTGTGATTGACTTTCTCTGAAGAGGCAGTCACCCGGAAAAGCAATGGGTGGGCGAAAAGTCAGAGCTTACAGAATTCATGACAGCTTTTATCATATCATAATCCCTCTCCGCTATTCCTATTGACCTTTTATTTTTCGCACTCGTTGCTATGATCTTTGAATGTGTGTGTGTGTGTGTGTGTGTGTGTGTGTGTGTGTGTGTGTGTGTGTGTGTGTGTGTGTGTGCTATGACCTCAAGGGAAGTGTTAAATAGTCGAGGAGAATTATCTTTCACATATAATGTCTTTCACATAAGTGAATATGAGTTGAGAGTCAATACAAAAGAAGTCTTTTGGGGTTGCTCATTTAAGTATACTACTCATATGTGGACAATATTCTTTACAGGGCTAACTTGTGGAGTCTGTATCACATGACCCGAAAATAGATTAATCAAGGAGCTGTCATCAATAATTCATTTTAATCTAAAAATGCTCATTGGTCATAATCCCTTCCACTCAACCGTAAACATCAGGGAGGAGTCTGTGGAGATAGGGCACCACACTCTTCAAGCAGAGGTGAACGACACGTGTCACGAAGGCTACTCTCAACATCTGTGTCAGAGAGGATATCTGCAGAGAGCACGCGACAGGGGGAAATGGATGAGGTGATAAGTGTATCATCTGCTTGAAAAGCATTAAAATTCGCAAATCTTTATTAAATATATGTACAATGTGCACTAACAATAGAACTGAATAACACGGTGATAAACGCGACAAGGCATCACTAATGTGAAGGGAGATAAATAAATAAAACAAAAGGGAACTTGTAGTCAACATTATTGAACCTTTCACCGTAATGTCAGATGAAAATATTTGCATTACTTTTATGAAAAGCACCAATGTGCTCAAGACAATGAATACATTTGAAATTTTGGAATTCTATTCTATTCTATATAGACATTTTAATAAGTAGTTCTAAGCTGTTCAAAATCAGAGGATAAGAGAGATAAGAGACAAAAGCTGCAGGGAGACAACAAGAAAACGTCAAATACTAAATCAAACAGTGGCACATAGAAAATACAGAACGCAATTTATGGCATAAAGGTTTTTCACAGTGTTATCAGACAGCACACAATAAAAGGTCGCCAAGATGATGATTGACAATAGAAGTAAAAATGACTTGTGACTCCAGACAGCACAGACGTTCAATTCCATTATGTTGCCATTGTCAAATGGACAAGAGAAAAGGCAATCGAAGCTTCGACCTCTCCCCAGCCCCTTCCAAACACCTACCTCACTCTTCTATGCTCATAAGGTCCCTGTCTGCAGAAACGCCCCCAATACTGAGAAGATCAGGCACCCCTATGACCCCAATCCAGTCACCACCACGTCGCGACAGTGCAAATTTAATTCAATCAGCCTGATTTGATTTGTAAAAACTGACATGCCTGCCGACCGGCCGCCCATCGATCAAGCTTTCTAAAAGGTCTCTATAAATATTTTCCCTCATTAGCTTCTAGGGACCGGCTAGCCTGCGGGTTTGGCATCGACTTAATTCGTCATAGGTCTGAGAACAGTGTTTCCCACCACCCCGTCCGCCATTTTTAACCCCATTTTGTATCCTCAGCGTGATGTTCCTCTCTGAGCGTTACCCCACACATCACCTCGTAGTGAAATCTAAATCCCCCGCTTCACCATTAACCCCCTGCCTCCCTCTCCACCAATCCCGGACCCCCCTTCCCTTCACAGATCCCTCCGTAGGCGCACAGACCCCTTTCAGCAGAGCCCGAGGCTCATATTAAAATAACCCGATTTGGGGCCTCGTTTTGAACTAATGATATCATGACGTCACACCAACACAAAGAGGTTCGAGGGTAGAATTGCGAGTGGAGTGGGGGAGTCGGGGGGGGGGGGTCTCGCCCCCATGTCCTCATCCTCTCCATATCCTTCTCTCTCTCTCTCTCTCTCTCGCTCTCTTTCTCTCTCTCTCGCTCTCTCTCTCTCTCTCTCGCTCTCTTTCTCTCTCTCTTTCTCTCGCTCTCTCTCTCTCTCGCTCTCTTTCTCTCTCTCTTTCTCTCTCTCTCTCTCTCTCCTCATTCTCCTCATTCTCCTTTATCACCCTCTATTCACTCTTTCTCTTTCCTCTCCTCTTCCTGTCACCCTCCTACCTCTTCCTCTTTCCTCTCCCCATTCCCCCATTCCTCTCCCCCCCCCCTGCCTCTCCCTTCTCCCTCTTTTCCCTGCCGATTATCCCTCTCCTTCTCCCCCTCCCACTCAGCCTGTCTACCTCTCCGTCTTTCCTCTATCTCACCTCCCCCATTTTCCCTTTCCTTTTCTGCCTCTCCGTCTACCTCCCTATCTCCCACTCAGCCTGTCTACCTCTCCGTCTTTCCTCTATCTCACCTCCCCATTTTCCCTTTCCTTTTCTGCCTCTCCGTCTACCTCCCTATCTCCCTCTCCGACTGTCTGTCTCTCCATCTCTTCTCTTTCTCCTCCCCGATTTTCCATCTCATTCTAATATTTCCTTCTTTCTCCCTCTCTCTTTCCGGTCTTACCTCTCCCTCCTTTCTCTCCCTCTTGCTGGCAACATCTTCTTCTATCCCTTTCGTTCTTTTTATCTTTGTTTCTTTATCTTTCTTCCCCTATCAATGTCTCTGTCTGTCTGTCTGTCTGTCTGTCTGTCTGTCTGTCTGTCTGTCTCTCTCCCTCTCCCTCTCTCTCTCTCTCTCTCTCTCTCTCTCTCTCTTTCTCTCTCCCTCTCTCTCTCTCTCGCCCTCTCGCCCCCCCCTCTGTCTCTGCCTGGTCTCCTCCACTCCCTCACACCCCACATCCCATCTGGTCCAGGGGGCACTACACGCGCTCTCTGATGTGCGCGGGGAGGCTGTCACCGCCGACCGGTGCATTGAGTTGGAAATAGTGTCAACACCGCCGTGTTATTCGCGTCTTTTTCCTCGTCTCGTCGCATTAAACGCCGCACGACTGAATTGAAACAAATCCGCTCATGTGCTGACTCACCGCTTAGTCAAACGACAAAATCTCAGTTTCTCGTGGCCTTCCCAGCTACCAAAGAACAGTTTCAGAGGGTGGTGATGGTTTAAAAAAATTCATTTCGTTTATTTTACCCTTCATTTTATTTTTGTTTGGTTAAAAGGCAAAAACCGTCCGGATGGTCAGACGCATTAGAACTCGTAGTGCCCTATTATGAGATGCTCTTAACTGAGAGTACGATGCTCCTTAATGTGATTACTGTGTTTTATCTTATCTTATCGTTTTCAGATGGTTACATGCGCCTGTGTTCGTCTTTTTTGTCCTTCTGTTGAATTATGGTGGTGTTTCCATTTACCATTTGTTCCCGTAACCTGTTACCTATCACATTTTAATTGTCCTACACCGTAAGCTACACCCAAGAGAAAACACTCCTATTCTGAAACAAATTGATCGGTTGGTCTGTTCCAATGAATAATTAAAAAAATAAATCTGAAAGTCCTTCTTGGTTGAATCGTGCGTAGTTTTATCATTTTCCTGCACACACCTATTTAGATGATAGAATATGAGTACGAAACACAAATACGACCTGAACATTTGAACCAGTTGGGCATAGATTGGTATTTTACTGAAATGCAATCTACTTTGTTCTAAATCAAAAACGCCTGACCTATTTTCACACCCACTCCTTTAAACCAGATTTAACCCGCATTTCTCTGGATTTAATCAACCGTGAAGGAGGACCCCTTCCCCGCCCATATCCATAAAGGTCAGGTCAAACCCAAGGTCAAGGTCAAAGCAACATCTGTGTTATCTGCGTCTGTTCTCATCCGAGTGAGCCGAGATGCTGACAGCGATTAACACTTTCACCTAAATATTCTTACAAACTTCCGTACTCAAATAAATACATACAATATATGATAATATACGGATTTATAACCGATGGGGCCATTCTTATACGATATCTTCTGCCATGTTTTTGGGACAAAATATTATGAGAAAACTGTGGTGTGACATCAGGCTTAGTGGAATTGTTCTATGGAAAAAATACCAGTGAAACGAAGATGGGCTGTCGTAGGGGGGGGGGGGGGGGGGTTCCCGTTATTCAGTACTATAGCAACTGCCAGGGTCTTATTGTGACGAGGTCTAATATAGAAAATAATGTAAAATAAAAGCAAAATAACGGAGCATCGCAATCGGAAGTCGAGCAGGGGTCTTTATTTTGTGTTGTTGTTTTTAAGGAAGATACTATCACGACGTATGGATTCAATCGTACTTCCTGTATCCTGTATCCAATCCGATATGGGAGTATCTGGGGCGATCTGTTGCTATATGTATTTTATTTTTTTTAAACGTCGCATAGTTACTTTGGCCCCTCCTTTAGCGATTAAGTACGAGGTACCTGTACTTTGTCACTGGCCGTGTAAAACGAACAGATTACTAAGTGCGGATAAAACCTTTCTTTGTCGTTGACATGCGCATGTAACAGCACTTTCATTTGTAGAGGGGTACTCATTCTCTCAAACTAAACTCTCGTCATTTTACTTTCAACATGTCGGATATTTTGTAGTCTGTGTGGCGCTCCTGCTTTATTGATTAGTAAAAAGCTGACCATTTCCCGCTCTGCATTGGGAAAAATATCGTTAGATGGGGAAATAGATTTGAAATACTACGATATCTATCCTAAACATGACTGCAGTCACCATACTAGCGAGTGTTATATTCTATAACAGTAAAGGTGATACAACGAACATTTACATTGCGGAGGAATAGAAAATACCGGGCAGTGCTCGTTATATTGGAAGGAGCAATAGCGAAGAATAGAACAACCTCTCAAAATACACTCGAAGAATAATTAGTTGCATGTTAGATGGTCCGGGAGCTCAAATATAAGAAATGGCAGTTACAATAATCGAGAACTGGTACGTTATAATACAAGGAATATTTTTTTGATAAATCTTTTTCCGTTTTTTTTTTAAAGGTCCTACCCTGTTCCCTGATGGGGGCGGTGGGTCTGGACTTTAATGATTCCAATTTTTTAAGAAATCAAAACAACAATAATACAAGGAATCCGTAAAAGAAAACTCCGCATTATCATTTATATAAAAGCAAACAAAGGATAATAACCCGAGTATCGACACTACCGTCACCATCAACACTACGTACAGTATCAGCTCCTAGGTCACCCAACAGTAAATCACACCTCGACACGGGGTGTTGAAAGGTTGGGGGTGCTATGGAGGGTAAGTGTCATTCATCTCATGGATCTCGTTAGCTCTTTGGGCACACCCCCTTACCTAGGATGTAGACATAAACACCCCTTCTTACTCGATAAAAGTCGCTGCTTATGGGCGAGAAGTCTATACTAACAACGAGTATAGAATACTAACAAACACCCATCGAAAATACCGGAAATGCCTGTCCGTCTTTGTCGGGTCCGTTCAATGGGTCACAGGGGGTGTTTAAGAGGGGGTGGGGTGGGGTTGTCTTCACCCCGCGCGGGTTGGGGTTTGGCAGTCATCATTAAAGGTGACAGTGAGTGGTCACATGGTTCAGTGATAGCTCCATCAAAGACAGAGACACCTGGTGGGCGTTGTCAAAAAGACGCGTCCTGAATTCCCCAGCAGGGGGAGGGGGAGGGGTGCATAAAAGGAAAATAAACTATCGTAAAAACTTGAGGGTAAAACTCTCCATTCATAACTCATCCGGTAAGTTGTCACTGAAGCATTATATCTACCATACGTGTACCTTCTATTAGACAACCGTAATGTTTACATGTCAACTGCCTGCTCATACTTATCACCTTTGATATGTTATTACACCCTCACATATGTCATCAACAGAGGTAACATGTGTAGTAACATATTATGACACCCTCATACCTGTCACCAACAAAGTTAGAACGTTAAGGACATCCCCTTTTATTCATAGATATAACTTACTACATGTAGTTCACCTTCCTGTATTTATCATTGATAGAATTAATGTGTTACTCCCGTCATATGTGTCCTCAGCATAGTTATGATGTTACTCCTTCATACTTGTACTCGACAATGCTAACATATTATAACATCAATATCTCTCATCCACCGCGTATACCAATGTTTCTATTCTCCTGTATAGTTACCTGTTATGAACTACACCTCTTGTATTTGTAATCCATATATTTTAGATTTTATCACGCCTCTCGTGTATATTTGCCACAGTAACCATGGGTACATGAAATATAGGTTTGAAGAAATGTACATGCTTCTCTTTGTTACCTAATGTGGTGCATTTTGGTTGGCCTGATTGGCTTATAATATTAATGTCCACATGTTATTTCATACATGCAATTATCCCATGCAGTTTTGCTATGGATGGAGTCTGAAGAAGTAGAAATAGCACCTATTTGCAAAATGCTTGTACATTTGCAGTTATCCCCGATAACATTCGATTGCGGATATATATCTTCTATTAAAAACATCCAGACGAACAAAAAGACTCGTATTTTTTAATTTGGACAGTCTAGATGGAAATAGAGCAATGGCAGAGATACGGCAACCAGATGTGAAGCATCAAGACTTTCCCCGAGTCTAAGTCGGACTTTTCTGTCTGCGTGGGGGCCATAAACTTTCTCCTCTAGCCTCATCATTCCCGCTTTCTGCCCTCCCACCTGTGCCTACTGCATCTGTAGTCCCGAGCAGACGACATTTGTTCTCTGCTCGCTCTCCGTATAGTTTCCCCGCTTCCTAAGTTCTCTGTGGAGAATGCGGTTTGCCGTGCCGTGTGGTTGGACGTGCACCGAATGAACGCCATACTGCCTCGACTTTTTCTTAACCCATGTCGTAAATACTTCGCGGATTGTTATGGCGGAAGAGACAGCGCGTTAAGCGCCGCCGGCTACTATTAATTTATTACGCTCCTCGTATTAGTCGGCGATAAAATCAAGATAAATCGCCAGTAGACCAGCTTCAGCTTGACATGGCTGCTGTTTCTGACTAGAACATCTGCACACAAAAATCCTTAAGCTAAACAGGACACATGCTAATTTGTCGGGAATAAACTAGTTCCGGCAAGTAACTTGCGCACATGGGAGCCTCTAGGTTTATACTGACGTTTTTGCAACCACAGCATTGTAATAAATACAAAATGAACATCGAGTCCATATGGATTGTATTTTCATATCATAGCAAGACAGAATTCCATATATTCGTCCCATGCCTGTGTCAGGTACAGTAACTAAGTCCTAATCTTATAGATAAGTATATCACACCTGTTAAATAATATTGCTAATAAACATCCATGCAAAGATACTGTGAAGATTTTGATGATATGGTTTACTGTCATTAGGTTGTAATTAGGAGAAACCAGTTTTGTATTTATCCTACCCCATCTCACCGATATACAGAGAATATTTGTAATTGTCCATGTTAGTAGTTATCAATGCTGCCGGATCTACTTTCGTTATCTCGTCTTTGATTGGTCCGTTTTTTTATTCACCTCGGTGCATAAATAACACTTTATCCAACGCTCCGTCAAATACATTGAGTCAATGTTAAACCTATGGCGTTTTTTATTAGGGGTAGGATAATGTGCAGTATCAGAGAGAAAGAGAGAGAGAGAGCTGCAGAGAAGTTGGTACGTACATATATTTTCACATTGTTGCCTACATTTAACCTGTTGCTATTGAGGGCTGGCATTTCACTTCTGGGTAAGATACAACATTTACTCTAGGGTGTGATGATGCATTAACGACGGGTAAATCTATCAAAATTGATAACTTTCCAGACCGATAAAAAAGACTTTAAAAAAAAAGGCTTATCAGAGCAAATACAGGTCGCACCATTCCCTACAACACATACACCCCTCCCCACATACTTACAGCTGTCTACTATGAATACAATCAATATTAAACCAAGTCATGGTTGTCTGGTGTGGAGGGCCCTCCCCAATCTACCCCCTACCTCTTCCTCTAACCTGGAGAGGTCGGCCCGCTAGTTGAGTGCATGAATGACCACTTCAAAGAGGACATACTATAGCCGACGGTCAGTTTTTATGTTTTTACAGACTTTTTCATGGGAAGGTGATTGAGGTCACCTGAAAGACTGAGTCAGTGTCAAACCGGTGTCTGACAACCCTGCCCCCCTACACATACACATTCCCAGAAAAAAATCTGAATACATACAAACAGTATATTATATTGCTAGCCACCTGTGATAGGGGGGCAGCGAGGTGCAGAAAGAGCAACACCGGTCGGGACAGACAGGAACAACACTCTTGGTTTCACACTACCGGTGGCGTAGATTAGCCTTTCCGAGGTACCGTCCCTTCTGCACTGTGCCAGGATTAATGATATGAAAAATACATGTTGAAATTCATATTGGCCTAACCACACCTGTCGTAATACGTACATCCACAAATAATAGTGCCCTTGAGAATGAATTATATGGAAAACCGAAAAAATCGGGCTCCGATTTCATCGACAAAATCTTTTTGGGGAATAAAACGTAACCAATTCGAGTATGTTTAAGAAAAACTGTTATCAATCTGGGTAAGTTCACTGACCAAAGATTCATGCAATCAATATTCTTGTGACATTTTGATATAGAGGTGAACCTTTAATAATGGTCCAATTTCACTAGCTGGCTTTTCAATTTACTCCATCCACTAACTGTTTTAAAATCATAATACGATGAGAAACTGATGGACTGTTTTATGCTTATCTCACTTTAGTAAACAGTTGATCCCAGTCCCGATGGTTTCTGTATTATTTCCGATTATCATTGTGTATAGAATGATGGCTACATAGAAGCATTGGGTTCTTATGGTTGTGCTGGTCTATCTATCAATAGTGGTCACTTCATCAGGTTTTAGCAAGTTTAATGATGGAGGGAGCATAGTGGTGGGAATGCAAGCAAGGTCGAGCTGGGGCTGAACACTGCGTCATGGAGTCATAGAGGGTAGGTGTGGGCGGGCTAGACAACAGACGCCTAGTCTCTTATGTAGACCTATGTGCCAGTCTGTCTCCGGACGTTAACTCAAGGAAATCTTTGTCCTCAAATACAACACTAACTCTTAGTCATGGACACAGACTGGTGGAGGTTCAACGAAATAATTAACCACCCCCACCCCCCGCCACCCCAACATGTCCAATACAGACAGATGTTCTCTCCTCTGTGTTGACCAATGGACTCTCACAGCATTATTGATAAATCACTTGCAATGTTTGTAAAATGCTGCAGTCCTCTAGGTCTAAAAACACGTGCTCTAATATCAAATAAACCTAACACTGGGAGCACACCCGTAGTCCCTGGAACGTGTAAATATAACAATTACAATAAATAATGTTTATTTATCCTTTCACGGGGCATAATGGAAATATTTTAAGGTGCAGGTGGTATTTTTACCGTGTTCTCAGTGTGCTTGCAAATAAACCTGTGAAATTACGTGGTCGATCGAGGTGTGAAAAGCATAAAACACTGACAGCTGGTACACAAGCTGATACAAACACAGCAAAAAATAGGGGAAAATGACGATAGGGTGCCGCCTACCTCCGCTCCCACCACGACAGTCAGGCTGCCTACAATCGTGGCAGCTCAAGGACACACACGCTGAGACATGGGGCTGCCCCCATAAAAGTCTCGAGCAATTCTTTGGGGTTCTTGAGGAATGTATGATACGTGTGGTTCCTAAATTCGGAGAGGCTATACCACAAATATTTCAATTCACATTCTTGCAGCCCAAATAGATGAGGCTAAACGTAAAAGGAAATTGCACCCCTTTCAATAAGAAGTCAATAATCTGAGGGGGCAGGGTGTGTGTTAATGTTCAGAGCAAACTTTGGGTATGTCAGTGGAGCCTCATCTGAGCCAGTCTACAGATTTATCTTTTAGGCCCGGTTCCCACTTAGAGATTCTTGCCCCTGGGACTGGTGCCCTGTATAGTCGACGGAAAATGCAAGTCGCACAGTGGAAGGGAGGGCATAGTCGGTGACTAGCAAACATATTTTATATTAAATTGCAAGACAGTAGTTTCTTTTTTGGGAAGGATTCGAGTTGGCAACTCATGCACGCATCATGGGGGACAGCGCAGAAGACGCCGACAATTTTGTATCTATGCTTTCCCATTTGGCGACATGGCACATTCCAAGAAATTTGTGCTTGTAGTTCACGACTGAAGCATCGCACATGCCAAAATTCGCTTAGTGGGAACTGGAGACACACCAAGCGAGTCAAGGCAGCGATCTAGGGAATCACTAACACAAAATGGCACATACTTGAAATATTATTTCAAAGTAATATCTCCCACCGATAATTTAGCGTATCCGAAGCCTTAATCAGGTGAAATATGAAAAAAATAGCTCACAGACACGTCAATTTGTGTTGGCGATTCCAGAAATCGCTGCCCTTTTCACTTGGTGTGTTCCCAGCTTAACCCTTTAAGGACGGGTGCCTGCGGACAAGCTACTGCCTGGAGGACGGGTGCTGGTGGCACTTTATACCGCTAGGGGACGGGCACACAGTCGTTAAAACCTACAATTCAATTGTTAAATCGCATGATATGATATATAATCTTAATTATTTAAATTCTTTTTAATAGAAATACTAATAATAGTATCATACATACATTCTGTGAAAATTTCATTAATGTTTCTCTATTATATTTTGTTAAAAACGATTTTGTAGATTTTTGAGAAATGATGCCTCAAGGCATCATTCGCCCTGGGCTGGATGATGCCTCAAGGCATCATTCGCCCTGGCCTGGTTGATGCCTCAAGGCATCATTCGCCCTTAAAGGGTTAAGGCAACAACCCCCTGTTGTAGGACAGACAACAAGCGCATCGAGACCTCCATTGCCTTTGTGTGTATCTGGGTGTGTATGGGGGAGGGGGAGGTTATCGCCCGTCCACGACGCACATCTCTTCAATCCTCGTCGATTCTCGGCTCGCATCTTGTCAACCTACAGACGTGATTGTCAGTTAGTCAAAGATAAATGATGGAGCATGGCCTGGTAATCCTGCACCCGCCCTGCCAGCTACACGGGGATTACCACCCGTCCCTGTTGTGTGTGTGCGTGCTTGTGTGCAGCGAGCGAGATGTGTGCGTGTGTCTGCTGTTTGTGTGTGTCTGTGTGTATGTGAGGTAGGTACGTGCCTGTGTGTCTGTGCCTGTGTACACGCACACATTTTTATCCTACCCCTAATAAGAAACCGCCATAGACTTAACATAGGGAAATTTTGTGTGGCAGGCCGTGACATAAAGTGTTTTTTATGCCACTAGAGTAATTACAATATTGACCAATCAGAGAGCAGGATGTCAGCTACTATGAAAAAAAGGTCTGTTGGTCATTGACTCAATATTTATCTTTTAGTAAAATGCAAAAGCATAGACGAGGTAGGATAAATACGAAACCGAACTCGAGTTAGACTTGTCATAGTAATTACGCCTCGTGTAGTAATACGCGACCTTCCCGTCGTGGCATAGACATTGTCAAGTCTAACTTTCGTTCGGTTTCTACTAAGTGTTGTGTGCGCGCGTGTAACCACGTATGTGTGTGTGTGTTTTTTTGTGTGTGTGGAGGATGCATGTGTGTTCATGCGTGTGTCTTTAGTATGTGCATTTATCTTAGCCTGGAATAAACGTCCATAGGCTTAACATTAGGAACTCGTTCTCAACAGGCTTGCGAGAACGGTAACTCATTCTCAATGGGTGATAAACAGATAGATATTTCCAGGCTAAGATAAAAATCAGAAACATTTTCGTGCTTGGTATGAGACCCCATTCGCTATCTCGTTTGGAATGCTTCAGAATATTCACTCGGCTATCGCCTCGTTTATATTACTGCACACTCCAAACACGATGGCGAATGAGGACACAGACCCAACACTCATCAGTTTCTTTTTTAGTATATTTGCGTATGTGTGTGCGTTTGCGTGCTTGTGTGTACTGTACATGCGTCTATATCGTTGTGCATATGAAGGTGTCTTTATTAGAGCGTGCTTGCACGCCTATATACATCATCTATAGACCAACAGGTTAGAGTGCTCACATACACTTTCAGCGTGCTGCCAGAAAACTATCCCTTCACTGTCTGTGTGCTATTCACTGTGATAGTGTGAAAGGAGCAGGGTGCCAGTGTCTCAGGGCCTTAGAAGCATGCTCAGCTGACCATGACCAATCACTAGAGACCGAAATACCTCATCGATCCACTGGTGCTTGACCTTGATATTGTTGGATCCTAGACTCAGGTGGTTGCAGAAATAACAGGTTGACTGGGTTCCATTAGCTAACAGAAAACTATCCATAGACTGAATGTAACTGAAACCGTTTCATTGTTATTCATGTATAATTGCACGCTCATTCAGCTATGGTGAACATTCCATTTGCTCCTAGTTTATGAGTATATCCGTGTCTGCGTGTGTGCATGTGCATGTGTGTGTAGCTCTGTGGGTGCGTGTGTTTCAGGATTTGGAGATTATCAGTTACCACCGTGCTTACTGTTGTTGAGCGTGAGATATTCTGATATATGCATATAGCCTCATAGATAATCGGTCACTATAGATGCAGGTGGCAAGACGGTTTGCTTTTAGAAGCCAGGTTGGTTGGTTGGTTTGATTTAGCGTCCAGTTAACCATTACAGGTTCTTTACCAAACTTTCGCAAGGTGCTTTTACACCAAAAGGGTGGTGATCGATTCTAGGTTATGTATTTAGGTAGAAATCTCACCCCTACACATTTACCGAGGTGAGACTTCTCACACTACATGGAGCCTAAGCGAGGTACACACAAAGCGAGAAACGCAGCGTTTTCCAGAATCGAAAACAGAAAATATTCTGTATGTGAGATATTATTTCAGAGTAATATCGCACACAGATTAATTAGCGTCTCAGAAGCGATAATCAGGCGAAGTATGAAAAATAGCCTACATACACGCCATTTTGTGTTGCCGATTCTGGAAATCACTGCGTTTCGCGCTCGTGTGTTTCTGGCATTACAAACGCTGTTGGAAGAAGATTGGTGTCTGTAGCAGTCGATGTACAAAAGCACGATGTCAACCCCGGTATTTGTAGAAATTGGATTATTTACACGTGTATATATGTATGTGTGTACATACATTATCTTTGCATATACACCGAAAACCAAATACAAGCTTTGGGAGTCCAAGTTGTTAAATTGGGATCTTCTACTTACAATTGGCGCCTTGGTATGCCCGCAAGAGGCATCACACTAATGTTTACGTACCTGAAAAATACGAAGGAGTGAATTTGTATTAGTCAATGGGATCGAATTATATAATTTATCATACACCTATGTACGTCAATCCTATACTTATTAACCTATGCTCAGTGTATCATAAGTATATCATATTGCACAGTGGTAAAAATAATGTATGGACCAGTCAGGCATGTACGGCCCTCTTTTCCACTGCAGGTGAATGCTTATCTAGAGCCAAAATAATGATAAAATAAAAGCATAGAATGAAAATAGATATAGCAGGAAAAGATTTACATGAAATGGCACAAAAGTTGTACAAACATATTTATGATATCAACATCTCATATCCCCCCCCCTTGTGAAATGTCATGGTTAAAGGGCTGCCAGATTGCGTTGCAACGGAGTCCAGCCTAGCTTAGAAATTACCTGGAATCGGTCTCCATAAGAAACTACTCCCACAGGGCTGATGTTTCTTGGTTTATATGAATGTTTGACTATACAAAATTCTGTACTAAAGTGACTGTGAAAGAGTATAACTCATCTCATCCCATTACATCATTATACGCTGGTCATCTATGGCTACGACAAGAGGGATGCAATGTGAACCGATGTCTACCCAACATATGGTATGTTATTCAGAACAGGTCCTTTCTAACCTTAGAGGGACCGAGCGGAAGATCGGCCTATGCCGAGCTCGGACGAGCATTCTTGTATGTTTGATAACCCTAATAAAAAGCCTCAAACGAAAAAAAACAAAAAACATCTTAAATATGGGGAGGGAAATAGGACTCATCTGCAGAGCTGTATCAATATAACGGGACCGGCTCATCCAGTACGTGAATAAAATTGGGATAAACCAATTCAGCCTTTCTCCTGCCCATGACAGGCACACGAATCAAGAAGAAGGGTTGAGGTTAGGGTATGGGTGGCGCGAGAGTGTGGGGTAGAGGCGGGAGCAGGGTCGGGACTCCTGTCCTCCGATACGGACGCCAGTCTAGGGCTCATTTTACTGTCATGCCATGCATGCTTGTCTATAAAGGCAGCTTGACGAGAATACTGACGTGAACCACGATGGTGTGCTGTATTCCAATTGACAGGTTTCTTCAACACCCGTGGAAAGTGGCCCCGCGGAACGGATCCGATTGTGCCAGACCTTTTCTCTTTGGATTGGCTTTAATTTGGACGATGTATGCAGTTTATAAGTCCGATTTCATTACACCGATGGCAATCTCAGCATTACTTGGTTGTATAGGAAGTGGCTGACCCGGCCCAATCCAATCACTTCATATCACTCATCCAAACACCCCACATCCCTGATCAAAACACTTCAAATTCATCATCCAAACACCTTTAGAAGGAACCCACGAGATGGAAATAGCTTGGTCCGTACTCCACCGAGTTTGACTGCAGAGTAATTCACGAAGCGAAGCTGAGTGAATTACTCTGTGGTCAAACGAGGTGGAGTACAGACCAAGTTATTTTCATCGAGTGGGTTTCTGATTTTATCTCACCCTGTATAACACTATTTATTGATGAAATGAATCACCAAATTAGCCATTGAGTATTGGGTGCACGAACCTCACGGCCGTGGAGTACGAGTTCCTAATGTTCAGCCTATGGAGAAAAATACCGGGGTGAGATATTATAGCTTTCATCCAAACACCCCATTGCCCCCATCTGAATACCTTATAGCCCTCATCCAAATGCCATAGCCCTCATCCAAGACTCCATAGCCCTCATCCACCTGATATTCCTGACCCAAACACCCTCTTACCCTCATCCAAACACCCCATATCCCCACCCTAAAATTATCTACATCCTGGATGAAAAATGGATTTGAATTCCTCAAAAGAATTTCAAATTATACAAATATAATTAGTGATATCTAAATTCAATAAAATTACAAAATAGATAATAAATAAATGGGCCAAAATATATGGTCGTCGCCGAAACACGGTAACGGGGTGAATCCACCAGGCCGATTTCTCACCCGATCAATTGTTCCTGGCCCCTTAAGAGGAAGCTCACGTATTGTAATTCATTTAATTCTGATAATAATAGTTTAATAAATGACCATTTTCAAAGATTTGAGAAATTCTAGGGCATCCGATAATAATCGGCGATTGTCTGGCTACGAAATCGGCTACCGTCGGTTCAGTGGAACACCCCCTTAAGTGTGAAGCCTGCAGCTCACAGCTCGGTGATTTCCCGTGCGTCCTCTGCCGCTTGCTGTCTGCACTAATCGACTCCTCTTGGCCTAGTTACGTGAGTAGGGCCTGGAGCAGGAAAAAAGCCAGCGCGAGTGGTGGCCGGGAGCAGTTGTGAGTCGTTGCGCACTATTGAGTTACTCACCCGCACGGTCCCGCCAGCCTGCTTTTTACCTCACACCCATCGAAAGGAATTAGCCCTAATGCCAGGCATCCTCCCAATATCTCCCGATTTGTTAGTCTCAATTGAAACCTGCGAGAAATTGGCTCTGATAGCTTGCGATCTGAGAGATCGTTTTTAGTTAAGAGTTGGCTAGGTGGTTTCAGATAAGAAGGTGGAAACACTAGAACTGTTTGTATTTATTATAGAGTAATTGAGTGCTTAATCTATAGCAATTCCCACGCGCGGTAGGCCTTACTATGGCTTCAGTAATTGAATTTATAGAGGATATACATAACAGGCTCAAGGGCGTAACCCATAGAATAGATGGATACATCTGAGTCATGAAAGTTCCCGTGAGGAATGCAAACAGCCGTAATAACGAGTGAAACCACCAGTGTTTAGTAATTGAAATAAATCCTTGTGATTCAGAAATGTATCCTTTACATCTGAAAGCAGAACAACGCAGGTTCTGTATGTGACCTTTACATATTTACATTCTGATTTATTATTTAGTTCACTTAGACATTTTAATACATTCAATGTTGAAAATAATTCACACCTACATACGAATGCAGCTATGTACAACCAGAGTATGTATATATATATATATATATATATATATATATATATATATATATATATATATATATAGATATATATAGCACTATGTATTGTGTGTGCAGGGTTGTAAATAGAGAGTATAGAAGCCTATTCCTGCTTTACAGTTTATACTTATAAGTATAATCAACTTGGTTGATATACATGTATAACCGTTGTTATTACATAGAATAGCCTGTGTGTATATTCCTATTACTATGGGAGACTGATATCTGTAAATACAATTCTACATCTACAAAACATAGAATTCCATATTATGGAGGAACCCATTGGAATGGTTCCGAGCTTCCAAACCTATGATACTAAAGTTATATAGAAGGAACAAAGAAGGATAAAAGATGCGTTCCACATGCGAACTCTGACCTCCTCCCTCTCCCCCAAACCATGCTCACCGCTATTCCGAACTCCTACCAGCCCTTGTACCACCAGCTGCCAAACCGGCCTACCCAGTTCCCATAGCAATCCACTACCGTCAACTGCCTTTACTCCCCCTACCAATCCACACAGCCGAGCCCCAGCCACTCCCACCACGCCCGCGAACCCCAAAAACCCAAAGCGCACAATAGGTGGTGAATGCTAGGTTAAGGACTGATGTTTAATGCCTGGAAATGCCGGGAAGTGCCGGGAAACGCCTGCACGACTCCCGCTAGCTGCGTACGGCGGCCCCGGGCCCTCCGAGCCGCCTCCCGGACCAGACAATACCCGGGCCGTATGTGGGTCACGGCGCCCTTATTGATTTCTAGGAATGGTGCCAGGAAATTTCGCGGAGGTTTTTATTTTCACCGCTGCCAGCCGGCTGCGGTTGCTAATCACTCGGGGTCTTTACATCGTCCGGATAGCATTAAATCACTCTGGTAGGTTGTTGTGACGATGGCTGCAATGTTGTCGCTCTAATCTACAAAGACCCACCGGAATAGATTGTGATTAAGGAAACGGTGAAAAAATAAATAACACAACAGCGATGCACCCCTGTAACATTCCTAGATGTGACGTGGTGACAGCCAGCAGCTCTGCACAACCCCCGTCGATGGTTGTAAACGCCCCAAATCCCCAGGAAGCAGATATTCCTGGCAGCTATGATCAATAGCAATGATAATCATACGACACCCTGCCACCCTCCCACTACCACCACCCTACATGCAGATTTTAAACACCTTCTCACAGACTCAAATGCAGCTATAATGTGGCCGAGTCCAGTGTTTTCACACCTTGTCCCAGATGGCAAGACTCTCCACTCAGGTGTTATGCCTCAGGAGGTGTGATACAAAAGCAAACTGTGAAATATATTTACTGTGTCTGTGGATTGGAACCTATACCCATAGGCACCCACTGCACAGTGAAACCGCATCAGATATAATGTTTCTTTTTCAATTGAGCACGCTGATGCTGTTTTTTTTTTGGCAAGTGGGGCGCAGTTACATAAGACAATCAAAACCCGTTGCCATGGCTATCGATGGGCCAAGCTTATGTGCAAGAGGAGAATAGGGTTGGATGTGTCTGATTAAGTACAGCACTATATGACTGAATAGGTTCTTATCTGAATTATCTTTCAATTCAAGATAAACAATATGCAGTGTAGAGAGGAAGAGTGCACTAGAATCTTTAAGTGGTGTTGTCAATAAACTCCCCAGGAAGCAGATATTCCCCGTTGCTTGGATCAATAATAATGATAAGCATACAACATCCCGTTCCCCTCCAGCCACACACAGACAGAGACACAGACTTCAACTTTTCGCCGAGTGTAAGTGACAAATGATCTCATCTTGGAATGTGTTTAGTATGCAAAGTCGGCGTTAAAAACGTAGGATTAAGCCGATGAATAATTCCCATTGATATCAACAGCAACCAGCGCACGGAGTAGGGAGCCCGGTGATGGATTTAGTGTAGTGAGACCTGAGTGTGAGACAGCCGACCCGTGAGTTTTAACGAGATCTCGGCTGTTGGCGAGAAGGTGGTTGAGACCGGTGTATTGTGACAGCGGAAGTATGGCAATGAGCGAGATAGGGCAGGGGAGAGGCTGTGTGGGCCGCAGCAAAGCAGAGGACCAAACAAAACAAGCAGTGAGCAAAGTGAGGGATAGGATACTGAGAAGGGCTGGAGACTCCACTGCCCTTCTGGACTGGAAGGTGAATGACCAGACTGAGTACAGTTGAACCCCGTTAAACGGACCACCCTCCATTATACCCCAGAGCGCACTGTGTTATACGGCATATAGCCTATGATCCATGGGCGCCGCCATGACGCCCCCCCGAGTAGGTGTTCTTTACTAAAGGGGGTGAAAAAGTAGCTGTTCTTCACTAATGGAGGTGCAAAAGAAGTGAGTGATAATTGGGAAATGTCACTTTTCTTGCTTTGCTCACATATGCTAATAAAGTGTTCCATGTAAAAAAACATCATGTCCTGGGTTTTAGCATTATATCTTCCTGCTCTGGGATGGGTGTAGAGAGTCAAAGAAACCATGGTAAAACATTGAAAGGCAGCTGAATTTCGTAAGAACAAAGAGCCAGAATACATGTTCTGTCCCCCGACCACCTAGTGACTGCTTCATGAACTAACAATGGCTCTGTCCCCTTATAGGATACTCCTCTTATCTAACGGGGTAAAAAGGGGGATTACGTTCCGAATCACAATGCCCTAGGAGTGCCCCACAAAAGGGATTCCGCTGTAAAACAGGAGGGTGAAAGGTTATGAACAGGAAGATAAAGGAAGAGAGGAGAAAAGGCTAGAAGGTAAGAAGAGACAGGAAAATATGTAACAGGATGCGACAAGGGGATGACATGGTAGAAGGTGGTACGAATAGTGGGATGAGGCACGAAATTCTATGCAAAGAATGTGCGAAAGGACAATGAGGAGGGGAATGACTAAGACATGAGCCTATCGTTCCACATCAAGCAGAAAGGAACCAAGATAATTCCACATCCCCAGCAGTAAAAACGTTTCATGATGCCCACCATTTTGTTTGTTTAAAAAAAAGATATATATATATCTACAAAATGGTGGGCCTCCAAGTGACACCGAAGCTATTGCTGACAAAAGAAAATTGAACTATTTCGACAATATTTTAACAAATTGATAAGTTATAGATACACATTTTAGAAGTGGACTAAATCCAAACTAAATTAACAGAAAACAAGGTATTGACGATGGCTTCGGGGCGGAGGGGAGGGGGCGATTGAAACCCCTTTATCATCCAACCTGATGAATACCCGGATGAACTGCTTGGTGAAATCTACGACTTGGAAACTGATTACACCAGAAAAAAAACTCCCATCGAATTATTCAAATCGTGACTATCAATTACCCCCAACAGAAATAATCCTATTCATGTCTGTCGTCGTGATACATGGAACAAAGGGGACGTCAATTGAAATAGACAGTTCATGAGCCTAACAGTTGGATTACTATGGAGATAATATAAAACTTTCATTCACTAACGGACAATTGTTGTGCTAGGCTCAAATTAACTCACGCCAAAATCATAGTTGATATGCCGTGCTGAAAAAGGTTTGCATGCCATGGTTTATTCAGCTTATTCCATCGAGGCTTCTGCAACAGGGCAAAATCGATTAGCAATATCAGCAAGATAGATATCAGCAGGAGAAGGTTATTAATCATTGCACTGATATCATTCATTCTCGGCAAACTGACACGCCGCGTTTAACGTCACACTGCTCCGCGAAGACGAAATCAATACCACGTTCCGCTTCAGTGACTCCGTTCCTTGGCACCAGCGGTCCCTAGTAGAGTTCCCTGTGTGTTTGGAATTCAATCAAAATAGAGATTTCCTTTACATACAACAATACAGAAACAGCCCATGTTACACTGGTTTTTTTATTGTATATCATTGATATATGTTCCTTTCCCAGTAAATGCTTTATTCGTTTTCATATGCATGAATGTGTACATGTCTAATAATTCTTTGCATCGTAATAACCTTTTTGATGTTGCATATTCTAATATGCCAAGATGTTGATATTGCCTCTAATAGCAGAATAAGTCTAGACTTCGCCAATGTTCAAGTATATTTCTTATCTTGATATTATGAGCTCTCACCTTACATATTTGCAGTATGGAAGGTGATGTGATAAGGAGGATTAAGGGATGTTTGTATGTACGTATTACAATAACGCACCACAACAGGTCATAGCCTTACACCCAGCTGTGATTCTACGACAATATACCTTAAGGAACCATAGCCAACACGTCGTAACAGTCAAGGGGATATACATTACACACCTGCGCGACTCTTGATCCCCAAAGGAGGTCGTCTCTACTCCACCAATGTACCTGTAGTCCCCCTCCCCCCTCCCTTCAGCCTTCAGTGGTAACTAACATATATAGCGGCAGGTTAGCTCAATGGGTCCTATTTCACAGGGCCTGGGCAGGCTAAGGTTGGCTGACGGCGATCAATGCATTCCTGACTCCGGCATCACAACGTAACCACCGCTCACATCAATAGGTGAGCAGCCGCCTCACCGCCACCTTACTAATGTATACCTCCGCCCCCAACCGCTGCACCTCCCGGAAGCCAAGGCCTCCGATCGATATGAGTACAAGATTCATCACACCCGTCAACAAGACACGGAAGGATGGGAGCGCGCATATATATATATATATACATATATATGTATATATATATATATATATGTATGTATATATATATATATATATATATATA
Source organism: Alentia gelatinosa (assembly GCA_950022655.1). Classification (NCBI taxonomy): domain Eukaryota; kingdom Metazoa; phylum Annelida; class Polychaeta; order Phyllodocida; family Polynoidae; genus Alentia; species Alentia gelatinosa. Next base: position 8,549,824 of record OX465582.1, read on the forward strand.
TATATATATATATATATATATATATGGGTATATACGTATCAGTATATAGGGTTATTTTAGTAATTTATGAATTGGCTTAGGCTTAGAGTTAATGGAAAATCAAGGTTAGATTTTGAACTGCGTATATATATGATATGCAGGTAGTACACACAAAGGTGACCATCGTTATATTTTAAGACATATCTACATATTTAGCAGATACACAAATAGTTGTTTCTTTAATATATTATATGGATATGATCAGTTTTACTCCCTTCTCCTTCTTAAACCATCACGTTTACGATTCTGTAGTTCCTGATGCACTTAATAAGTTTTACGTGTTTGTATTTGTATTCTACAAAAAAAACCTATTATAATATTCTACGAAAATGCACAAAGAAATGCAGTCGCACATTCCATTGATACTCTCTCCTTGCAAGATTCCAAAGACACATCACTGGAAATGAAAATACTATTATAACAACTTCCAGCCTTTTACTGTTTGTCTGGAAAAATTCAGATAAAAATGAGTATGAGTAATGAGGGTGGGAATAGGTTGCAACAGCATGGCGGAAATCACAAAAAGGAAATTGTATCAAGTGCAATAAAAGAATATTTCAAATATGTCTTTATATTCTTGCGTGAACAAAACCATTTTGTATTCACAGGGGAAAAAGGGGATACTGAAAGGTGGTATTGTATATATACAAGTAGTTTATAAGATAACACTACGTTGTGTCCAAATCGGGAGTTTATTTTTCTTCTCGACGAGTTTGGGAGACAAACATAAGATGTTACCTCTAGACACTGAGTATACACAGGCAGCATACCACTACGCTCATGAAAGGCCCGCAACCACCAACAAAAAATCCCCTCTCTCTATGGATAGAGGGACGGTGGCCCATTTTCCCCAGCCACATCGCAGACTGTCTACCTGAATATACACACTCTATGTGGCAAGCATAGCATTAGAAAAAAAACCCCACCGGAATTAAGGAGCTGGCCGCTCCAGTCCCTATTCCAGCTCACACACAACCAACGTCGTACAACCTCCTGAACTGACCAATCAGAGGTGATATCTGCTTGGAGAGGCGGTATTTGGGATATGAGCCCGGGGAGGCGGTATTTGGGACTCAGGCCTCTGGCTAAGCAGAGGAGCCTTTCCCAACTTTGTGAAAGGTTTCGCCTGCAACTCGGCCACGGTCCCTCACCTTACATAGCTGGCTGGGGCCCCCATTCATCTACAGGTCAGTCGGGCTCGACTACTGGCCGAAAAGCCTGCCTTAAGCCGAATGATAAACTGGAAGCAAAAACCAAGCTGACTCCCGGCTTGACCCGACCCGCCTCAGAGCACAACTCTACTGTGATAGAGTTTAAATTGACGAAAAGGGGGACCTTTCTTAGCCTCCCCCCCCCCCCCCTCCACCTTATCCACTCTTATGCTTCTTCTCTTGCCTTCTTCTCTTCCCCTTTCCTTAGCCCCTAACTTCTCCTTCCGTTCCTCTTTCCTCCTACTCTTTCCCATCTTCTTCATTCTCCGATTAATCATCTTCTTGCTTCCTTCTCCCCAAACAACCAACTATTCTTAGACGTATCTTATGAACATCCCCAGATAATGGCTCTTGCTTTTAAGGTTTACATTATACTAGGTGAGTACACACCGACTGGTAATAACGCTGTTTGTCCGTAGCGTCTTTTGTAGTCTATGCTCCACTCATTACAGTCTATTTGAGTTGGGATTTTTTGTTTGGGGTATTTGTGATTTATTTCGCACAGGTTTCACGCATGAGGTCCTGTTTCCCTACTTCGTGAGATTTATGTTACCTTTATCAGTTTTTATATACGAGCAGGTACATCTGATAGACCAGGGGTCTGTTGCCAAAAATCAGCTACCAAGTGTGTCTGTACCCTGCATCCGCCAACCATTAGATGTCATTAAGAAGGTTATATATATATATATATAAATATATTTAGTTTCGTTGAGGTCAGTAATAAATTCCTAAGAATGGTTATTTCTAGGACACACTATTGAACCTCGATGGACAACGGTGTTCTGAGAAGATTCACCTGTGCTCTGTTATGTAGAAATGTGATTTTGGGAATACAGTGAAATCACATTCTCAGGTAATTTCCGAAATAGATTTTATGAGACTACCCCTGCAGATCTAAAGCTGTCTGGTCTATTCTTTGAGCTCTGTTAATGTTGTTTTTAAAGTAGTATTTGACATAGCTCGCATTCTACACAATCAAGGAGATCCTATCAGGTAGAGGGAAGGGTGATGAGTGGGGAGGTAGGAGATTAAAGAGACAGTAAATGGCTTATTATTGAAGTGACGATACATACAAATAGGGGTAATAGTCTTTTTTCTTACCCTATGGTCTGTGCTACTGGGCGGTAATAGCCTTTTCGGCACCTGCCGCATGTTTAGGAGCTTGTATCTACTTCATAGAAGAATAAAATAAAATTTCTTTTAAAGAGAGTGGAGAGTGAGTTCTAAAAAAAGGCAACCTTTGTATGTGCCCTCGCATGAGAATCAATGATCTATTTCAAAAGAAGGTTTTAATTCGAGACAACTTCACTGTTTTGAAAAGAGAGTGAAATAGGCTCGTCTGAACTTATTCAAATCTTTATCAAAGTAGCATCTATTGATGTGTTGTTTTGCCGCTATCTTTGTACTATTTATATTTTGCCATTTGTAATTATATTAGTCAATATCTATAGTAATCCTTGCCAAATCCTTATGCATGCAAAACTGCTGTTTCTATCATATATATATATACTTTGACACTCACACACCGGACCACTTTGAGAATCGTTATTGGCGAGCGAACGGGTATGCTGAAATCTGGTCGCTTTCCTTTCTTTAATCCTGCTTTTTTTCTAATAAAAGATTGTGGAAAAGCTCATTTCTCTATTGCAAAGCAAGATTTCATTATCGATTAAAGAGATGACCCTTGGATTCCCAGTTAAAATGTCCTTATTAGATGAATGGCTGCAATTCGTCATTTAAATGATCTGAGCTGGCATGACAGCAAATTCATGTCTAGTAATAACTTATCACTCCAAGCAATTGTCAACTTCTAATGGCAACACAGATGCAGATAGGGTAACTGAGCAAGTGGCAACTGAGAAGCAGAAAGCGACCCAAGCTTCGCAGCTATAGTCCTGAGTTAGTTGAAAAATGTTGTCAAATTATCCGTTTCTACTCTCAATGATTGATACGTTAACCCTTTTCCTGCAGCACCCAGTTCCCCTGTTCACCTCTACACGGCAGGCATTGCCTCCTCAAATGACCCTGCTACGGCAGGCACATTTTTTTGGAAAAAGCAATGTCATGTGATGTGTCATGTGATTTAAGTAATTTACCTTGGTGACTGATCATATTTTATTATACCAAATCAAAGGTTAATATGCCTATAATAAATTGTCAAAATTTCTTTTAAATCAAACAATTATCTTTTTATCTATTGAATTTTTTATATAAGTGTCAATGATTCCTCTAAGATGCCTTGAGGCATCTTCCTGCCGTAGCCAGGGGAATGCCTGGAGGCATCTTCCTGCTGTTAATGGGTTCAAAGATCACGAAATAAAATGGAAATAGTCCATGAAAATGACAATAATCGACCCTATCAAGATAACAGATCTGCTGGATACCACACTGCAAGCTTCACTGATTCTGGTTAACAACGATGTAAGAATTCTTTTATAAATGGTAATCCAGTTGCTTTCCTCATGTATGGACTCTTTATTTTTTCTTTGGTCGCTGGCTTAACTGAACTCCTTAAAGGTTAACATGCTAGAGATAGGAGAGTGGCAATCATAAGAGAACAAATGATAGAATAGTCAGTCAGGTCTCAGTTAGATCAATCTTTCTTTGCCCATAGAGGGCATTATAAAAAATAGAAAAATATTAAAAAAGGAGCAAAAACATGATTGAGAGAGCACACTTGTCAAATGAAAATGTTGTATGGTCATAATTCTGGAAAGATGAACATGAAGAAAATATACCTTGCATGTTTGTTATGCTGAATAAAGTTTTTGCTAAAAAAAAAAAAAAAAAAAAAAGATAACAGATCTGAAAATTTGACATGTGTTAATATGCAATCTAAGAACAGCTGGATTACCAGTATGAAAATCATCGTCAATCCCCTGGAGCGTTATTACTATGAAGGTGGTACGTATACATACTCATTTTGAATATATAAACCTTGCTGTAATGCTTTATTCTAGATCAGCATTCTAAATTAGATTGGAAATTCATCTGTACAGTTTTCCAGATGTAGTGGGTCCGTAAAGTCCAACCCGAATATTCCATAATCGACCCGCGCGCTCCACTTTTTACTCGCCCGTCCGGGCAAGACCTCCGGCAGCTGGCTCTGACTGCATTTGTACCCTGGGGGCACCAGTCAAATATACGTACCGGACAGCGTGATCAGGCAGGGAACCAGCACACTAGGTCTCATGGGAACCACCTGTCGGGGGAGTCCACCGCCCGGGGGTGGGGGCGCTGGTCGCTAGAGGGCGTGGCGGGTCCTGAAGGGGGCAGCATGGAGGCACACTCTCGAACAACATGGTCAGAGCCACCCTGGGTACCAGTGCCGCACCATGAGTCAATCCCCCAATCACCCTTCAAAAGGGAGACCTCACCATTCATTGGTTGGTAGAACTAGTGCAAGGCATTTGGTGGTTGGACACACTTAATATAGGTTCTCTTTTAGTACAAAGCTGAGCATACCTCTGAACTCTCTGCTCCATGTTGTGGGGTGATTCCATTCTGGGCCAAAGTGCCCCTGATTCTTTTTTTTTATATATATTTTTTTATATTTTCATAAATAGAAAAGTGCCCCTGATTGAGGGATGCTACTCTTAAGGTAACCAAGATTCTTTGATTTCTATTATATGAAAGTATGGTGATCAAGTACAACTCAACAACTTCCCAAGTTTGGTTCGGTGATCGGTTTTATTATGCAGCAGGTTACAACGTTTCGGCGTTTGAGTCGCCTTTGTCAATATAATATGTGCATAGGATCTGCATATGAATACATGTTCTAACCACGCATGGGTAAATAGAATCAGTTGACGATGGGATGGTCTCTAAATACTACAGCATAGATACCCATCCCGCCACTAGCCTGACATAATTATGTATAAAACTCGAAATGAAAAATCAATTGCCTCAAAATACAGAAACGAAGTTCCAGAAGCAGACAAAATAGTTTCACTCCAGGCATACTGGTCCAAATAGAGAAAGTGTTAACGTTCTGCAACCAGTGGGACACCGGACTGGGTGTCCTAGGTCCCTTGCTTAGGTCATCACATGCCTTTCTCTAGACTTGCCCAAGTCTTTGATTATGAGCATTACTTAAATGATTAAACACAACCAGAATAAAGTTAATCGTATGTACCCTTCTCTGACTGGCCCATGAATCAAGTATCCCAGCGAGGAGGGTAGCCATAGGATGCAGGGACTGGAGCCAGTATAGCCGCCCTCTTATACTACTTACTCATTGGATATCATAGATTCAATCTTTTACACATATATGACGCTGGGAGTTGGTATAGTGGAAAAAACTGACTGCGTGTCTAATCTTTGAATTGGTATTAACTCACGGTCTGGCAAATACTTGCCCCCTGCCGTTAGGTGGGAGGGGCGTGTTATCGAGTCCATGAGTGGACAACAGTTCACAGATTAAATGCTGGGTCTGTCCTCCCTTTATCATACACCTTGGAATTCTTTAAATTCATAAGAATCTACCTTCTATTGCCATTTGAAGTCTGATTGGGCACACAGAGATTTAGACTGGCCTCAGTCCCTGTGTCCTACCCCTCCACCCCTCCTGAGTGACACAGGGACTGGTCGCATCCGTAATCGGCCGTGTAGACTGGCGCGATTTTGTGCCACACTCCCCAAGCAGAGGTTTGGCTACTGGTCAGGATATCTGCTGGAAGATTGATACCCTATCACTTTGATCTCAATCAGGTCACAGTCAGGAGTAGGCGAAATACATTGCTATGACAACACAGGCGGCCAGGGAACTGGAGGAGGGGAGGGGGGAGGGGTAGAGGGAGGTATAGGGTTACAGGGGGTGGCTTGGGGTCATAAACAGGAGATTCTGGTCAGAGTGGACAAGTCTTTGATTCATGGGCCAGTCAGAGAAGGACACATGCTATAATGAATTGTATTCCGATTTTCTTAAATCATTTAATGAATGTTCATAATCAAAGACTTGAGCAAGTCTAACGGAGATTGTATAACAATGTATGGCACAGTAAGCCGTATATGATCTTTACGACAAAGGGAACAGAGGTCAGTAATTATAAGAATGATGTGTACATCGTAAAACACCTAACGGGAATATAAAATGGTTAAAGTGGAACCAGGTTTGCATTCTACGGACCACATCTGTGTCTTTACCCCGTCTACGCTTCCTAGCAGAGGCTTTCTCGACATCTGCCTCATCCACACCCAATGTTGTTTTTTTTTTTTAAATATGTTTATTGACGCAAAGACTCAATATTATACAATTGATTTTCAGCAATGTCGACATACAAGAAAGTAGGGAAATACCGAAGTATAACATAACATAACAGGTCACATCATTACATTACCAGTCCCTATAGCATAGGCAGAAACCAGTCCATACCTTTCCATTCTTCAGGTCTTTAACGACACTTACATATACATTCTATACAGTAAATTTTCTGGCATAGTATACTTTTTGCCTACTCTCAAGGACACATTTACACATATACAAATACAAAAACAAACTCCACCGACATATGAAAAATACACATCACACCATTTCAGAGCAAACCCGACACAGAATTACCATCAATCCATAATTTCACTTCACTGACATTCAAAGCTCAGACAGAAACACCGGATACATCGTCAAACCATAGGAAATGAAGAGCACCGTTTAAGATCACCAAAACCACCACATCTAATGAATAATTTTATCACTGTTTTAAATCTGTCTCTACTTGAAATTATCTGGATTTCCCAATCGAGGGTGTCCCATAAGAGGACAATGTAAAATCTAGCTTTTGCTCTAATTGAGCCGACTCAACAAGATCGTACCAATATCTCTCCAGTAGAAACGTTAGTGGTTTCCGGCCTGTGATCCCATACGCTACGGAGTAAATATAATTAGGCTTGTTACCAGCGATGGTGCTGTGTGTGGCCATAGAAAGCTATGATTCATATGAATGGAAATATTTGATGAAGTGGAATGTACCCGTTTCAACGCCCACACAAAACGTAATGGCACGTGTACAATTCTTAAGTAAGTATTCAGTGCGTAGATATAGCCATAACAAAATTAAGAATATAGATCTAGAGTAGCCGCTGGGATTCAGCCGGGGTCCGTTGGGTAAGGCTGGGTGTGGCCGATTTGTAGATATTATGAGGTTGAAAACAAATCTAGAAAATTGGTATATATATTAACCTTTCGTTTGGATCTATAGCATCTCGAGATCGGTCTTAGCCGAGTTTTTCAGATACAAATAACTTCCGCTATTCTCTCTCATCTTTAATAATCCGTAAGGGTCACTGTTATCGGTAACCTCGAACAAGCGGCATTATCAATCGTGCTGAATTACATTAGTTACAACTGTATTTCTAATATAGATTTTTTTTTCGATTCTTTCCCCATTTAATTGGTTAATTGTCTTGCAGCTGCCTGACCCTTTGTTCCTTCATTGGAGGAACTTTATATCTACTACAGAAATGAAAGAGAACTTTGAATTTTTACAAAAGGTGAAACGTGTTGCGGGATTAATTAATACGGCAAGATAAACCTCACTAATTATGAGATGTCGGAACTATTTGAGCTATGTTTACTCAAACTGTAAAACCGCCAACCATGGCGAAGTTTGTCAATAAAATAAACATGAAAAGGGCGTTCAATTCCAGGCCAAAATGCTATAAGTTTCGGGCTGTCCAACTCAACGGTTTGCGCCGCGATCAGGGGTCTATTTCATGAATCCGTTTTCTGGGAACAAGGCCCTGATCTCGGACCTGCGTGTGCATACATCTGTGTGTCGCGTCTACCGTGTCTCGGTCCGGCCATAATATGGGCCTCATGGGAAAGCAATGGGGATCGAGCGAGCCGAGAGCGCCGCTAGGCAATGGGATTTATTGTGGTGACCGGGTAGTACCCCGAACCTCCCATGCGTGGGGCTGTGACAATGTAATACTCTAAGAGGGTGCGTCCACCAACCACGACAAGGCTGCGACACGCACCGACAAGAAAGTTCCTATCGGCTCCTTGTCGCAGCCTTGTTGTGAGGAGGGGAGCTGTCATGAGCCCTTGTCGCAGCCTGTCGGGAAGTGCACGCTCCACCTAAATATTCTATCATAGACCACTGCGACACGCCACGACACGCCACGACACGGCTCCAAAATCGAACATGTTCGATTTTGTCGTAACCTTGTCAGAAGGCCCCCGACAGGCCCCCGACAAGGTTCATGTCGCAGCCTGTCATGGCCTTGTCGTAGCCTCTTGTCGGGAACTGTGGTCCACCAACCACGACAAGGCTACGACAAGGCTTCCAATCGTAGAGCTGTCGTGGACCTTGTCGGAAAGCCGTTCTCGCAGCCTTGTCGTGGTTGGTGGACGCACCCTCTAACACACTGTCCTGTAGGTCTGCGTTAAGGTGTTGGGGCTGACAATGCATTAGGAATTGATTGGATAGGCGAGTATGTACCATAATACAAGTTTGCAGTATATCTGAGCTTTTGGCTGTTTGATTGTTGTCTCCCCTATAGAGCACCGTTTGTCAGCGAGTCTGTAGATTGTTAAAGAAGATGTATTGAAATACAAAGTGTCGAAAATATGATATCACACGAGGAGGTATATCTAAATATCTACTTTCAGATTCCTGGCGATCAATGTAATATAGATTATCTATTATCGCTCATTCTCCACCCACAGAATTTGCATAGTGCAAGAACAAGTACACAGCATACAGACAACCTGTTCTCAAATACTCATAATCCATAGACGTGTCCTCACAAAGGATTGCTTAATAAACCACCAGCAGAACAAATACATAGAAATGGATAAAACACACAAAGCTCAGTCGCTCCGACAGTATAAGTACATGCGCCCCGTTTAAGAGAATGGTTCCGCTTTGCCGTGGTTAGTCTTTATGCAAATCATGCGAGTCATTCCGAATCATACCTTCTCAGGGTAAAGTCCCTACGATTATGTCGGAAATGTTCCGAGGCACTCTCCGTTTAGCGGACTTCAGTATTTATTCTATACTACTTGTAGTCTACCTCAGCGCATGGCACCTACAGACTACCTCACGGCATCGACCACATAAAAGTTCTATCTTTTATTAGTCCATTCTTAGAATAATTCATGGCAGTTTAATCATACACTAACTAATGTCAATTTGAACACAAATTACATCACAGTTATTCATTAAAACTAACAGGCTATCAATTGGAACAATTAAGGGCAGTTCACTGATTTTACCCCAGACCAATTCTTTCACAGACTAGCCGATGGGCTAAAGCTCAGGGCAATACAGGTGTTGCTGTTCAGCGCCGCCTAACGGCCCACTGTCTCGTTATGTGGCCGCTCAGACAAACACGGCCGAGGTCAGCCACATACATATAGGGAAAGACAGCAATCACACCTAAAGTGTGAACGGTGGGAGTGATTGCAGGAGTGTTATTTTTTGACAGATTAAATTGCTGGAACAAACTATGGTATTGTATCAACAAGTCTGGGATGTCTAAACTTTATAGTTGATAATTATCTTGGGTTTAGCTTGGAAACAGGTAAGCATATTATAGCGAGTCCTACCAATGTATTAAAGTGTATCCAGTTTAGGTGTCCCTGTCTTATCTAAGGCATATTTATGGTATCATTGAGGTGATATGCATGTATGATACACCAAATTGGCGCTGGAATATCATAGGATATGATGCAATCACTTTTATGTCTATGGAATTAATGTGCATGGGTATTATAAACGTATTACGCTAATACACTCGGTGATCCAATGCTAAAGAATACGTTGCCAGGGGAATGTTTGGCTTCAGCCTTGCCGTAACTAAGCAGATAACGTGCGACACCGGCCAGTGGAAAAAGGCCTATTCACCAACAGGCTATTTTTCGTGGCAGTTCACGCACACACAGTAAAGTCAGTTCATTCACATCAGTTCACTCATGGCAGTTTACTCACATATTAGCTCAGACCAGTGCACTCATAGACTAATTAATGGCATCATATTTACTTATATAGAACTGCATCGAGAATCGTATAAATACACAATACTCCACGAGTTTGGATGGGCCATAATCGTCATCGAGGCAAAGCCGAGTGACGATTATGGCCCATCCAAACTCGTGGAGTATTGTGTATTTATACGATTTGAGTGTGGTTCTGGATTTATCTCACCCCTTTTACTGTTAGGGACGTTTAAATCTCTTGTTTTGTCTCGTCTTTTCTCTGAAATCCTGGCCCCTGATTGGTCAATCGCCTATGACGTCATCTCGTATTCACTACTCCATGACCATGGCGTAGAATTGTCACTCTACCGGGGTGATCGTTGAGTATTTTTTTCTAACGTTATTCCTATGGCTAAACTTGTACCAGGGGTGAGATAAAGACTAATACATGGTGGTCCAGCCACATATTAACTCAACAGCAGCTCACACTGAGACCCGTTTACCACTGCCTTTGCCTGTGGACTGGCCCCCGTGCCTGACTCGTACTGACGGGGTTCAGATTGCGTCTGCGAGCACACACACACACAGACAGAGACGAACACAGGAATGGATGGGTTTTCTGTGTTTGTGAGAAGCATGATTGGCTGCCGCTCGCATGACCACGCGTCTGCGGGCAGCGTTCCAGTGCCAGCTTTCCCTCATCTTCCGCACCACCACCACCACCACCCCCACCACCACCACCAACGCCACCACCACCAACGCCACCACCACCACCACCACCACCATCACCACCACCACCAACGCCAACACCCCCACCATCACCACTGCTCATAGAGAGACCACAGCAAGTTGGCACGGAGTTGTATGCGGGAGAGGTTTCCAACTCTCCCCTTCGTGTTTTTCGTCAGTTGCTTCCCCTTACATGATTAAGAATCTAGTCCGTTGACGTCAGCAACATTGCTGCTTATGTCATAAGTTTGTAGACGTGTAATGTACTTGTGATGCAATTTTTGAGAATCCCATACAAATGCATGCAGAAGTCTATGTGCATAGACATGCACATAAAGGGAATGTTTTTCTTTATGCATAGACATGGATGCACCCCGATTGCAGAGGGGCACATACAATTTGGAAACCTTGCCCCGGAATGAGATCCCATATTTCATGTTTACTTTACCTTATTAAACGGACCACCCTGCGACATGGACCACTCAGATCAGGGACCTGTTTCACCAGTCGTGACATGTCTAGATGGCGTCTAGATGGTGTGTATGGTTTCATAAGAACTAGACATTGGACTTCGTTTTTCCCGTTCTTGCTTGCGCTGTTGGTGCCGCTTTTCATATCTGTCTAACACTTTTGTCACAAAACTAGTGAAACAGGTCCATGATGTGTCTAGATTTGTCTAATTCATATGTTTGGGTTCTGTATTTTCTAAAGGCAGCTACTTGTGGTGTCACGAAACTAGACAAACCCAATGTCTGTATGGTGTCACAGACATGTCACGAGACTAGTGAAACAGGTCCCAGGAATGGGGAATGACCAGTCAGCTGGATTCTACTGTACTAGCATAGACAAGTATGGATGCGGCATGGCTTTTTCCTACAGGTGTACACATGCAGAGCACACAATGTATAAAGCGGACTGTTGAAGCCTGACCGTTTCTTTGAAGTGATCGCGATTCCTTGACAAAGGGTCAGACGTCGCAATGACTGCTCCATGTGGGCAGAGCTATAACACGGTGTAGCGGGCATAAGCTCAACCTCTCCACTGACATGGAATAGCTTTTAATGGAATCATAATCCATGCACTGGATTCAGGAGAGCATTCCATTTGACCACCATGGATGATGTTGGAAGCTAGTCGGCGTTAGTTTTGCATGCAAACCAAATACATAATAAAACGAGGACCTAGATTTTGGCATATTACTGTTTGCAATTGGTTTTCAAATTCATTTGCTTAAATCTCTCTTTCGTTTTAGAAAATAAATACCTAGATGTTATCTTACAAGTTATGGATTGATATGCCTGCATTTCTGCCGTCGACTAGCTGAAAATGTTTTCGGGACTGGTTTCTCATCACAGTACATTTATGCATAGAGACCCAACACTGAGAGGTACAGAAAGTCGCCGTTATTGATTGGAGAAAAGATTTGGAATAAACTCACGATTGAAACACAAAATCTACCAAATGGCAGCACTTTTAAGGCAAGGGTTAAAGAGGAACTACTTGGTCTTGAGTTGAGTTGATTATTTATAGGTGTATCATAAGATCACATGATATGAAACGACTTTCGTCTGGTAAGATCCAAAGGAATTTCCTAATAAATCTTATATAATAAGAACAGCTGTGATGTATACAACCAAAATGAATAGTACATTACCCCTGATCCCCAATGAAACAGAAAGGAGGCCGTAGTGGGCTTATAAAATTTTATTTAATTTTATGAGTCTTATTGATATGAATAAGAGGAATACATGAGTATCAATAATAAGACAAATATAGAAATTGACATAGATATGTGTTTGTCAATTGTGATAAGATTTGTGATAACATGACAAATATTGAAATTGACATAGATATGTGTTTGTCAATTATGATAATATTTGAGATAAGATAAATGGAGATTATGTGATATTACATAGTTAAACATAACATGTAATAATAAAATAATAGAAATAGCCCTACGAGTGTAAGGAGTAGGAGAGAAAAAGGAGTGGGTGGGTGGGTAGAAAAAATAGGTGTTGAGCGTAGGAGACCAGTGAAGCGAATGAGACAGAGGACAGTGTCTTACTCGCGCACTTTGATGTCTAGTGCGGCCGAGTGTGGAGAGGTGGCGCAGGGGTGCGCGAGTGCAGAGTGGTTTCACCAGGGGGGGCAATGACCACCCCTGACCATAGGCCATGGGCAACCCATTACCCCTGATCCCCAATGAAACAGAAAGGAGGCCGTAGTGGGCTTATAAAATTTTATTTAATTTTATGAGTCTTATTGATATGAATAAGAGGAATACATGAGTATCAATAATAAGACAAATATAGAAATTGACATAGATATGTGTTTGTCAATTGTGATAAGATTTGTGATAACATGACAAATATTGAAATTGACATAGATATGTGTTTGTCAATTATGATAATATTTGAGATAAGATAAATGGAGATTATGTGATATTACATAGTTAAACATAACATGTAATAATAAAATAATAGAAATAGCCAAGAAGCCAATAGTTAAGGGAAGAGGAGGGTGGGAAAGTTTGTTATAGTCAATTTTTTAGGGAAAGAGACTCAATGAGAGACTTGTTGACAGTCTCTTGGTCTGAGACTTTGATGTAGTCCCTGTGAGCCTGGGACCTCCACCCTCCATACCTCTGGATGTTAAGTTCAGGTATCCCGGCCTCAAAGGCCTGAGTGGCGGCGGCCTTCCTGAGGCTGTGGAGGGTGTACTTCTTCACAGTTTGGCCTGTGGCCTGTAGGAGGCGGTCCCATTCGTTTGTCATGACCCGTGATGTGATGGTCGTCCCGTCGGGCAGAGTCAAAAAAGGGTCCCGCAGTGAAGCCGTAGGGGCCGCCCGTAGTAGGCCTCGGACCGCGTCTACCGGGCACACCCGGATATCGTCCGCGGCCTCGAGGCGCATCACTTTCTGTTGCCCCACGTATTGTAGATTTTTGGCCGCCTTGATGGTGATAGTCACGTGCCGGCGGCCGAGGACCACGTCCCCCGAGTGAGATTCCGAGCCGGGTCGAATGCCCGAGCCGACTGCGGCGCCACCTCCCCCTGCCGTAGGGCCGCGTAGAAGATGAGCAGCATGCCCGCTCTCATCGCCGTATGGAGGGGCGATCCCGTTAGGGCATCGAGAACCGCCCGGAACACATCCATTGGTATAGGTGCCTTCACGTTTGGGACGTAAAGCTTGTTTCTCCTCATGCCCTCGAGGGCACGCTTCACCCGGTGATCCTCTGTTGGCCGCACGTCCCCCCCGTCAGTCGGAGGTGTGCCCGGACGTGCGATAACTGGTTGGCGACCGTGGCCGGCGAGGGGGCGTGGTCGGCCACGTATTCCAGGTAAGACGTGATCAGGCTCACGGTCGGTGCCCGGGGGTCCGTTCTCATCCGGTTGCAGAACGCCAGGTAGGTGGTGACTGCGGATCGCTGGTTGGCGAGCGTACCTGGGGCACGCGCCTCTGACTGCCTCGCAGATGCCTTCGCCTGGAGTAAGAGAAGCGCCCGATCTGCAGAAGAGACGGAGGACGGGTACAAATGAGGCATGGGTACATGGTACGATAGGGTACAACTCATGAAGGTGAATGAGGGAAGTGGCCTTATCGTATTCCGTCCTCGACAGATGGGCTCTGCTCAGGGCATCTGCGATGACGTTTTGCACCCCGGGGATATGGCTGAAGACCAGTTCCACCTGCAGACGTGCCTGCACCATCCATGCCTGGCGGGCACACTCCGCCAGGACTGGGTTACGTGCACGCCCACTATTGAGGGTCTGTACTGTGCCGAGGTTATCACAGAACACCTCAATCCGTGATCCCCGATCCCTGTCGGTGATGAATGTGTGGAGTGCGTATATGGTATTCAGGGCCTCGAGCTCCGAGATGCACTCCACGGGATCGAGGACGGGGCAGACCTGGCCGGAGTACGAGAAGCGGCCGTCTGTTCCTCCTACGCCCGACAGGCAGGCATCCACTGTGATCCTCCGCGTCGGGGGACCTCGAGGGATGAGAGCGCGGCCGTTCCAGCCTTGAGCAAACTGCACGAACCAGTCCAGATCCTGGCGCATCTCAGAATTGATGTTCATGTAGAATCCTCTCATCCCCCTAAGGGCCTCGAGTAACTTCGAGACGAATGCCCGGGCCGGGCGTACACACCTCGCGACGTGCAATATCCTCCCGAGCACCAACTGGAGCTGTCGTTTCGTCAACGTCCGGCGCCTCGCTATGGCCGACACGTGACCACGGATGTCCTCGAGCTTGGCCGTGGGGATCGATAGAGTCATAGTACGGGCGTCTATCTCGATCCCCAACCACGTGACGCACTGGCTTGGCTCCTGAGCTTTATCACGTGCCTCGGGGAGGCCCAGCTCCGAAAACAGCTCTCGCGCGATCCTGAAGTCCTCGGCCGCCTTACCTCGGTCCTCGGAGAGGATGATGAGGTCGTCGAGGTACATCGCGGCCGTGACTCCCTTCGATGACAGTATCCCCACGATTGCCTCCGCCACACACTGCATGTGGTAGGAGGAGGCGCGGGCACCGAAAGGCATTGCAGTATCGCAGTAGTGCCCGCCCTCCCACGTGAAACATAACAGAGGCCAATCGAGGGGATCGCACCTAAAGTTCTTGTAGGCACGCGACACGTCGATGGACGACATGTAGGCCGACGTGCCTGCCCTGACGAGTTTGGCCACAAACTCGTCCACCGTTGGGAGGCCATGTTCTCGCTCCAGTCCGTAGACCGAGTTCTTAATGATGAACGAGTTCACGCTGCACTCCCGCGGGAAAGTCATATCGGTAATGATGCGCCGGTCGTCCGTCCCACGCTTTTCCCGTGTCATGAGCGGCGACACGTGACACCACGGGCTAAAAGGCGGTTCGGCGAACGGGCCCATCATATTGGTGAAGCCTGCCTCCTTTGTGAGAAACTTCTCTACCTGCACGGGATGAGAGGTTGCGCTGGGGTGGTTGGCCACCCCCCTGGTATCACTCTCCGGTCCCAGGTATCCCAGGGGGAAGCCGTATCGCAGGAAGCCTAGGAGCTCCTGCGCCTCCTCCACTTGCCCCAGGTAATGCTCCCACGCAGGTAAGTTAAGGTCGGAAGGCACCTCGACCCTAGCGCCGAGTGCGTTGGGGATTCCCGTGTCGCGCACGGCTCGGTATATCTCCGCGTGCCTGGCGGGCCCCACGGCCGTGAAGTCCGGCCATGTCTGCCGGCGATGTTCCTCGAATGCTAACGGGTCTGTCCTCACTCCCTCCCGGTGGACACCTGTTTCGCAGACGTCCCTAAGGGCCTTGAAGTCGGGAGTGTTAGATTCCGGCGCACTAACACTAACACCCGGCAAGCGACTGAGACCATCGTCCTTCACCGGGCCGGGGGCGACCGCCGCCGGGAGAAAGGGGCGTTCCTCCTCCGGGAGTGTATTCCCCCTGTCCTTGTTGTTGTTTATCACTACCCCTCGGCCACGTGCCGAGGGGGTCACGTGATCGGTGACGTCACGTGGGGGAGCCGGCTTCGTTACATAACACTCCGTGCCGCCGGCCCCCCTTTCATCTTTCCTTCGCGCCTCGTCTACTGGCGGGGCGCGGCCTGCCCGTTTTTTGAAGTCGCCTGAGGTTGGTGTACCACGCTCTGGGCTGCCGCCGGCCGCGTAGTCGGCTGGAGTTGGTACCCGGCCTGTGGTACCCGCCGTGGTGTGGGTACATGGGGAGCCGCCGTGTTCTCATAACCGTGGCCGTAGGTGAGCTTTCGGTTGCAGGCATGCACCGAGTGACCGCACTTCCTGCCGACTGAGTCGCAAAACGTGCACACGTGCAACCACCGGATGCCCCCCTCTGTGTGGTCGCTGCGGTGGCGGCACCCCCTCTCTCCATTGAAGTCCCGGCACGGGGCCTCGCTCCCCCGGGCACGTCCGGTCTCCGTGTTTTGACTGTTGTTAGACGTGTGGGCAGTGGTCATCGCGAGCCGGACACGTTCTTCCTGTATCCGGCCGTGATCCGACCACCGCATCCTGCCGGACTCGACCTGGTCGAAAACGTAGTTTGACCAGCGTCTGACGCCGGCCCACGGCCGTGCCTGCGCGTCAACCGTCACCTGGTACAAGTGTTTGAACATATGGTCCTTGTCCTCGGGGTGCAAGGCGCGTTCATCATTTAATAAGGCCACAAAACATGAAATATACTCCAGAGGCCCGAGGCTCGCCCGTAGGTCCAGTTTCTGGTGCAGCGTGTACACCCCATCCCTGTCCATGAACATGTACGGCTTCGCCATCGGCCTCCGGGCATTAATATCAGAAAGTAGGCTCTTACCCGTTGTGCGGTCGTGTCGCATGGCCTCACGGCCGAATTCGCGCTGGAGGTGTTCCTCGCTTGTATATGCCTCTTGGAGAGCCCTGGGTGCGGGGAGTAGGCGTTCGTTTTGATCCTGGGCCCAGTCTCTTGTCCGTTCGGCCGCTGAGGAAGCCCGTGAGCCGGCCCGGCGCAAGGCCGGCCTGGAGATTTGCATGATGGCGTCCATCATGCCGTCCATCTGGCGCGATATCTTCGTCATATCCGTCCTTACTTCCCCGACATCCGTCTTCACCTCGTTCACATCCGTCCTGACCCCTCCGAGGTTGGCCTCCAGGGCTGTGATGCGCGATGCCCGGGTCCGTGCGCTTGCACTCGTCCCTTGTTGAGACACCGAGTCCACGTGGTCGCTCTCGGCCGCCGGCTGGCGTATCGTTATTTCCGAGTCCGTCTCGGCCTCCGCGGGTGCGGATGCCGCCACAGCGCTTCTGGTCAACATAACTATACTATAATTCCTTAAAACACTGAGTCGCTTGGTATCGCTGTCCTCGTCTGCCGATATTCAGGGGAATACGGAGACCGAAGGCACGGAGGGCGATAGGCCAAGGAGCATAGAAAAAATAGGTGTTGAGCGTAGGAGACCAGTGAAGCGAATGAGACAGAGGACAGTGTCTTACTCGCGCACTTTGATGTCTAGTGCGGCCGAGTGTGGAGAGGTGGCGCAGGGGTGCGCGAGTGCAGAGTGGTTTCACCAGGGGGGGCAATGACCACCCCTGACCATAGGCCATGGGCAACCCATTTGTCCTGTGATGTCTTGTCGGTGATGTATGTTTTTTGTATGTTACATGTTCCTGTCTATGTTACTCTAGACTGTGCTAGAACTTTGTCCTTGTCTTATCTATATCACTTTAGAATCTATTGTCTAAAATTTATTATTTAATTTCTTCGCACCCCTGTTCTGTGGCTATTATATGGAAGAACGCCCTAGTGGCGAATATGATATGACCTTTTTCACTTTGTAATATGATATGTAACTACTGAATAAAAAATAAATAAAAACAAATAGTTGCAGGATACCCAGTTAGGGGGGCACCACGTACTCTGACCTAGCACAGAATCCACTATGTCTTGTTTAATTTTGTTATAGTGACCATCCCGCAGGAACACATTGATATATCTGGAACGGAAGGTTGTCCGTGTAGTAGATTATACTACATAAATTGCTATATGGGATATATTCTAGCTAGCTGCTCTTTGGTTAGATGATATCTACTGTGATAGCTTCAGTCAATCTGAAATGAACCATCCCGACTCTCTATACATATAGATAAGCAGACGACCACTTGCGGTTCCTACCAGCGCTCCCACGTTTAACGGCCCGATGAAATTGAAGTGAACCCGCCAGCGGAGGTTTGTGATTTTAAATGAGGAGGATGGATCGTGGTCGGGGGTGAGGAGACTGTAGAACCGTGCCCCGAGGCCAATCGGATGTAAAATTTAGGGACATGGTCGATGAAATCATTCCGGAGAAATTGATCCGGGGAGGAAGCGGGAAGAGTGACCCGTTTGAGGTACTGCTGATTGACTAGGGGACCAGTAAAAGGAGTTCCGAGGTCATGGGACCGGCGAGTTTCGATTTCCGTTCCGCTATTTAAATGAATCTGGTTCAGAGAGACCAACGGAGAGACGCATCTAACAACCATAGGAGAGTCTATTCTAGGTAACCCCCTTCCTTCAGCAACACCCCTTTCATACTCTTCCTCTCTGTATGCCCAACAAACTCCATCTTCTCTGAAGCTCCAGTTTAGAGTTCCTACCCAAGCCGCAGAACCGAATCATATCACTCCCCAAGCACAGACTTATCGGGAGGGTGCTACCAGATAAACTTACACAATGATTCCGCTTGGAGAGCGCACTCTGCACGGGTTTGCGCGCGCAGGATGGACCCTCCACATCCGGGGCCTCTCACGGCTGATGAATCACCATAGCAACCTAGTCTCGTTAGCCTCGTTTTAGTCTAGGTGGTGAACGGTTCGGCGCATGCGTTGAACATGTCACAAATCATGCGCCCCGCGAGAGACGCAGTGCTAGTTGAACAAGGCGAACGCCCTTATCCACCCTTTAACCCCTCTTTCCGCAGACTACTTTCATCAGGCACACTTGGAATAAACCCTCTATCCTCTACAAATGTCTTTTGCCTCAGTTACCCATGTTCATCCCACGTTAAGCTGTGGTAAGTTGGGGCAGATAACGTTAGCGATCACAGGAACTCGGTTAATTGATCTACAAGGTCGTCTGTGTTAACGGATCATCGTCAATCTCCTTATCATTACGTCATGATTGCGTCATGACGTCATCAATCTGACCCCATCTTTAAAGACATTCGCAGGGAATAGGTCTGTTCTCTGCATAATGTCGGGTCCTAATAAAGCTACCAATGAACCAAACAAACCTCCAAAGCTTATGGACCGAAGATTAAACGTAAATTGAATAATTATATTTTCTACATAAATAATCTCCTTTGATTTACTACTTTTCCTTTCACGAACATGAAATCTCTGACAATTTGATACCAGACGTTGTGTCCTTACTGTGTAATATGGCCCATGAACACCTGGCAAAATGGCAATGGTGGAACGTTTCGGGTAGAAAGTTCAATCATCATAGAAAATAATATACTATGATGCAGTTCAATTTTGTGATTTACCCGCGTAAATCAAACATCATACTCTACTATAAAGAGACATTGTCTCACTTTTTCTCATAGTTCAAACGCTGTTTTATTCAAGGGGGAATTGCACGTGGAAAGTGTCGGCAGCGCAGATCTCCGAACCTCTGTTTTTAGATTACAATTTTCCTAGAGCAAAATCCATTCAAACTACTCGACAATAACTGGCCAAAAAGAAGATCTGCCTCGGTTTTCCTTGCGAGGCATTCGAAGGTTTAAGTATTTGGAAGACACCGCCATGGGAGGTCTACCGCTCTCGATATAAATACTGCATTTGATTTGGAAACCTAATGCACTCTGGGGTCAATATTCCACTTTCACCTCCCAATAGACCCTCACCCTAGGTTGGGCAATTCAGGCAAGCGGTATAATTTCTGACATTTTTTGGGCGGGCTTATTGCTTCGATTAGTCATTCATCCCAATCGGGCCAGAAAAAAAGATAATGACTAGAAAAGATGGACTACACTAAAGATGAGCCCAGGAGAACGCGTTCTTCACTGCGCATGATCACTGGCCTACTACGCACGCGCGCCAAGGGACCCATCTGAAGTGAACTCATGGCGATGAATTACGTCTAATTGGATGGGCTCTGATAGAGTGTGGTCGGGTGAATAGAATGAACGATCCCATTTTCCTAAGACCCATGTTTAAAGAAAAAAGAGACATGACTCAAAAGTGGTAAAAAACATGGCAATATTGTCAATATCGAGAGCAAATAAAAACCTCTTGGATTCCTTGCATGGAGGGTGGACAAAGAGACCATGTTAAATTGGACCCTTCTGGGTGTTTATATGATTGATGTATGCTATTGTTCTGCTAAAAGATCTCTCTTTCCTTTTATCTGCAAACTGTTTGGACACCCTGCAGATATCTAATTTTTCATAGGACGTTCTACTGAAACTATCAATGCTTCGAGTAAAGCACTTGTCTTGACATTAAAGATTTACCAAACCGTACATGGCGAAATAGTTATATAGAACTGCATAGAGATCGCCGAGTGACGATTACGGCACTTTCAAACGAGTGGAGTATTGTTTATTTTATGATTCGAGTGCGGTTCTGGATTTATCTCACCCCTTTCAAGGTTAGGAGAGTTGAAATTTCTTGTCTTGTCTTGTCATCTCTCTGAAATCCTGGCCGCTGATTGGTCAATCGCCTATGACGTCATCTCGTATTCACTACGCCACGACCATGGCGTAGTGTTGTCACTTGACCGGGGTGATCGTTGAGTATTTTTTTCTAATGTCATTCCTATGGCTACACTTGTACCAGGGGTGAGATGATACAGTGTTACAACTATGAATGAAAAGATTTATGATATTTCGTCTCCTTGGACCATATTGGCGTAGTTGGTGCTAGTAGTAGAACTCAAATGATAACATCTAAATTAATAAAGATCCCTTGATAATTCAAAATGAAATAAAGCAGATTTATACATAAATGTCTCATGTCGAAAAATAACCGTGAGGAATCACTTACAATTCCAGGTCATAAGCATAGTCTCCTCCCGATACAATGTTAGCTGCGACAATCCTCATTGTGTTGGGTCGGCTATGGCCTACGACTGAGAGGGATCATAAAATGTCTATTACAATACCCATACCCATACTCAGTGTGCTCAATGGAGACACAGTTATCATACCGCAAATAAATTGGATTGGGTTCTCCATAGGATTGGTGTGCTGTGGTGTGCGGAGGGTGTGGGAGAGGGTAGGATGCAGGGCAGCGGAGTGTCTTTGTTAATGGGAAAACACGACTGATATTTGCAGCATCTCCTTGCCATATTTATGACTAATCCCGACCGGATTCAACCAGTTTCTTTGTCCCAATGCAATCTCTGTCGGAATGCAGGCATTTCCCAGCATTCCCTCCTACTGTCACAGGAACATGGACACGCACGCCACCTGGTGAGGAGGGGGGGGGCGTAGGATAGGCTGGGTGGGGGCCGAACCTCCTGGGCCTGGAGCCTTTGTCCTCTGTCATCCAGCCTAACTAAGAATTAAACCCGAGTCCCGAGTCCACGATCGTCCGTTCCTCAAGGAAAGGCTATTTTTGGCTTCTTATACTTATCTTATTCATCTTGATAATTGTATGGTAAATTGAATGCTAACAAATTAACTTAATGAAGTTATTAGTCATTTTCAGGATATGGATATCAATCTGTTATTAAAGCTTGTCATGTTCTGGCTGAAACCGGGAATCAGATAGCGTGTCATGCCATGAGCGGCGGATCCTTTTTCGTTTTTTCTCACGACATATTGGCGAACATGTGCTAATTTTAGATCCTTTGAAGTTTGCCTGTTTGTGCATGAATATCCACGACACCGTGTTGGAATGATCCTCGTGATAGCGGTGACTAAGCGATAATAAATATAAGGAAGAGATGTGTGCGGAAGTGGAAATGCAGTTGTTTTATTACTCTGAGGAGCTCTGTTAGAAGAAGACGGTTGTCGGTGTATGACTCACATTAAGACTGACAGTTGCCCAAGTTGATCACCTAGAAAATTACCCAGGTCACCCCGCGCAGGAAATTACAATCACGACTGCGCAATGACATCGAGCTCTCTCTGGCGGTGGAAAGCGGTTGACACTTAAACCTTGCGCTTCGGACATGCGCAGACCCTCATGCAATTAATAAATCTCCAACAACAACAAAATCTCCACAAAATATTAGCAAATGGAAATTAGCCTACGTTTTGCATTTCTAGTAGCGTCGTGCGTTGGTGTTGGGTTGTAAATGCAGCCTAAGGGTGGAGGGCAATTCTTCTGGGGATTTAGCAATCCTAGGCTGGTGTGAAATGAGGAAAGACAAGGGTCACTTCTGATGCGTGCTCCTGCTTGCAGTGAGTCACTCTTCGTGCGTCGTGAGGGTGAAGGTTGAAACCGATTCGTCTGTAGTCCGAGCAGCTCCTTGTATAGACACTCTAAATGTAGACTCTCCAAGCAGAGTCTTCGTGCAGCACCTTGAGAACCCCCACACGCAAACTTCCTTGATGACTTTGAAGAGGATCGGCTAACAGCAAGGGTTATCAAGTGTCTTCTGCCTGCGGCGTGTCCATGGGGCATGGCAGGTTTTACGGCATCAGATCATCTTTGCAAATGATGGCTAACCTTTTTGGTTGGCGAGTGGATCACTTTTCTAAATCGGTGGTAGCCCCCGAAGGTAACTCGTGTACTCCGATCTCTGATGTCAGGAGAACTAGCAATATCTTTCCTTTTCTGAATATTTATACCTCTTTTCTAGTTTTCCTTTTTCCAAATTGAAAGTGCCAGCGCACATACATGGTTTACACAGGACATGAGTTCATCGCATTCTCTATTTATGATTATAATGTATATCCTAAACTGTACTTATGCATCCATTACAAGCCAAACTGCCAAATGAGGAAGTTCTACACAAATTTGGTTCTTCAAGACAAACCTTGGATTGTTCCCTCATCGCTAACCTATCTTCATCCCGAAAGGTCGATATCTTAATACCCAATTTCATATGTGAACTATGAAAATTGTGATAGAGAATAGATTATATAAATCTCTAATTTATCATGTTCTGACTCACATTGGTAGCTAGTGACTTCGACCGCAACTCCATCGCTAATCCCATTGAACATACCTGAGCCATGCCAGCAATGAGCTACTCACATCATCAAAGATGTGCGCTTATTAGTCGAGCATATCTGAGCAGCTCCCATCACAGAGACACCACTATCAATGAGGCGCTCACCAGTACATGTTATTTCCACGTGCACTTCCCTCCCCACCCCCTGAGAGCTGCTCAGCTCGCCTCACGAGCTCACTGAGCTGCTCGCCGTTGCTATGAGTGGTGGCTTGCTGATGCCCAGAGTAATTAATCACCTTTAATGAATATTGCAGCCAGAGGGAAAGCGGCGGCGGCGGACGGGAGGCTGGGACTGGTTAAATGCGGCACGTTAAGAGGAGGTGGGAGGAGGGAAGGAGGGAGAGGGGTGGGAGGAGAGGGAAGGGGGAGGTAGGAGAGGAAGGAGTAAGAGGAATGAGAGAGGGGTGGAGAATGGAGAGGAGGGGTGGGAGAAGGGAGATGGGGTGGTATGAGACAGAGGAGGTGCTAGGAGGGAGAGACGGGGTGGTATGAGACAGAGGAGGTGCTAGGAGGGAGAGACGGGGGTGGTATGAGACAGAGGAGGTGCTAGGAGGGAGAGACGGGGTGGTATCGGAGAGAAGAGGTGCTAGGAGGGAGAGACGGGGGTGGTATGAGACAGAGGAGGTGCTAGGAGGGAGAGACGGGGTGGTATGAGACAGAGGAGGTGCTAGGAGGGAGAGACGGGGTGGTATGAGACAGAGGAGGTGCTAGGAGGGAGAGACGGGGGGTGTATGAGACAGAGGAGGTGCTAGGAGGGGGAGACGGGGGAGGTATGAGACAGAGGAGGTGCTAGGAGGGAGAGACGGGGGTGGTATGAGACAGAGGAGGTGCTAGGAGGAAGAGATGGGGGTGGTATGAGACAGAGGAGGTGCTAGGAGGGAGAGACGGGGGTGGTATGAGACAGAGGAGGTGCTAGGAGGGGGAGACGGGGGTGGTATGAGACAGAGGAGGTGCTAGGAGGGGGAGACGGGGGTGGTATGAGACAGAGGAGGTGCTAGGAGGGGGAGACGGGGTGGTATGAGACAGAGGAGGTGATAGGAGGGGGAGACGGGGGTGGTATGAGACAGAGGAGGTGCTAGGAGGGGGAGACGGGGTGGTATGAGACAGAGGAGGTGCTAGGAGGGAGAGACGGGGGTGGTATGAGACAGAGGAGGTGCTAGGAGGGGGAGACGGGGATGGTATGAGACAGAGGAGGTGCTAGGAGGGAGAGACGGGGGTGGTATGAGACAGAGGAGGTGCTAGGAGGGGGAGACGGGGTGGTATGAGACAGAGGAGGTGCTAGGAGGGAGAGACGGGGGTGGTATGAGACAGAGGAGGTGCTAGGAGGGAGAGACGGGGGTGGTATGAGACAGAGGAGGTGCTAGGAGGGGGAGACGGGGGTGGTATGAGACAGAGGAGGTGCTAGGAGGGAGAGACGGGGGTGGTATGAGGCAGAGGAGGTGCTAGGAGGGGGAGACGGGGGTGGTATGAGACAGAGGAGGTGCTAGGAGGGAGAGACGGGGGTGGTATGAGACAGAGGAGGTGCTAGGAGGGAGAGACGGGGGTGGTATGAGACAGAGGAGGTGCTAGGAGGGGGAGACAGGGGTGGTATGAGACAGAGGAGGTGCTAGGAGGGAGAGACGGGGGTGGTATGAGGCAGAGGAGGTGCTAGGAGGGGGAGATGGGGTGGTATGAGACAGAGGTGGTGCTAGGAGGGAGAGACGGGGGTGGTATGAGACAGAGGAGGTGCTAGGAGGGGGAGACGGGGTGGTATGAGACAGAGGAGGTGCTAGGAGGGAGAGACGGGGGTGGTATGAGACAGAGGAGGTGCTAGGAGGGAGAGACGGGGGTGGTATGAGACAGAGGAGGTGCTAGGAGGGGGAGACAGGGGTGGTATGAGACAGAGGAGGTGCTAGGAGGGGGAGACGGGGGTGGTATGAGACAGAGGAGGTGCTAGGAGGGAGAGACGGGGGTGGTATGAGACAGAGGAGGTGCTAGGAGGGAGAGACGGGGGTGGTATGAGACAGAGGAGGTGCTAGGAGGGAGAGACGGGGGTGGTATGAGACAGAGGAGGTGCTAGGAGGGAGAGACGGGGGTGGTATGAGACAGAGGTGGTGCTAGGAGGGAGAGACGGGGGTGGTATGAGACAGAGGAGGTGCTAGGAGGGGGAGACGGGGTTGGTATGAGACAGAGGAGGTGCTAGGAGGGAGAGACGGGGGTGGTATCGGAGAGAAGATGAGGGGGCTGCCGTCAGTGGTGATAACTCCTCATCGGCTTATCCCCGTCCCCGTGCTAAAGTAACACGCCCATAACAAACGACCGGCACTAGGGGCCCCGCTTCTAGGGGTCCGTATCCCACCCCAGTGCCGTATAAACATCAATCCGCGCCATGAATGCGGGCTGAAGATAACGGCACGTCGCTCCAACATGTTCCCCGGGCTAAGTGATAATAATCTTTATCGCTGTCCGGGTTGGGATTCCCCCCTTGTAAACCCGGGAGGAAAACATGCCATCAAATAGTCTCCCCCCTGGAGAGATTGTGAACATTAATTATTCACGCAGGTTCCCGAGTGTTGTTCCCTGTTTGCTCATACCGGAATATGCATCGTCCTTTCTCCAGTTATCGTGTCCGCCAATGCCAACAACAGGCAAAATGGCTGTCTAGTTGGTGATAGCAACTGCCGTTCATTGCAAAACATATCCAAGGAAAATATCAATGCACAACTGCAATATCTGTCATGTACCTTAGCAGCCAATATTATGCCCTATTTATTCAACATTGACTTTATATTAATTCTTCCTTGATTGTTTCGGTAGGCACCTTTCGGCAGGTATAGAAACATAATAACCCGTAGTTACAAGATATTTCTTACCTCTAGATACGGAGATAACAACAAGGGCACTGCCATATTCGAACGAGACGGCAATGTCTTTAAGCTTTGCTTCTGTTAGAAGCCATCTGGAGCCTCTTTTTAACTAATACCCCATAGAAATCAATGTGTATTCAAATTCTGATCTAATTATGACATCCGGACATTTTTTTCATATTCATGTGTTAATTTCAGTTATAGTTATAGTTAGTATATTTGATAGATTCTAGCATCAACAAACATTGGCATTCTTGCACCTCCTTTTCCCATGTAGAAGGTTCGCCATTTAGTACTGGATTTTGACGAACCACTCATATTACTACCAACGGTAGGCAACCTGCCGAACAGAAAACCTATCAGTATCTATCTATGCTGGTTAAGCTTTTAGTCCTTGTAATAATAATCATTCATGAAGCCAGAAATCCTATTGTATGGTTGCACCTTCTGAATCTTTTATACAAAAGGATCCGAATCCTCATATCATGTATCTGACTGCTGTATTATTATCCATCGTATACAAAGCCCCCATTGAAAATGTATGGGTACTCAGTAAACCATGACCCATTGTATACAACCTGTCAGATACCATAACTGTGGTATACGGATTCAAACCTGTGGTATACGGCCTCAAAACCATGGTATACGGGAAAAATAGTCCCTTTTGCTATAGAGCAAAGAAATAGTCCCTATTATTATACCTTTTAATATGGGAATAACTGGGTTTAATTATTCGAAAATATGGATAATGAATAGAATAAACGATGATTTTGTGGACAGGCGGCTCTGTAAACCAATCGAGGTTGACGTCGTAATGCACTCGCTAGCGCTCGTGTATTACGACGCGTCAACCACTCATGGTTTACGGCCGCCTGTCCACAAGACCATCGATTATTGTCTAAGTATCCCATGAAGGAACTTCAGTCTTCATGGGCTACATGACACTTTGTAGTGCCTTGAATACAACGAAGGCTTTCTATATGGTCTGGCTTGGAACTGTGCATTGAGCTGTGGATAGCAGGACCTGGCATTGGAAGCTCAACTGCCCTGCTGTATTTCCTGCTTGCCTGTCATTTCATCATAGGTTTGATATCGCCGTGATATGACTCCGTCAGTTGCCACCTTGTAAAACACCATCCCCTGACCAACTAATAACCATTCCTCTCCTAGTGCTGTCTTCCCTAGGCTAACAAGAGTCTACACGTAGGAGGTAACTAATACGGGTCCCATCCCCCACATGACATTTACTAATGACACACCTAGTCCCTGAAGCGCCAATCCCACACCTATTACCCTCTCCATTTTCAAAGCGCCAGCAACCGACCACGGCCAAAATGGATTTTGTAATTGAGTGTTGATCCCTCCCCTTTACCAGGGTCCTTACGGTGATGGGGTCAGGGGCTCTCTCGGTTGTATAGCCCTAGGGGATATATACACGTCCGTATGCGCTGGTGTATGTATGTTGGGATGGGGAGCACCCATTATATTCCATCATCGCCCATCGGGCCGATCCCTTTATCTAATATGTCCGCTGCACTAATTACAAATTCATCACGGTAACAGATAACCTCATCATTCTGTAATGGAAACCGCAGCGGGTTCTCACTGTATGCGTCACTAATTCCCATTAACAGAATGCTTTAGTACCTCACGAGATTCGTTTTTATATGACTGACTCTACCTGTGAGCCCAAGAAAACAGAACGGAATAAGCATTTTGGAGGAAACGAGAAAATACATAGAACGTACTTCAGCAGTAAGCTATACTTGCAAACGTATCGGCTGGAGTTTATACCTATGAAGAGACAGCCCATAAGTATGTATAACTCCTAAGATTAACACTATATGACGATGGACTATATTTGTGTAATAATTACATCTTTGTCCTTATCATAAGCCAAAGTGTTAGATTTGAGCTCAAATCGTAGAGGAAAATCAATATTGATAATAATCCTGTTGGGCAAAAATATACAGGCCCTACGTCACATTCCCATGATAAGATCAGAGACTTATTTTTGTATGAAATGACGAAATCGTTCCTTCTTTAACACGGCGTATTTTTCTGGAGTAGTGTTTTTCTTAAACTGTAGATAAGGACATAAAACATGGAAAAAAATGGTTTTCTTGATGAACCTTTGAATGTTTGTCCCTTGTTTTAGTTTTTGTGTTTACTACACTACTGCACACTATATTGAAACAGTCTCGAGCGTTTTTGGTTTACAGCAATTCTCGCGTGTTCCTCTTAACGAATGGAAACAACATTCCGAAATGAAAAAAAAAACACACGTGCAGTCGAGGAAATTGGCGGCGGTGTAGGATGCTTATCAAATATTTAAGACTCGTACAAAACCAGTAAAGACTAAAAAAGATTTGACCGTCAAACTAACCGCGAACCACATGCATTGCTCTGTTCAGAAGCCAGTACTTAACCTACTCTATACAACAAACAAAGGTCAATTGTATCTCCAATTAGTTTTAATCCATGATATCGCAGAGTTGATTGCACATTAGATTCAAGGCAGCTTGTTAAATGTCACTGCCCCCGTTGGCTATTCGGCAAGGAGCAGGATGGGTAACCTTTTCCTCAAACCAGACTCTGGGCCTTGGCATCGGACCTGAGTTATAATTAGTGATACACAGCGGCACATTTGACTCAATGTTGCTGGAGTAGCATTCGTTAAATGTCACAGCTACCAGCGATTTGGAGACTCGCGAGAAGGTGAGCAACTTCGAGATGAACAGAGCTGCTCTAAGAAGCCATGAGTAACCTCGAGTAGCTTAAGTATGCAATAATCAAACCCAAAGCCACAGACTATATTAGCCTTATTGTATCTGCTTCAGGTAGTAATATAGAATAGTTCCACCCGATTTATTTACGCATATGTAAGCATACATGGATATTTAAAATGTAGAAAACCTATTACATTTGTTTTATCATTACCTATAGGGTCTATCCCTTGATCTATTGCATTGCAATTTCATTACGTTGTCCATCTACATTTTCCCAATTCACTGCATTACCAATTCAGAATGGTAACAGATAACCTTGGGCGGTCTGCAGTGGTGTTTAGGGGTCATGATTGGGGGTGTTAGACAAGGTAAATTGTGTTAAGCCTTATTCCCCATTTTGAGCCCTAAAGTGCATAGAACCAGAAATGCGAACAACAATGTAATGGGGGCTACTCTTGGGAATACAACAAAATTAATATATCTCCAAAAGGTGTCAACGCTGATTTCAGCATCTATCTACAAAAGCTCCTGCATATTGAATGTGTGTTCGTATAAAATAGATCTATCTCGATGTTTGTAAATAATGTAAGACCCTCAACACGAGCTATGCATGTGAATCATTATCCGATTATCATCTATTAAAAACGAAATAAATGGGAGCGGTGCTTGTCGAATAAAAGAAAATACTGTGGTAGCATCTACACTGGTTCCTTGGAAATACTAATCTAATTGAAATTAAATAATCAATTAACACCAACATTTTCTCTTAATTCACATTTTTACGAATCTCATCTTATGTCAGATAATATGACTTGACTAATGATACCACCATAGCACAACTAGTTTCTAAACCTTTCAAACTAAAGCTATGATACAAAATTTGCAAATAATTGACTGACACCATAGCTAGCATCATACACCAGTACACGAACCATTTAGTGTGTAAACACACACGAATGTAGTCTATACCTAAAGGCGATCAAGGAGGTACAGCAATACATGCGCATTTAGAAAAGCTTCAGTGCCACCCCTTTTTTCCGATGGGACTTATCATATGTTCCTGCCTGCTGCCGACACCTAGTGGTCGCCACGGAGCTATTTGGCGAACGCCTGCCCCAAATGAGGTGTGATAATTGGTACAAGTGCTTCATTCCCTGGCTGAAAGGGGGCGCTCACTGATCTGGCGCAATGAGAGCCCCCCTGGTGGCAAGATTAGGCGACGTGACAGCAGGGGTAGCGTGTGGAATAGGTCGCTTTGTAAGTAGTAGGTAAATACGTAGATACCCGTTTAGCTGGCCCAACTCACTGCACTACTTACCGCCAGGGCGAACGCTCTGTTTACCCAGAATGCACCTGGCTGTGGTTCACTTCTATTAAGGCAGGTAATCTGGGGTAGTGTTCAGAGGAATTCGGTTGTGAATGTTACACAAGGTAAAGGTTTCTTTACTTGATGCCAGACATGTAGCTCTAAAGTGCACAAAATCCTAAACACAATGCTTTGATATCTGTAAGATGTTGATACAGCGGCTAACAGGTCTAATATTTTAAAAAATATATATCAAAGCTGTTGTTAATCTTTTACAAACCATATTTGCTTACGTTTGATGCTCACAATTGAAGCTGCCATTTTAAAATAGTTTTCCATGTGGGGTATTCGATCTATGATAATAAATTGGGATCTATCAGGTTACATCTAGATATAGATGTCAACCTAACCTAGCTTTTCTATGGACAAAGCTTGGATAGTACAAAGGTAGCATTGTGTATTGTGATATAACTATATACCTATGGCCGAACACTCTATAGCTACATACTGCTGCTGGAGATGTAATAACTACATTTTTCATACATAGGCTAACTTTTTCATACCAAGGTTGACCACGTCATATCATCTATACGAATCAGATCGAAGCTTGGAGAGTAAAGAAAACATACAAGTTAAAGTTACTCGATTAGGGTGGACATGGCTAACCACCCGATCGCAGGCTAGCAAATTGCCATTTTTTGTGTGAATATCTGAAGGTATAGTAATAGGAGTAGTCCTGGGAGGAAGTATATCAAAGTTACGAGGTCCTTACCCGGGACCAGTTTCCCTCTACATTTTACATATCTTATTGTTTTTCGGATAGACGAGCAGATGGATGGAACATCCCAATTACCCATCTATACTATTCACAAAGCAGTGAGTCATACAACATCTATATATAGACCACCACCAAATCTCGTTCCTTTGTGATGCAATGCGCAGGTCTACTCTAGATGACGTCATAGCACCCGTGGGGAAGCCCCTCCTAGGGTACAACCTGTCACTGACGTCACAGCGGGCATGAGTCACGTGCACAATACGGGAACCTCATCAACGCGGCGTTAGACGGCCATCAATGCGCCTGCGCGCGCCGCGTGCGGAGCGGGACGCTGGCGAGGGACGCTGGCGGGACGCAGGGGGTGCTCCCGACAGGAAGGACGTGATTGATGACCCGTGCGCATGCGCGGGACCTGTTACGGCGCGACCCGCGTCACGGAGCGCCCACAACAAACATGACCCCTACCGGCGGTGGTCGTGAACCGTCCAATTTATGAAGCGAACAACGTCTTCGGCGCGGGACCCGAGACCATTTTGTGAGTCTCTGACTTCACGCGGGAACGTTGATCCTCCATTTAATACGCATGTGCAATGGTTGTTGGTCAGGTCCATTAGATGGCCTCAGAAAGGAGAGTTAGTATCAATCTAGCACATCAGCTCTGGGGTGTATATCTACGCTTACGTAAATGATATGCATTTACAATGTGAATACCGAAGATCCGGGGTTTAAAATTATATATACATGTACAATATAGATACTTTAAGATTTAAACCGCCCTCTCCAATACTGCTGGGTACCTGTAAGCATCTGAATCATACATAGATTGTACTTATATTCGTCAAAAACCATGGATATATTTTTAATCAGCCAAAATCCGATGTAACTGTCTACATAGAATTAGGGGGAGTATATATATTGCAGATATGACAATAAGTGCATTTTATAAAAAGAAAATTAGGGACAGTAGTGAACACTGACCAGAAATTTTATTTTCATGTACTAATTTATCTATACATAAAGCGCCACGACTACCACGCATGTGCGAACACCTGACACCTGAGCTGAATGTAATGGCCCACTTAAATTCCTGCTAGGATAGATTGCTTTAGACAATAAAATTCTTGGCTAGCCCGATGGAGAAAACCACCACAAAGTTCCAGTGTGTGTGGTGGTGGTGGGGTGGGGAGTACCCTAGAGCCTCTCCTACTCAAGCTCATGTAGGCCTCACCATGTGAACACCATTCGTGAGAAGACACGGGAATGCGCGTGCGGGCTGTACAACAATAACGTCGGATTAGCCGTATCAAGGGCGGTGTCGCGCGGAATCATAACCCACACGCCCTTAGGGTGTCGCATTGAATAACGTCCGCTGCAAGGTTCACGTCAGGTGGCTGCTTCCGATACAAGCGTCTCGCGCGCTGCACCGGGCCTTCCCGGATTTCCCTGCCGACACCACATGTGATTTGGGCGCCGGCCGAGATTTATGACGCCATAGGCCGCGTCCATTCGGTGATGGAAAGAGGTCACCGGCGGGGTCAAAGCAAGGTCACCGCAAGGTGGCAGCAATAATGGCCGAGCCGGGGAGGCTGGAGCGAGGCTGGGTTTGCAGCCCACAAACAAAAGCAGTCCGGGAGCTTCCGGTAGTCCAGATGGGGGTGAGGACTCCCGGGCCCCGCGCCAAAATGGCCGCCTGAGTGCGACGCATGCGTATTGGAGGGTTGTTTTGGGTTCCTATGTTTTCCCCTCGTGTGAGCAGAGCCATCGGTCATGGTGCCTGCACGGGGCTCCTGCCCGGCGCCCGGATATCAGTGCCGCCCCATGCGATCGGGTTTATGCGAGCGCGTTATGAGTCCCCGGCCGAGCTGCTCATCGGATAAACCTTCCGTGAAAAGCCACTCACCAACTCGAGAATTTTCTTGAAATCATTTTCAATTTATTTCGTGATAGTGCGGCCTCCCATGATTTCTGCTCCATCTAACTCCCTTGTAAACAGGTGAATACCAAATTTCAAAGAAAATTAATTTTTATTGAATTATCAACATGTTTTGTTGGAAATCCGTATCATTGGCCGACTGGTGTTGAATGTTTTGGTGATGCACCATTCCACACAAAGCCCTGTTGGATGACTCTCGTCAATGATAGGGAAGCCAATTAGGCGAAAATAGCTGAGCCACCCAAGAAGATTTATAAACTGGTTGAGTGTTGGTGCTACAGCTCAGATTTGTAAAGATTTAGTTCTTACTGAAAGTGGTAAGGACAGTAACAACGAATCAAAATACACAAACAGGAGAGCTCCAGTAGCGGGTCATCCCGTTGAGGGCAACATCCCGCAAATCGAACCAATTACTGTTCTACGATTCACAATATTGCACATATCATTCGTGTGCCCTGCTACTGTGATACTCTAACGGCAGGGCTACAGCTCTATGCGAGTCCAATAGCTGTCCTTTAACTGGAATACCAATATGTCTCTAAACTGGCAGCAACGCATTTACCACAGAAAAGCTAATCGTAGAAGCCTGGCAGAATGAAAGTGCTAATTTGATAGATTCTCAGCAAGTGGCGAGTAACTTCCCATCTCTCCAACTCCCACCCGGAATTCACACCCTCCGAACTACCAACGGAAACACCCGGAAACTCCCGACGCCGGAACCGCCCGCCAATTCGCCTCCCTACCGCTAGAGGGCTGCCGACATATTTCTCTCACACCGGAAATGCCCCGCCTGCCGGTGGTGCCCCCTGGCGACAGACAATGATCAGGTGGTGGAGATCAATGGCCGGTAGGGGGTGCTGACAAGGCGTGAGTTCCAAAGGAATCAATGCGGGCCGAGAACAAAGCCCACCCACCTCTACCACCCTCTCCTATCTGCACCGACACAGCCCCACTCTGCATACCAGCCACCATACTATACCCGCCCATGGACGTGCCTGGCCATGGGAAGGTAGGGAGAGTCACGTGGTACATACCAGCCACCATACTATACCCGCCCATGGACGTGCCTGGCCATGGGAAGGTAGGGAGAGTCACGTGGTACATACCAGCCACCATACTATACCCGCCCATGGACGTGCCTGGCCATGGGAAGGTAGGGAGAGTCACGTGGTACATACCAGCCACCATACTCTACCCGCCCATGGACGTGCCTGGCCATGGGAAGGTAGGGAGAGTCACGTGGTACATACCAGCCACCATACTATACCCGCCCATGGACGTGCCTGGCCATGGGAAGGTAGGGAGAGTCACGTGGTACATACCAGCCACCATACTATACCCGCCCATGGACGTGCCTGGCCATGGGAAGGTAGGGAGAGTCACGTGGTACATACCAGCCACCATACTATACCCGCCCATGGACGTGCCTGGCCATGGGAAGGTAGGGAGAGTCACGTGGTACATACCAGCCACCATACTATACCCGCCCATGGACGTGCCTGGCCATGGGAAGGTAGGGAGAGTCACGTGGTACATACCAGCCACCATACTCTACCCGCCCATGGACGTGCCTGGCCATGGGAAGGTGGGGGGAGTCACGTGGTTGTAAGAGCAGTCACGTGGTGGCAGAGATGCTCGCATGATGGTAGAGGGTCACGTGGTAATACGTGTACAGTATTGTCACGTCATGATATTCACGTTGTGGTGTGATAGTTCTGTTTATGAGATTGCCACGTCATGGTTGTAATAGTTACATGGTAAGCGCCATGTTGCACTGATGGTCACGTGGTAAATGTTATGTAGGCCTAAGCTGGAATCTTCTTTTTTTTTGTATTCAGAGACAAAAATATTTACGACAACATTCATAATCATAATTATGATGCCAATGATTGCCATGTAGTGTAGCTTATGAAGAGGTGAGCTTTTTGGGTGGTGGTCGTATAGGTCACGTGATAGAAATAGTGGCCACGTGGTGGAGGTCACGTGGTAGAAATAGTGGTCACGTGGTGGAGGTCACGTGGTACGTTTGAGATCACGTACGAGGGGGATGGTCCGTGAGGGCTGTGTAATATTGGGGTTCCGCCAAGCCGTGCCGGATAGTGACAGTTAGGGGCTCTGTTAGGGGACCCCGGGGTGAAGAGTTGATTACTCGGCGCGGACCTGATTCACAGGTTCTGTCCATGTAGAGCGCCTCTTTCTGGGTAAATAATCGTTAATCCTTACGAGGTTCCACCTAGTGACATTATGTAGTGTTACTCAGGGAGGGCCACTCCGTCATGTACAATCTCCACCAGAAGACGAGGTAGGATGAGATCCAACGGTACAATGTAGGGTATAGCTAACAAGTAGCATGGCCGATTTTTTTTTATCTGGGCATTGTATGGTATACTCTATAGATACGAGTTCATACCTGAATATAGTCAGTTAAATATGAGCAATTCGCGAAATTTACCTTCATCCACATGTGATTTAGCGTTGATCCTATTGCCACAGAACGATACCTTCATAATATTTTGTAGTGTCGTAAAACAATTAGAAACGCCCACGATATGGACTGCAGTATGTGGACATGGTAGAAGACATCGACATTGTACAATAGCAATCTACTGATAACGAAATCAGTTAGTGCCTAAGCTTAATTCCCCTTGGACATAGGCCAAAGAATTAGGTCGGATAATCTAATTGATTAGCGTACTATGTATATCCTTCAGGCAGACAAATATGGTAAAGTAGAACCCTATTACGAGGCATTCCGTTATGGGAGGAATGCCTCACAACTCAAGGCACTTTGCCTGCGAACGGAGTCCTCCATTCCATGTGTATTCCATACTATATGAAAGCGGACCAGATTTGTTTCAGGGGGTAATTTTTCCAACAACGAGAAAAAAACACCCGAAACGATAAACCGGTGCAGAAAATGTGATCTGCGCAATCTCATACATTGACTTGTATAGATATGAGATTGATCTGTTTAATTACGATATTTTATTGTGAATCATATACTATTCCCATTGAGATTCCACAATTTTTTTTATCAGCTTACATCCTGCACAAATGTCCAATACGGCGGGCATTTATTGAGTGCGGATCGATTTACGTATGTTTCATAGACAAACTATCCAAGCGCAGCCATTAGACATAAACTAGTCTGTATTGATAGCTGGGTGTTTAGAGGGTGCGTCCACTAACCACGACAGGGCTGCGACACACGCCGACAAGAAATTTCCAATCGGTGCCTTGTCGCAGCCTTGTCGTGAGGAGGGGAGCTGTCGTGAGCCCTTGTCGCAGCCTGTCGGGAAGTGCACGCTCCACCTAAATATTCTATCGTAGACCTCTGCGACACGCCACGGCACGGCTCCAAAATCGAACATGTTCGATTTTGTCATAACCTTGTCGGAAGGCCCCCGACAGGCCCCCGACAAGCTTCATGTCGCAGCCTGTCGTGGCCTTGTCGTAGCCTCTTGTCGGGAACTGTGGTCCACCAACCACGACAAGGCTACGACAAGGCTTCCTATCGTAGAGCTGTCGTGGACCTTGTCGGAAAGCCGTTGTCGCAGCCTTGTCGTGGTTAGTGGATGCACCCTCTTAGGCTATAATGTATCGGCATTGAATGGCCAGTAACTCCCACACCACGCTGTCCACACCTAACGCCTAGTCGCGACGTGGTCATTGGGTGCTCCAATCCGATAAGAATCATTGTGGATGGATTTTACACTGCGGTGGGAAATATATAGACCTTGATATGGCACATAGCACCCCGTGTAGGACCTGATAAACCATGCTATTAAATCCACTAGTTGATTATGTATGTATGTATCACCGTCTATCTGCATGCTATCGGACAAACATAATATGTGTGAAGGGGCGGGATGAATACAGCACCTCGTTTTCTTTTAATTTATCTCGGCAAAAATATGTGGTGGAAGTTATAGTGAGTAATGACGTCAGACACAAACATTCCTGGATAGGAATCAATATGCCTAACAACATTCTGGTTTCATTTCATCTACTTATTTTATACCTGAATGGTAGATAATCCCCAAAGGGATAGGAACAATAAATACAGTCGAACCACGATAGGGGAACACCTCTATTCTTAACACCCTGTTGTAAGATATGAAATTTATCCCGGAACACCCCAATAATCCACCATAGAATCGGGCTTGTACTGTACTAAAACTGCAATAGACCCTCACATAGCAAAGGTACAAATAAAAAATAAATATAAAAATATATTTGTATGCTATAACTTATAATCAAAGAGCTTTATATCATAACTAAAAGACATGCTGATCTCACAAGATAAACGTTTCTATTAGCACGTATCTAGAGGCTTTAGCATGTGTACCCCGCCAGCAGTACAGGGAATAGAGGGAAACTATGTTCCGGTGAAAGGAAGTCAAAGTTACGAGGTAAGGCTTGGAAAAATTACTGCCCAAGGCCTTGGCCGCGGGCAGTAAATTTTTCCAAGCCTTACCGAGTAATTTTGACTTCCTTTCACTGGTACTTGGTTTCCCTATTCCTATATACCTTCAAATGTGGTTTAATAACGATAATTAGCGTTATTTGCTCATCCACCATCAAACCTGAAGCCAGATCCAACCTTATCGAGTAACTTGACACTTTATGTTTACTCCCCACTGCCCTTTTCATATGAATTTTGTAAGAGACAATCTGATTGGTCTAAATGTCAACCTTGGGTAGTATCTGGCAACCTTGGGTAGTATACGGCAACCTTGGGTAGTATCCATAAGTTACTCCACCCCCCAGAACGTGGTGTAAGCATAGAGTGTACAGCCATAGGTATATAGGAATGCGTTCTACTGATCAATACGGGGACTGGCGCATGTCTACACCATTCCCTGCACGCACCATGAAGACATAGACAACCAAACGGCATTGTTTCCTACCGGGGCAAACTTTCCCCGAGACACTGCCCTGTCTCCCGCCATGCACCCTACAGTAAGCATTGTCCCGGGGCGCATTATTCCATGAGACACCGATTTATCAAAGACGGGAGCTCGCAGCCGCGACAACAGTGATAATAAACCTAGGCTCCAGTACCTAAAGGGGCGCACGGTACTCGGACTGCCATTGTGTGACATTATTCAGGTAGTGGGGACCTTAGGATGCCTTTGACCCATTGCTGGTTACTGTGTTGATCACTTCCTGTGCCAGAAATGCCTCGCAGACGACAATTGTCCAGATTTAGTGGTGAATTGCCCGCCCATGCACAAGACAGGACCCGGGAGGATTCATATAGACACAGAAAGGAGGAAATAGATGACAAGGAACCTCCCACGATGTGAGACAGTCTATAAGTAGTAACGATAGCCTACTACTTCTATACAAAGATAGGACGTGATGACGGTGCTTTGATGTGTGATTAACTCATCAAATAGGGACTGAATGTCTGAGGTCATCAAGTGTGACATGTAATCCATGGAAGATAACTTATCACTCTATCATATAACTATGATCTTTTTTATTCAGGTATAGTCGTTACAATCGTCCAGCATTAATCAAACGTTCTTCCTTGTAACTTAACAACTAACAGTAAGTGCATTGTAAATTGCAGTATCAATTTATTTAGAAGAGAGTTCTGACTAAGCTTCCAGGGCATATGACAATGTATTATGCAGTGTCTTTCTCATGGTTGTTCCTCTTCTTATCTTCTTCAACATGAAAATATCTTGTGTATTGTAAACAAAATGAGAGCACAGGTGTAAATAGTCTTTTCTCTCATTGCTTGAGTCATATGACTCCGGTAGAATTTAAATATAATACACTGATCTGGGACCTGTTTCAGTAGTTTCGTGACATGTCTAGATGGTGTCTGTGACACCATACCGACAGATCACAAGATTGCAATCGATGACATGCCGAGTTTCACTCACTTCCCGTAGGAATTAAGCAATGATACTTTAACTCGAGTAGGAGATACATATAACCTATAATCGTTCCAAATATGGAGAAGATTCGTCAATCCGATTTTCTGATATTTGCTAGTCTTTTTCCGCTGTTGCTTGCACTGTTGGTGCCGCTGTTGATGTCTGTCTAGGCCTAATGTCACGAAACTACTGAAACAGGTCCCTGCTCTTACTCAGACAAACATACACGACGGAACATGACAAAACAAAACAGACATGGGAGTGATGACACCGACACACGACGACTAAACAAACCATTAAACAACCAGAGATGAGTTTTTGAAGATGATGATAGAGACTGGTTAAACCACTTTTTCAATTTAGATGTGAATTACATGTACATGTATATTGATTATGATTGTGATTCTGGTCATATGACTCAGATCATAATGGTAGGTTGTGGAAATGTCTGGATCCAGAAGCACTCGTTTTTTGGCTGATTTGAAATTACTGGTGCTGGTTATTGATTGTACATCGAGAGGAAGACGATCCTACAATGACTTACCCATATATAAGCGGCTACTTTTATATTTTTCTGTTTTGGGGCGTCTTATAGCAATTCTGATTTTTGATAGGTCTATTGTTCTGATATTTTCATCATTTCGTGTATGTTCGTGATGATGTACATAAGTTGGGTAAAGTACAACATGCAATGTTAAAGGTATGGCTCCTGAATAAGCTGTGCTGATCTACCACTGATTGCTTATATTCTATTACCAGAATGATTCTGTTAATATGTTTATTTTTTATTTTTTATTTTTTTATTGAAAAATTGTCTCACCAAAGTGAGTTTTTCAGACATCTTAAAGCGGTATACATTCAAGATCGGTTGACCAACAAGTAAAATACATCAAGATGAGCAGAAGAATGAAGATGAGTTCGGACAAGGATCATCCTTGAAATCTTGAATTTGTGTAAATTAAAGTTAAACACCCGCAATATACTGCTTGATTCCATCTTTGGTCTTGCTGTTATGCACACTTTCTGGCAGACTATTCCAAAGTCTGGCACCTCTCAAGTATGGCGAGTTTAGTACAA
Source organism: Alentia gelatinosa (assembly GCA_950022655.1). NCBI lineage: Eukaryota > Metazoa > Annelida > Polychaeta > Phyllodocida > Polynoidae > Alentia > Alentia gelatinosa. The sequence continues at coordinate 8,589,908 of OX465582.1, forward strand.
CAGAACTTCTAGTATGGTATATATCAAATAAGATGTTTTTAATGAAAACCGCCTGAAGGTCAAACTTCAATCCCGGGATCTCATAATTCACTCTGAGTTCAGGGGTGGGTAATGAGGTCAATACGGGCCTCTATCTACCACTTCCGTCTATAGTTATTAATAAGAAACCTCTTAGAGAGATGCACCGGATGCCGTTGGATAGATAGGCCAGTAACTTCCAATCCCCAGTCCTATATTCCCACCTATCCCACCCCTCCTATCTGGGACAGAGTTTGATTCCTGGACCTCTCAGGCTGCACAATGCGTTACGGGAAGTTAGCATACTGAAAAACATTGATTTCTTTAAAAATGTCCATCATCAAAAACTTGAGAAAGTCTAGACGATAGGTGTGCTTGTGTGAGACAAGGACGGGCGCTTCGACTTCAGGGAGCTCTTGACATACATCAATGAAGAGTCTTGACGGTTAGTTTGCTGTTAGTTTTAGTTTATCGCCAGCCACTTCAACACTTAAAGGGGATATTCAGTTCCATGGAAACCAAGTCATAGAGAATATTATGACTGAAGCACATGAGAGTTTAATATTTTAGGTATTAGTTGCAAAAGTGTTTTGAGAATAGTATACCCCATATAGGACAGCGAATATAGGCGAGCTGAGTAGAATCCTAAAATATCGCGCATACATCTCATTCTGTTTTATCCCATCCTCTCATTGAGAGATTAGCTAAGATATACATGTGTACATATACTTGGAGTTGTCCTTCGATGCTGGCGAGGGCTTCTGCCATGTTCATGTCATTCACCAGCCCAAACAATTGCGAAAGTATACCACACGACTTTACTGATTCATCTATAACGTTTAAATTGGACGATTCCTCGTGCCAACCTTTTATGATTTGAGCAAATATACATTCCACTTCTAGCTTGACCAATGGTAGAGTACATTTAATCAATATCTAACATCAGATTTTGATGTTTATCAATGGCTTGTAAGGACGTGAATCAAATATTATGAGGTATATCTTTCATTTAGGTTACGAGAATGTATGCGTTGCCAATGTTATGGATCTGATATATATATATATATTTAATCATGCATATGTAAACCTTCTTAGTAGCTCAAAAGTAAGAGGTCTTTAGTATATGTAAGGGTCCACGATGCGTATGATCAGATAAAGATATATTGGAAATAGGTTAAGTGAAATATTTCATTTGTTTTCGAATTCACCCTAGTATTGCCTATACTATATGCCTTATTGCCATTGCGTGGTGCATTAATTGTAGCAGGCCCGCATACTAGTTCTTTCTCTATAATTTCTAACATGATGTTCTTCTTTTGTATTATATATGTTTTTGGTGGTGATGAATGCTTGCACATACTCTAATGTGGTGTAACTGCATGGCATAGTGACTACTGTTGGTTAATCTTGATCATCTGTGTGACACCACAGCATTGCCTTCACAACGCTTGTCTGTGTACTACACACTCTTAGTCAATGATAACGGGATCGAGTAGCGCCATCTGGACCTGTATCCCGCAGCCTGACCTACTGACATACACTATAAAGTGTGATGCAAATGACAGATACCCTCAACAAAATGGCGCCCTGTCTGTAATCTACACGCAATTATCACCATATATTGGCGTACAACATCATTTATGAGGACAATTATGTCGTCATTTTACTAATATCTGTACAACTCTGGAGGTTTGTTGACAATGAGTGATGAGACAATATAACACAGAGGCATGTTCGCATGCAGGGGATGTGTCTATAGCTCGCGCTTAATCCCACACAAACTTTAAGAACCTTTAGTTATTTATCTAATACCACATCTTATGATTTTCTAGGAATTATTTTATTGCACACCAATTTCAAATCATATTTAGCCCAATCAGTCCATCCAAGAAATAATTGTGTTGTCAATTAAGCTGTTTTAATAGAAATTATTTAGATGACTTTGATGACTTTGATGGTCCCTCTAATCTGTGCTATCCTATTCAACAATAATGTTTTCCTAAGATCTTGACAATGTCCCTCAATTAGAAAACCCAGAACTAGTACCATATATAAAAAAAACCAATTAAAATTGGTTGCATGGCTTTTATATCGTGCTATATAATAATTGGTATTACAGGTATCGTTTCAATATCTCGTTTTACTATATACCCATGCCGTATATACTGTAAATACGCACCGTTTCGGCATATGACTTAAAAATACTGTACGGACCGCTGGTCCGTACACTAAAATACGGACCACCTTGCCATACAAGTTTATTAACATATCGGTTGTTAAAAATTAAATTAATGATTTTTTTTTCAATTTTGGGTGTATAGTAAATACATAACGTCCAACCATGCTTGTACAATTCACAGAACTCGATGATAATTTACGGTTTGTACGGAACTCGGCATAAATGCCTCGGTCCGTACAAACCGTAAATCACCATCTCGTTCTGTGAATTGTACAGCATGGTCAGGACGTTCTATATAATTACTGGTTCTACATGTTTAGTGTGCAGGTAAGTATAGCTCAGCACCATACAGGACGAAGATGGCAGTCACCAGGTTCTTTGTGTCTGTGGTCAGTAGGGTCAGTGTCAGTCCACGCCATAAGGGGGCGCGACCACACCTGCCCCTGTCCACAAAGGCGATTAGCCCTTTAAGTAGGTCACTGAATATTGATAGGTGTGCTTAATGGCGGCAGGAGGCGTCTGTATATGAATGTGAAATCAACCCCCCCCCCCCCCCCCCCATCTGTGACTGAATGTGATATGTACGCCTACTTGGGTTCTATGAACGTTTGCCTGAGATGGACAATGCACTTGAGTATGCTCGCCAATGTAAGATTGGGGATAAGAACGTATGAGAGCATCAATAGAAGGATGCACTGAATGATGAGGGTCCTTCAAGGGACTTCGCAAAGATGTATGAACCTGATGCTTGAACTAGTGTAAAGTAAAGTAGAACCCACTTAGCGAGGCAACATATTAATGGAATCATTCTCCAACTCAGACTTATTCGGTCGGAATTCAATCCTCTGTTGTTTATTGTACCCCGTCATCCCAAAACATAGGTCAGTTCGGCTATGAACTGGGGGAGCCATGCCTAACCTGTTCTACTGTGTCTATATCTAGAATACTGCAGATATGATTCCGTTTTATGAATGTCAAATAATGCAAATTCGAAACCTGCGTGTTTTTGTATTTGTTTATCTGTTTGGGTAGTTTAACGTTCCGAGGTGTTCTATGAGACTTTCATTGGTTTATGGGTGACCGAATCTATGAGATGAGTTTAGAGAGTTAGTTTAGTTCCCACATCACATACCTGCCTGTGACCAAATTGAATCACTAATGCTTAACAAGGAAAAGGTGGAATCTCTTGGATAGTAAAAGAAGTATGCCAACAGGGAAAGTTTGTTCACTAAGGAAAAAGTTATATACAAGCTAACCTGTTAAAAGAATGATCTGGTGCAATGAAACTGTCAGCGAATATGAAACAGTATTTATGGAGACGACTCTTGATATAACTCAACTCTTTAGTCAATCCAGGTTCAAACAGAACAAGACATCAGACCCACTCTCATATATATATATATATATATATATATAGTATATCTATATTCGTGTAGGCAAAAACACTCGCTACCACTCATGTATTACTACGCGTCAACCCGAAGAGTCTCGTCCCGTCTTGCCTGATCGGGTACCGTCGCCTGTGTCCCCTCTCTTTAGCTCTCTCTCTCTCTCTGTACATGCGTGTTTCTCACATCCACTCTTGCCATTTGTTATATCATCTCTCTCTTTCCCTCTTTCGCTCTCGCTCCCTACCTCCCACATCCGTCCCAGGTTTCTGTGCTCCCTAAGGCCCGGCGTCCACCTACTACGATATGGCACCGATATGGTCTACGATGCACCTCCCGATAATAAATCAAAATCGCGTCGGAAGGTTGCCTAATATCGGGGCAGTTGACCACGTTTCTGCGATTAGACACCGATATATACCCCATACAATGCATGGTGGATTGGCATGTCTAGACAGATGTCTACGATTTTGCACCTTCCCGATATGGCACCGATTTTGACATTTTGTATCGGTGCCATATCGGGAGGTCTACGATTCTATCAGAGTAGGTGGACGCCGGGCCTTATTCTCGTATATTCCCCCCTCTCTGATACTTCATATCTCCCTCCCTCCCTTCCTCATCCTCTTTCCTCTCGCTCGCCTCTTTAACATTTCCGTCGCCCCTCTAACATCCCCTTCCCTCTTCTTCCATTCCCCTCACATCTTCACATCTCCCTCCCTCTACCCTTTTTCATTCTCTTCTGCCACATTCTCTGTCTATAACCCACTCTGATTCTCTGTTATTTCTACCCTTTTTATGTCTAATTCTGGTCGCACAAAGTGGCCGTTGTACCGGTGACGAATTGTTCATGGTATTGTACGTCATTTTTACCATCATTACGTTAGGAGTCTGGCGCCAGGACTCCTACTACTCTATGCCCCCTCCCTCAACCCCTTCCGGCACTATGTGTCCCACGTCCCACTAGCCCACTCTCACCAGGCCTTCGTATATGCTATGTATGTTATGCGTTCTTCATTAGAATAGATATGATATAATATACATTGTAGAATCTTACATATAAAAGGCAGTGGCCTATCTAAAATTCCTTTTGTTGTGATAGATTCACGTAAGTTTAGTTTGTGGCCATTTACAATGCAATTTAATTTTCGATTTGTCTTCATATTGTTCATGCAAATGAATTGGTCAACATTCTATAAATGTATTGCATCAATTAATACATTTGATATGTAAAAATGATCTAACTAAGACCCATCTAATTTCACAATGTTATAATGATCACCCAATCGCTCAAAACAATAATGAGGCACTTAAACGAATACTATATAAAGGTATGTCCATGCACGATCTGTGAGTAATTTCTTTCTTGTACTTTGTGAGCACGATATATTTTTCATATGGAATTAGTGATTATTACTAAATAATCCTCTGACACAACACAAACTGTGCAAGGGTAAATTCCAAGATGTATATTTCTGTAAGTTGGCGTCAAAAGAGTTATCGCTTTATCTTGAAATGGCGCCTAGATTCTAAGAGGCTAACCTCGTTAAGAAAAAAAGACCCCCGCACATAAGCAGATTCTGAAGTAGAAAGCAAAGCATGTGTTTTTGTGCCTATAATAGCACACGGAGGCCCGTTGTCTGTGATTTACAACCAAGGAGACCCATATAAATAAGCCAAGGCTTCTTCAGACAGGAAGGCGTTTATACATAGCCCATAACTTGGCTTCAGTCTGCCGTTTCCTACCTCCTACTGGGGACAGTTTGTGAGGTGTGGCTGTCATAAAAAGGTTATGACCAACTGTGTTAAACCACAACTACAGGTGAATGTACAAGAAGACTTTACTTGTCATTTTATCAGCAGCAATATATATGTTGTTTTGTACATCAATGGGGATGTGAGGGTAATGTGTGTGTTTATGAGAACATTCGCCTTTGATGTGCTTGATAAAAGCACGCACCTCTGTATATATTTATATTGTCGTTTTGATTCGTGTTCTTCATTATCAAAACCAAACGACATGTAAATATATACAGAGATGTGTGTTTAGGTGTTTAGGACCGTCTTTATATGAATGTATATATATATATATATATATATATATATATATATATATATATATATATATATATATATATATATAGTATATCTATATTCGTGTAGGCAAAAACACTCGCTACCACTCATGTATTACTACGCGTCAACCCGAAAAGTCTCGTCCCGTCTTGCCTGATCGGGTACCGTGTGCACATACTCCATCCGTATGCTCTTATTCTGAGCTTTCACCTCAGGGTCATCTGTCATAGGTGAGAGTGGGGTTGTCCCTACAGAGTGAGTATTTTTATCGGCAAGGATTGAAGTGCTATTTTACAACGCCCCATATGCTATGTGTGACTAGGGTTCTTAGCGGGGTGTTAGATTGGCGGGGACAGCTCTGTGGGGGGGGGGGGGGGGGGGGGAGGGGGTGCCATTGAGGGAGGCATGGCATATGGGCGGGGTCTGTCTGTGGGCTATTCATGTTAAAGGATCATATATTACCATGAACTCCTTTGTCGGCCAACACCACGTTACCCCTTCCCTTACCCAAGCACTGCTTGGTTGTGTTTGTTGTGACTGGAATACATAAGCTGACCCTCAATCCAACCCCTACACCAGCCCCAGTCTCATTCCCCTCTCAGCCTATCTATAGACCCAATCCAGGGTTGGGCAGGTGGTGAAAGAACACCGCCATTACAGGAGACACCGTAGTAAATGAAGATTGCCTGTAAAAGTACATACAAATTAACACCATCACGCAAGCACTTTTATCGCAATTATATACCTATCTGTTCGAGTTAATTCCGTGGTTATGTACCTAAGTGCCCGAGTTAATTTGCTGATTATACACCTAACTGCTTCAGTTGATTCCTCATTTATAAGCGATTCTCACGAAGAGAGAGTATTTTTAGCATAGGGAATGTTGTAGTTCGTCTACTGTAATAAAAGTGAGTGATAATAGAAGAACATCTCCATATCGATTAGATACATACCGTGCCATTATAGATGTCAGCAATAACAGGAGAACATCTCCATTTTGGGTAGATACATGCATACAATCCCATCTGGTCTTGTCATGCTTTGCTGCGCACGTGCGTACATACTGACATGCCTCGTTCTGACTTTCAAGATGGCGCTCAGTGTTTTCAGCTTGGAGGGCTCTATCTATAGACACAGGCTTGACGTTGTCCCATCTCCCGCCCGAGTCCACCAACAGGCAGCCTTAAAAGGAGGCGACTTAGAGCCGGGCTTAAAACGTGCTCTACCCGTACACGCCTTCTCTCACGTGACCTTTACATAGCGGATCACTCTTCCCTTGCAACCAGAGCCCGCTTAGACTTCATAAATATTGTCCTATATTCTCTAAACATTTCCACGGCTTGGGTTTAGTCCCAACAGAAAACAAGACCGTGCGAGGTCAATAAAACAGAACGCATTTGCCCGGGTGTGAGGTCCTCGGAATGTTCTAAGATAGGGCAAGATCAAGCTGAAGTATGTCTGCGATATTGCCCCTCCCCTCTTATTGGCCGATTACTCATGGCTGAGAATATACTGAATATTATATATATAAGAAAACCTTATGAATTGTATTCCATGTCGCAGATATGTTCTTGGAAAAGAACATTGAGAATTTCCTAAAAGAAACAATATTGCCATGAATAGTAAAGGAAAATTCGAAGTCCAAGGAAATCTTCTCTGTTGTATATAACATGTTGTATGTAGATTGAAATGCTAAAGTAAACATAACAGAAGCTGCGCTATATACATGCCGAATCAGGTGACTATGCCGCCAATGCACATGCATGAATGATGGCTCTTGTTTGGCTGCATATTACACAGGAACTCACTGGATGTCTGGAATACATAGTTAATACGATTTGCTATGGTGACTCGTACCGTTGGGAGGACCGTATCCCCTGTTGACTCAGGCTTTACGCATAGTTCATTCACAAAGGTGAATAATCAATACAACAGCTACACATGTGGGTCAATGAAATCACCAGATGGTTATGACGCTCCCATTGAGAAGCTGCGATTCATGAATGATGGAGGATTAATATTTGGCGTGACAAACTCTCCTTTCAGAATGGACAACCTCAATAGATGATTCTAAGTGAGACCTGTTAAGAATTCTTGTCAGTAAATAGACTAGAACTTGTCACTGGAGGGTAGGAGGATGGACAGAGAGGGTGGGGTGGGGTTTGTAGCTTGCATGCGTGCTGTGTCACGGCTTGTAGATCGCATACAATGTACGATAATATCAGATTACTATGTGCCATACATGTCTGACGGGAGGGTGAGTGATGGCTAACCTACGAGTAAATACGGTTTAATAATGCATATTGGCCGGTCGCGCTAGTCGGGGTTACAGCCTCAGGCCATAGCGAATACAAACAGGTCTCTCCTAATAGGAAAGTCTGCCATTCTGCAAGTCCGGAAATTGTATAAGAAACGAGTATTTTGTGGAGTAAATTTCTGGTACTGAATATTCTACTGAGAGTTGGATTGAAACCTAACATTCTATAATAAAGCCCAGCCTCGTGATAAGCTGTTAAATTCACAGACGTATACTGCACTTGAATGTCATGCAATGCATGTGTATGCTATATGAGTAACGAACAAAAGGTGCTAAAAGAAATTAAATGACTGTAAATTCTTCACAGTTCAGGCAATTAACACCCAATCACGGATAAATTAGATTTGGCACCGCTAAGTGTGCATTATAGGGGCGCCAATTATACGATCCATCCCAACAAGGGCCGATATGCGACTTGTATGCACCGCTTATTCCCCTATTGACCTCCCCCCCCCCCCCCCCCCCGGTCCCCTAGGTGCATAAACTCCCATATATCGACTCCCAATTATGTCTGGGAATATTATTATGCCCCTATATTGATTTTCATCGTGCAATCAGGTGCATATTTCAACCACGCTAACTTGAGGGTATTACACGGGCTGTGGGAATAGAGATGCACACGTCGGCGGGATACCTGTCTGGCAGCGTGGGTTCGGGTGTGGGGTGGGGGTTATACAAATAAAAATATGGTAATCAAGTACCTTTCTTGCTTCTCTCACCCACTCCCTCTTTTATTGCCCCACCGCCACTCAACTACTATAAAGTATCCTATCTGTGATATATGACGTATGGTTGTCTCGTACGGTGACAAGTTTAGCCATAGAAATAGAAAAATTACTCAACAATCAACCCCGTAATGTGACACTACTACGCGACAGCCATGGCGTAGTTAATGTGAGATGACGTCATATGGATTTGCTAGGTATATTCAAACTATTCTGATATTATCTAATGTCATAGAAAGGGGTGTGATGAATCCAGAACCGCACCCGAATTGTAAAATAGATAATATTCCACTCATTTGGATGTGCCATAATCGTCACTCGGCTTCACCTCGATGATGATTCGGGCACATCCAAACTCATGGAGTATTGTCTATTTATACGATTCTTGATGCAGTTCTATATAATTTCATCATACATGTAGGATAGGTTGCCTGCTTGTTTTACGCCGTATCAATGCATGTGTGGAACCATATACATGTACAGAAGAGTGAAAGAGGATTTTGCTGCAAGACATTTAAACATAGGATAATCCCGCTGGGCGGATCACCCTTCGTTCTTGAAGTAAGTGGTCCGCATTGTGGGTCGGTCCGCCTAACGGGACAAAGTAACAGGGAATACGGGATACCATTCCAAGCCAAGATAGTCTGCTTACCCGGTTGGTCCGCTTACTGGGTAGGTACATGTACTGCACAACACATCTCTCGTAGTTTCCCCCCCTAGGAAATGTATGGTTTTGTTTCGTGTTGTGACATTCGTAGTGAGAACGAAACTACAAATGAGCTCCTGATTCTAAAATTACCTTCCAGATTGATTTCAGTTTGATCCAATGTGTTCCGTGTTTTGATTGGCAAATCGAAACTCGACGCAAGGCACATATTTCTATTTTCTGTTCTAGCTGTCCAGATCAAGCTATAATGGTTTCACCCTCATCAGTGAAGTTTAAATGTGGCTACAGAGGTGGTTTTCTTTCAATCGAAAGTCTAAAGGTTTGAAGTACAGAAGAGTTATGTTGGATAATTGAGCTTCCGATAGGATTTGTATGTATGGACCGTTTATTTTGCAAAGGAAACTTATTATCGAAATATATGAGGATCATTTAAGACCGTCTCATACCTTGTAAGGTCCCTGTGGCGGAATAAGTATTAGTATATGGCAGGTGTAATAATAACTCATAAACAAAGGAAGTTTTGTTATCGTTCTACTCACTATTGTTTTAGTACTTAGCCTGTGATCTAATGATATGCCACAAATCGATACCTTTGTGTGTAGGTCCATTAAAGTGATTGATTGATATTTTATATATTTGAATGAGTTTGGATTTTAATGTAAATATAGTGCATTATGACGCGAGGGAAGCAACGTGCTGTTCCACTAAAATCAAGTCAATCAATATTCCATCCTGTGGAATGCGGTCTATTTTCTGTATGAATACAATATCAACCCTCTGGATAAATCTGTGATCCTCTATGGAATGGGCATAGAATTAAACCCTATGTTATGTCTTTAGACTCAATCCAAAGAGACTGAGATAAAAAAAAACACTGCCTGCCCCAGTGTGTTCCCCTATTCCGGCCCTACATAATGCACTATTATCTTTACATTCACCCAGACACACACCTCAAGACAGTCCCACCTGCCACCACCCTCACCACCTCCCGTCAGTTTCACCCATCAAACCGATGTTACGTAGATCTGCAGGTAGGAGGACACAAGTGGAGCGTGACGAGTTCAGACAGGGCTCTGTGTTCCTAACGTCAGTTCAGTTTTAGGTCATCTTATGTGTATCCCATGCTGGCAATCTAAACACCCGTCCACCAAGCCCGCCGCCCCTTCTCGTACCAAGGTATACTCATCACCCAGACATCATACCATAAATCCTACGTTCCAGCCCTTCATGATATGCTAGGAATCCTTGGCTAACATCTCATTGATAAACCGTTCGCATCTTACTCCGACTAATACAACTTATTGGTAATGTGTATAAAAACAACATAATTCTTTAAAATACATATTTTATGAAGCCCTCTTTAACATATAGACACCCGAGAAGTAATACAATATACCAACCACGCAACATATTAGATACATCAGGTATGTCGCATCTGATATTTACATGCCTACATATATATATATATTTATCCTACCCCTAATAAAAAAACCGCCATAGACTTAACATAGGCAAATTTTATGTGGCAGGCCGTGATATAAAGTGTTTTTTATGCCACTAGAGTAAAAACAATATTGACCAATCAGAGAGCAGGATGTCAGCTACTATGAAAAAAGTTCTGTTGGTCGTTGAGTCAATATTTATCTTTTAGTAATACAAAAGCATAGACGGGGTAGGATAAATACGAAACCGAACTCGAGTTAGACTTGTCAGTGTCTATGCCACTCTGGTCAGGTCTGCTCCTCACTATACTCGGCTACGCCTCGTGTAGTAATACACGACCTGCCCATCGTGGCATAAACATTGTCAAGTCTAACTCTCGTTCGGTTTCTACTAAATGTATGTTGATCAGTCTATACGCCAAAAAGGTTTTTAAATCAAGAATGTCGATTCAGAGCACTTACAGATCAATAGCAATAAAGTATATATCCGGAAGTTGGTCACAGCGATGCAAGTCATGCTTCGAAAAAGATAGACATAGAAATATAATCCAGATAGGAAATGGCTGGACAGTATCAGGAATGGTGGTGAACAAGCTTGAGATTTGTAGGATATATGTTACCGAGTCTCCCTTGCTTTCAGAAGGGAAAGTCTGTGTATTTTGGCAGTGTGGCCGTGGTTCGGTCGGGGTATGACTGGTTGCGGCCTTCATGTAGATATTGTGGCATTTGTAACATCATAAATACCAAAATTGAAATATGCTATATCCATAATTTTATTTGGAGACTCTCAATGCTGTATGCTGCCTTCCACTCAAATGCACACAAGATGTCCCTCCGCAGTCTGACCGCTAGCCAATCAGAGCTTCGAAAACTGCCAAGATGGAAGTGGCATAGTATCGTAAAACTGGATGAGTTTTAATCTCGGCCACCGTATGCCACGACTGGAGTTTGGCATAGTGACTTCATGAGGCGAAGCCGAGTGAAGTCTGGAGCGTGGTGGCCAAAGTTAAAACGAATCAGATCTTGATTTTATCCTACCCGGTCTCCTCGATTTTTGAATATTACATGATAACAATTATGTATGCCACTAGTGGCATATAGAACTCCGTATGCCAGTCAGCGTGGCTTACATAAACTCAATTTTAAGCCTATGGGATTTTATATTAGGGGTAGGATAAAACATCAGCACTGACAGCCTACACCACAACGTGTCACCGACACCTCTCTCGTGCCCAGATACCCGCATCTTACAGACACATCTCTGCTGCTACTGCAACCAGTCTACAACAATCCTGACATTGTTTCCTTCCATCAACCATCACCAACACCCACCCCACCACCCCCACCCCTTCTGTCAATTTGCCACCGCCCGGTAGACCTACCTTTACAGACAGCATGATAGCCTTAATCTACATGCTGTGGTGTTAGTCGTGAGTCATCACCCTGTGCCAAGCACCTGCAACTGCCTAGCAATGCTCATATCCAGAAGCGTTAGTCGATTGGTGCTGTTTTAAATTGTGGCGACTGCAGAGGTTATATTAACATTGATATCTAATTTATATATCTAGCACGGTGCCCTTCGTTGCGAGCTGAAGTGGTTCGAGTTGCGGTTTGCAGTGATTTACGGGGCACAAAGGATAAATAAAGGATGATTCCGTCCCGACCCTGCGACCAGGGTTTTACTGTAATACAAAACCACAGACAGATTTTTATATTATCAAATACCTATGGCCGGATCAACTACATATGCCACACGCTCCTACCCATCTAGTATTTATACCAATATGTCACCAGGTGACGTTCGGAATGTATTATCCACCTAATATAAAGTGTCCATAGAAAACACATAGGGAGTTTGTATGGACATACCCGGCGCATACAGATATGGTGTATGCTCCAGGTGGCGCATACGGAAAAATAGTGCGTATGGGAAAAATAGTGCATAATTAAAATGAACTGATATCGACATGTCACTTGTGCAGAAAAGGTCGATAATAAATACAATATAGACTGGTTTCAGATAAAAGCGATTGTATGCTCCTTGGAGTTGACTCTACGCAATATCCTCGCATACGCTCGGATATTACTACGCGTCAACTCCTCGGAGCATACGGCCGCTTGTATCTGAAACAAGTCAATATTGTGTATATATTATGATAGGAAAAAAAGCCGTACTCTCCTCATATGTCAAAGAACTTTGTAAAATTCGTATTCTTGACGCATGTTCTTGACGGAAACTTAAACCAGTTTTCGCGTAGTAGTACCCTGAGCAGTGTACCGAGAAGAAGGTTTACGGTAATCGGACCACACTCCCAATCCTATTAACTCCCTCCGAGCAATAGAAAAAAAAGAAACCAATACGTAGTGCATTAATGTGAGAGTGGGTAATGAGGCTGTGTGGGCGCCGGGCGAGTGCTGTTGTTCACCTTCTGTCTGGCACACTGACCCAATGGTCATAAACAATGGTGTGTGTTCCAGACCTTGATCATAGCTGCGAACCTTATGTACACATGTCAGTCATACTGACCTCTAAGGTAAAGTGTCTTTTTAAGCCAAAACACTATTTAAACTATATTTATACTCCTAGAAGATTTACTGAAATTAACTGCATTCAGGTCTACGGGTACCACAGATCTGTGTAGATATGCGAAGAGGAGCTGGAATCACTCCGACGGCAATTGTTTTTTTTTTGTTTTTTTCTGCATGGTAGAGGAATTTGCACTGGTCTCTGGCAGCTGCCTGAATGATGCATCTATGGAATTCTGTCTATCTATATTTATAGCTCTTGAGTGATATATATCTCGACAGGGATGTATGATAGCATTGCTCAGGGTGACAATTTATAGTGTCTTCATGGTGACGTGTCATAATACTCGCTGTCACTTTGACATGTTATGACATCCTTATGGTGGTATATCATATATATATGTCAGTGGCCTCCAACATAGTAATGTGTTACAGCTTTGCCATAGTAAATTTCTACTTGCTGTGAAGACAGTTTTTGTTTAGTCTGTCACAGGTCTAAGGTGAGATAAACATAGTCTTCTAACATCTGTATCAAGCCTTTGGATATGCTGGGTCTTTTTCTAATATCACAAAATAGACATACATGTATCTATTTATATCATTATTTGCACTTGTAATTGTGCCCCAAAATGTTACAATCTAAGATCAATACCCGGGTTCTCCACCAGTGCGACTCACCTTCTAGCACATGGAGTAGATAAGTTATCAGTATCATATACAATGCTCAGTTTGGCCATCACAAAAACACTGATTCGTGAGGCCAGAATTCCTTCTTGCGTAGCTGCAACTCCTTAGTGTTTTTATACATAAGGATCTAGCTGCTAAATTCTTTCACAAACCAGGGTGCCATTTAATAGTCCAGGATATATCATAGAAATTGTCTTCAGATCGTCCTTAGGTCAATATCGTTGTATTAGGTTTTTGGTCCTAGAGCTAGGATAGTTAAAATATACGATCATTACTAGGCTACGAAATATTGTTGTATAAGTTTATCATTTAACTCTCATTTGTCCTCAAACTTCTCCTAAAACTGAAACTCCTAAGTCTAGGACACCTAAAGGGTGTCGTAGCTTTTGCTTTGGCCTCAAATATAGTCTATTTCTGTATAAATAGTGTATTGGTCAGCAATTTTGTGGTCAAATCGCTGGTTTGGATTTATGAGAAATTACTAAGTATCGCTTTATCGACAGGAAGGACATTTTCCAAGACCCAGATGGTCGTAGGTGTGTTCAACGATATAGGAATCCATCCGCATGACCATGACCAATCACTCAAGACCGAAATACATCATGACCCACTGTTGCTTGATCTGTTTGGATCCTAGATAGGCAGTTGAAGAAATTGACTGCGTGCAAGTGTAGAGAAGGATCCGTATACCTAATCTAACCCAAAACTTTCAATTGTTATTCATTTATAATTGCACGCTCATTCATCAATGATGAATATACTATCAGCTCCTAGTATTATCGTAAAACCGGATGAGTTTTAATCTTGGCTCCCGTATGCCACGACTGGCGTTTGCCGTAGTGATATCACGAGGCGGAGCCGTGTGGTATCCGGAACCAAACGCCAGGAGTGGCATGCGGGAGCCAAGATTAAAACGAATCAGGTTTTGATTTTATCCTACCCCTCTCTATAATATTTTGATATCAAAATCATTAATGAAAATCATCAAAATTCCGTATGTCCCTAGTAGCATACAAACGTCCATATGCCAGTCAGCGTGGCATACGGAATCTCAATGTTAAGCCTATGGGATTTTATATTAGGGGTAGGATAAAAGAATATACACTAAGTTGTAATGCTAGTACGGGATTGTGGACCTACCTTGGTAGAAGACGGCGTGGGTGGCCAGTGTGTCTCT
This sequence comes from Alentia gelatinosa, assembly GCA_950022655.1. Lineage (NCBI taxonomy): Eukaryota > Metazoa > Annelida > Polychaeta > Phyllodocida > Polynoidae > Alentia > Alentia gelatinosa. The sequence goes on from OX465582.1 coordinate 8,605,110, forward strand.
GAGGGCAGAGCTGGTACCTTTGATGACTTCGTAAAAATCCAATTCGGCATGATGGGTAAATCTGTGCTCCATGGCTCTATTACAACATGATTTGTGGGCCGTGTCTTTAGTCACGTGACAGACGTCCAGAGCAGGATCTGTAAGCAGTGAAATAATCATTAATTACCAATTTTTGCACATGATTCCCCTAATATATCAAGATAATCTTGGTAAAAGTAATTAATAATCCTCTTAAATTCGATTTTTTGGTAGTTGCTGCGGTTTCGTGATTTTCGACCAGAAATATATATTTTTTTTATCAGATGTATACTATGATTTCAAGGGAAAAGACACTTGTATCAGGAAAGAAACATTTCTCAGTACAATGTGGCATTAACACATAGAGTATTATGGAAGTACAACTGGTGAGGGTGGAGAATACAGATGTTTATCGATTATATTAACACTATCTGCTTAAGGAAACTATGACACTTCATGTAATTTGTACCTGTATGGTCAATAAAAAAGAGCATTGCTCGTTATAAAAAAAATAAAAAAATAAAAAAAATAAAAATGTCTTAATTAAGACTCTTTTGTAAGACGCTAAGAGGGCCATGCCTCGATTCGCTGTCTTTAAAAAAATTCCTTAAACCCCTTATGCTTATTAAATCCAATTGGTAAAAAAGGTCGCTCTTCTAAGGTGTTATTGCTTTTCAATGATTAAATCAGGAAAGAGAATGCATTTCTTACTCCTGAATCATGCCCTAACCTTTTGTTCATAAATATAAACATAAGCGTCTCTCGAAACAGTTGATGGTGCCACACAACGGCATAATATTGAAACGGTTTTGCATAAACCTCCCCATCCCCGTTCACTCTTGTTAACATTTTCTATGCGCAATTAAAAGATTGAGGACAGCTTTTCTAACAGGATCAATGCAAGCAGACCTATCCCCTTGCCCATCTCACCTCATACAGTACACTTTATATAAACATTTCCATCAATGAGTTGCCTTAATTGTTTCTATGGGCTGAGCGGTCACTCTACATTACAGGATTTACTATAATTGTCCGTTTCGGACATTCGGAATACGCTAAAAACGTTGATATTACACAGTTGTATATGGGCTTTGCGAATCACTTTGCAATACTAGGGACATTAAAATTACGTTGCTATATCATAGACACTTTGATTACACTTGAAATACTATGGGCATTAAGAGAACACTTTTGTAAGACGTTTATTTATACTGGCGAAGTCCTCGGCCGAAAACGACTGGTCTCAACGGACCACCAGTTTACAACATAATGGAATTGCATAATGATTTTCACTGCTACATTAGGAACGATAAGATTATACTGGTATATTCCGAACAATAAGATTTTGCTGTGCATTCGGAACAATAAGTAGTCGCTTGTACATAACGAACATTACGATTACACTGGAATCTCAGGGAAATCAGGATTACACTTGTATATCACAGAGATTAAAATTGTATTTGTATATTAAGAAAAATAAGATTACACCGCTAGGTTCTTAACGAGGACAAGAAAAAAAATAATCTGATGAGTAAAATTATAATCAACCTCGGCGTGCGCCTAGGAACAAACCCTGGGAAGATAATCGTCGGAATATAAACGCTCCTTTAAATGCCATTATTATGTCGTTATTACGACAATATCATCATGATCAGATCTAATTTAGGGATAATACACTTAACGCTTAATGTTAGACTCTGTGCCTACGTTATTGCGGTCTAGGGTGATAGTAAATACGTAAGCGGACACAGTTAGATCTAAGTGCTATACACTGCGGCTGGTAATTAACGCTATCGTTTGTAATTATACCATGAGGCATGGCCTAATTAATGGGAAGTCAGCAGGCTGTTCGGAAGTCTACAAGGCTGGCAAGGATTGGGATGTAACTGAGATTGTACCTCACTGTGTTAGAGCCTAATCTACTCTGTCGTGATGAATATTACGTCGACTGCAATTGCCTGCAAATGAAAACTGCTGATCCCTTCCTATTTCTATCAACACCAGTGACTTACTCTAGAGAGGAATTAAGGGGTGCCATATGATCCCTGAGATTCTGTCTCTTTGTTTTTTGTTTTCTATTATATGGAAGAACGCTAACAAGCGAATATGATATGTCATCGTACTGTATTCCTATGTGAATGAATTAAAAAAAAAAAAAAAAAATCATCAGCATGGGATTATTCAAAGCTTTTGCTCGGGAAAAAACTGTGATTACTGTTTGTGATGATTGGATTTTGCAAAAAGAAAAATAAACTATGACAGAAAACACAGACTATAAATAATACAGGTAGGGGCGAAAACAGGAATCCTGGTTGTGCTCGATCATTCCAAAATATTACTTGTCGATGCCCCAGTCGAGGACATAAATATAATTACATGGTAAATATACAATAATGATTATTAGTCGCATGGGCTACTGATAGTCCAATTTGGTGGAACTTAAAGGAACAAGTGCTGTGGCAAAATTACAAGATGGGAGAACGATTAAGCCATTTCCATTGGTACACTACCAAAATGTTGGTAGAGTAAGTTTTTGTTTGCTGTGTGATTAGGCAAATGGGCCACCGACGCGACACGATTCATTTAGTCTCTGGTCGTCTCTATTAATCGCAGTTGCGTCACCTCGCTTTGTGGCACCGACACTCAGACAAATGGCACCGGCGACGAGACAAGGTGATACTCTAGCATCTAGCGTCAACATCTACGATCTACACGCAATGTATGTCGAGGCAATCTTTAACAGTGTAGTGGAAGGTGCAGCATAGGAATTGACGGAGATATTTCTCAGGATTATTTTTCTGAACCAACCCCTGCCTTCCTTCTTTATCCGCATGACACACCCCAACCTCTTGGACAGTCTGTCAGTGGGGGTATAGTACACTTAAACCAAGCAAGAACTCTGCTGACTGCTCCACAGAGACAGGTAGCCTATTGAGGCCAAATACTTAGGCTGCTGGTGGGTGGGGGGAATCAGCGGAGTTTTAATAGAGCTACCAGCGAAAGTTGAGATCTCATTGGTTTCTCACGAGAAAAGTAGATAAGAAAACTACAATACTAAACTTTGTAGTTTGGCTTGAAATGAATCATAAGAGAAAAAGTATATCTATGTATAGTCCTACAAAAAAGAAGAACAGGGTCAAGTTTTTCCCTACACGAGATTCTCACTCCCGTGGGTCTTCAATCTCCCACCCTAGATCGGGTTCACTATGTCTCTATGTATGGGAGCAACTTCAAGCGGATTCGACGGAATTCTACCGTTTTAAATATAGTAGGTAAACATCCTAGACTGTCCTCAGTTCCGAGTGCGATCTCTATCCATACCCCATCGCCTACCCCATCCTTCCCCTACAAAACCCTATACCCTATACCTCTATATAACCTAATCCCTACCTCACCCCTCCCCATCCACGACTCGGCCGTACCTAACCTATCCCTATACCGAACTCTTCCCCATACCACAATCCCTTCCTCACGCCCTACCCCATCGCTTACCCCATCACTCCCCCATACCTCCCCATACCATACCCCTATCCCAGCCCGCTCTTTCTCAATCCTTAACTTCACCTATCTACATATTGCCAAGTATTTTATCCTTATTGTTTCTCTTTATCAAATAAAAGTTCATTACCAAAGACTTCAGCAAGTCTAAGCAGACCCCTCCCCACCTTACCTCAGCCATCCCTGTGGTATCTACTGCCGGGTGCTATCAGATCTGCCCCCGGTCACCCCCTCCATCCACTCCTCGACGCTTGTTGATTGGGTAATCAATCACCACCAGGGCTCTAATCATGAGTAAATCACCAATTAGATAAGGCGGGGATAGAAAAGCTCACTGAAAACGGACAGTAAGGTGATGTACGAGTTTCCTGGAGTTTTTTTTAGTTGTAAGAAAGAAGGACCTTAATTCCGCGGACTCCACTGGGCCACAGGAACAACCCCCTGGTCCCGATGGCCTCTGGGTTGCGCCTAGACTGGCCCCAGTCTCTGGGCCCTAGGCCTGCTTTCCTCCGACCACACTACTCTTCACTGGGACTCCAGATTATTTTGCATGCCAGTCATTGGTAGAAAGCTACCTATTGCAAAGAAGTGCTATCTATTACCGAATGTCCACTCAATGAACTCAACGTATTAAAACAAAGGGCCTAGTCCCACTTAACGGTTAAGAGTCGGCGACTAGAACCCCCAGTTTCTAGAAGCCAGCGAGTGGGGACACTCAATTTGCAATGTAGTGGCCGACCAGAGCGTCACCCCACCCTCCCCCTTTTGATGGTTCCAGTCGGCGACTAGAAACAGTAGTCTCTTTAGGTTTCAATAACAAACATCTTTGATATTGTTCGTGACATAGTCGCCATCCGGCTGACTAATCACCCTCCCACGTGATGTTCTAAAATTGTGGTTAAAATGTGGCTAAAATTGCTATCTGGAAATGGGCATGAGGGTCACTTTGGGCTGACATATATTGTCGGTCGCCATCACTATTATAATTCCAGTGAACATATGCTTATATAATTTTAGACTGGAGTAATTTACGTCCCGTCCTATACACTCAAGGAAGTACTTCCCTGTGTAAAAATAATCATGAACCTAATTCCCGGATGCTTCTCTTTGTATTGTTATAATCGGTTTCATAGATTTCTTAGTACTGGGTTGATTATTGTGTAATCGACCCATAGTTAATTACTAGACGGCCGTTGAAGTTCTGTTTCAGCCTATACTTTATTTTAATTCCTATAATTTGATCAACGGTAGAATCAGATCTTAAAGCGGCTGGAACTTCAAAGCCAAAATGCCTTATAGCTTCAACGGTAAATAAGTATAATAAAACTTCAAGTTTTAATGTGTTGACATTTCAAAACAGTGGAAACATGCTGTGGTTAACACCCAGAATAGTGGATATGTCACTAAAACTGACAGTTTAACTCACATGCCATTTTATCTTGAGACTGTTAAAAGCACCTTGAGAATTTTGTACAAAGGGAGAATCGTCTGAGACTACAGGAAACGTGTGAAGTACACCTGTCACAGGTACATTAAATGGGATTCACACGATGGGATTCATGTACCTCACAGGGTGTATGTCTGAGACAAATCCTCCTGAGATTCTGTACCTGAACACAATTCTTTCGTATAAGTTATAGGGATTCATTTCAATGAGACATGTTTTCCTCCCTGTAATTGTTTAAGACATTTCCCCCTAAAAAGGAACACAATCGCATGAGATTTTGAGCCCTGTGAGGTACATGAATCACATCGTGTGAATCCCATTTTAGGCTCTACGTGTGAATCCCGCTTTATCCTGGTCTAATCTCAAATGATGGTCACTTAGTTGGTGGCGTTAGTAAATAGTGGCCAGGGTCTTGCCAGTCTGAAATGACCATTCCCACCTGACTCGCACTTTAAGCATGTGTTTAAATCTCATTTCCATATTATGAAACTAAAACCATCAAGGGAAATAAGAGCAGACATTTTCTTTATGCAAAAAAAACAACCTTCTTTATTCACGCAACTGTAAAGTTCCATTATTTCTGCAACAGGCTGCAAATTGTGAACTGAAAAGGAGCGAGTGTCAGTTTTTTTTATTCATATATAAATGTTCTCGAAATCCACGTTATGATTACGAAGTTATCGTTACCTAAGGTTGATTTCTTTCTTGTTTACACAACAGACCTGTGGTGTACTGGCTGGTGAGTCAACACTCGATCGCCTTTCGTTTGGGCTCAGCTGATCGGCGTTAATTTAATGGGGTCTGGCCGGGCGCTAGTTTATAAACAACGCGCTTCATCCGTTTGTCAACACTGTGCTCTCATTCAAACACATACAACTGAGGGTAAATCACTAACTATCCCCTCTCAGAGGAGTGTGAATACAGTGTGATAGTCGACTGTGGCGTAGGTGTGAAGTCTCTGCGCGTGATCACGCCCCAAGATTGACTGACCAACAACCAACGGCCAAGTCTTCTACTCTGCCGGAGGGAATTTCACTTTCCATCATACAAAGATCAGTTCTGTATACTTAGTATTACTCCACATTGATTTGGACAAGTTCTGCAAATACTTTTTGTGAATGGGAAAAAGGATTTATATAGGGGAAAATTATACAGTGCGGCACCAGCGTACAGTTACATGTGTACCACACAATTATTATTATTATTATTATTAAATCTTGATATGTGAGGATAGTGATGTGAAGGCATATGTCCGCGATCTTTTTCCTCGCGTACCACGAGGGGAAAACAGTGGTGCAAGATTATATTATATTATATTAAATGTAAACAAGGTCGATCCCTATAACTTTCTTATATTTCATATAGTTTATAGAATAACATCATTTGAACAGTTTCATACATTGTAAAGAGTTTATAGAACGATATCATTTGGCCAGTTGATTAATCAAGTCTCGAGACCTTTCTCTAATATCCATTCTCAGATACTTGTCTGTTCTATTTACTGCTCAGACTCTTATATACAGGGTAGGTAGCTCCTAATAAACCAAGCCATTACTCCAGGGTAGAAAACAGTGATCGACTTTCCAGCATAGCGATCTGCACCCTGATCAGGCACAGAAGCGATCGAGGCAGCCCGTGACGTGGTGCAGGGTGTGGGGTAATTAGGACCTAAAAGGCGACCCTCCACCAGTCAGGCAGGTGGGTAGATTAGACGTCACGATATCAGTGTATCAGTGGTGTGAGGGGGACTGAAACAAGGCAGCAGTACACCTCGCAATCAACAGACAACCTCCACCACTTCTGGGGATAATTAACATTCAAAGTACCACATCCCCAGGGGATTCCAGAATTATCCCCCAAGGATGTCTATGATGTGGGTTGTTTATAGTATTAGATTGGAGGAAGGATGTAAAGGAGGTTGTAATATCTAATCTATATATGAATATATATATATATATATATATATATATATATATATATATATATATATATATATAATTGCTACACTTGATCTATTGATCTAGGGAGTATCAGTATATATATATATATATATATATATATATATATATATATATATATATATTTAAATATAATGTACATACTGATAGTCCCCTTGACGGTGTTCTCCGTATACTAACGCGACCAGACTGCCATCGCCACCAGTATTCCGGAACGACAGGTGAGTGTAAATACAAGGTTTTACTGTACAGCGCATGATTATGCACTTGCTAGATACATGTATTTTTTATATGTGAGGCTTTACCTCGGCCCTCCTTCTATTACTCGGGCATCGCCCCTTTGTCATATATATCCAACCCACTACGGAGGAGGGGGGGGGGGGGGCACACTCAATTTCAGACGTAGCCTTTGTGGTCGGTCTTGCGGGGTGATCCAAAATGGAGGAATCCACTCCGGGCAAAAGTTCTGCGGGTTAGGGTTCTAACATGTTCAGGGTTATTTATTTCAAGGAAGACCAACACGATTGTATAAACTTTTTAAATAATAGGATATGTTATGAGAACAATTGTATCGTATAGCATCCTAGGATAGAGTTGGTTCCATCCCCAAAGTAAAGCCTAGAAAAGTATATCAAGTCGAGCCCGTTAAGCCGCAAGTAAGGGATATACAAGAGACCCCGTTAAGGAAGGAGAACAATATCCAGTAGAACCCCGTTAAGTTGTGTACCTCCGTTGCGGTAAAAGAGGTTCGAGGTTCTTGTTGCCTCGCTTCATTGGATTAAGTAAAAACATGAATAGAATAAAATAACATAGGATCCCATTGCAAGCCGCTTGGTCTGAGTTGCGAGCTGGTCCCATGAACGAAGTGCCCCGCTACTGGGATTGTACTGCGTGTGAAAATGAATTGTAGAATTCATATAGTATAACCGTGCTCCCTCTGCCAATAGAGACCAGTAGCATATGTCTACTAGTACAAACCCATCATAGATTTAGTCCCATGGCCAGACAAGATGTATATAGCTATTTATGCATGGGTAGATGAAGAATAAAAGTTCATCCAGTAAAACAATAGAATAACATAGACATTTATATTGTAAGGGAATGATATAAGAAAACTTTCAAAATCTCTGCTCACAGTGGGGTGAGACTGACCCAGCCTCCTAGAACTATATTAAAAGTTCCTGGACCCGTTCTTTACATGATGACATATTGTAAATGGAGATTATACGGTAAGCGGTTTATGGTGTGGCTAACAGAAAGGTAGACAAGGCAATACTTGCACACAACTACCCCAATGAGGAACTGGAGGTTGCATGCTATCAGTAGAGGAGTTAACTTATTAAAGTACTGGTTGGTCCTTATAACATAGTATCCTGGAAGGTTACACTCCTGACTAAAATGCTCCTTCATTGTTGATTAATATAATTGTGGTTTAAATCAAAGCTGAAAAAATCTCTATTCCCTGTATGAATACACAGCTAGATGTCCCTGGATATATATATGTGTAAGTTTTGGGTGTGGAATTAGAAGCACTTTTCGTATTTACCGTGCACACGTTCCTTGGGCACCAACGAGGCCGGGCCGAGGTTGGAGGCCGTAAAACTATCGGCAACCACCCGGCACTCACCCGCCCGAGGCCCGGTCGTGTCCGCGGCCTTCGCCGGGCGCCGATGCCCGGAGCTCACGGACAGCACGGCCAAAACCACTGTAATCACTCCTAGCGCGCTCCTATGCGCCATCTCAGCAGGGGCTATTCCTGTATACACAATCCACTGGCGGCCAACATGAAATAATCCACGGGGATGGGGCACGATAATCGGGGATAATCCAAGGGGGAAACCACGGCGGCGGACGGCAAAGGCACACTATACTAGCGGAGACGTCCACACATCCTCACTGACTGACTGACTGGCGAGCCCGGCGCCCAACACTCACCGGCCCGCTGGCAGCGACGACAAAGGCGTGCGCTGATTGGCCCAAATTCTGAGTCACGTGGTTTGGAGCCCCTGCACCCTCCCATGTAGTAGTAGTATATGGATTTGTGGAGTTGTAACGGGAAACTTTGGTTGTGGTACGGCGTACGGAAAGAGTCACGTGCATTCGACGGATTCCATTCTGTCCGGGTTGGCGTTCTAGGGAAGTGTAGGCTACTACAGAAGGACGTGTTTTGGGAAACGGCATTGGCATGCATCCAGTGTACGCAGTGCATGCTTTGTATTTGTCGTGACAGAAAAATTGCTACAACAAGAAGAGGTACACTTCTGACATGGTATAGGTTCTCAGTGAAAAGTTTGTGGGTGATCTGTCCTTTGAAGATGCTCCCAGATTTACATGTTAAAAGGTATGGTCTTGCAGTTGCATGTTTATTTATGGGGAACTTGCCTGAGGCTCGGATGTTACGTTTTATGTTAAAACAAATACTGGCGTGTTCAGACAACTAAATGTGAATGTGTAATGAGTATACTCGTATTTGATTAAACCTTGTATATTATTTGGGGAGACGTAGGCTGTAAATCTTTCCCCTACCGCTATCACGACCACAATTTTTTCCAATGCTGATACCTATGCGGGAGAGCAGACGAAAAGTTTTTTTCTAAACCTTGTATATTAACCCTAAAATAACATGCATTATACCGTGAATTTTTAGTAAATACTGTGGCTTAATTTGCGTCGCTATACCAATATAACACAATTATTGAATATATCACCTGGTGTATGATATACATTTAGTATTCATGAACATCTAAGTTCAATGAAAACAATTAGAATGAATATATCGACCAAGATTTCATATATAAATTAATTCGAAAATACCCTAAATTCTCAGCAACAATCGAAGACCTTGACATTGATTCTTCAAACAGGAAGTAATTACATTAGATCCAAATTAAGTACTTAGCCTAAGCTGGTACCAAAATTGTATCAATCACTTTAAGAAGCTTGTTAAACACCAAGCGAAACGTCGTGACTCTTTTTGATACTCCGTATGTACCAACCACTGTACACCTTGGTTTTAATAACACCTAAAGTCAAACTGACTGTGTCTGGCTTTTTGTGATCTACGATTCTCAATCTCAGATAAACACTATGTAAGTATCATACGGTATACATGTTGCTAATAGTTGTTCTGGCCCATGTAAATAACGACTTGGGAACCTGTCAGTGTAAACATCTTTTTCTTTAAGTGTAGTCTGTATGTACCAAAGTCCTGATCACTAAGTGTGGGTTCCGAACTGATACAATACACACAGTCTATGTAAGAAGTACTTAAGGGAAACTAGTTAACCTAAGTGGGACGGGTCGTCGTACCGTGTTTCTTTTGCTAAATCTACCGCATGAGCTCGTAGAACGAATGGGGTAGATTTAGCGAAAGAAACAAGGTTTCACTTGTACTATACACCTCTAAATATTCGTAATTATTTAATAACTTACCGAAATAAGTCGATGTCGAAGCCGAAATGAAACTGTGCTGGTAGTGCGGAAGTTGTTTTATGCTACGCACCATGCGCATGCATCATCATAACTCTCCACGCAGAGGTATTCAGCGCAACGCATAACACAACAGCCGCTTGGAGACTATTTGACTTCAAAGCGTGCCAGTATGCCGGCATACCGGCACACTACACTGGTTCGCCTAAAGTACCACTTGCATAGCAGAGGTTGGTATTTGGAGTATTTTCAGGCACAGGTGTATAGTACAATATAGTCTAGCAGCGAATATATAATCTATGCACGAAGTAGAATGTAGAACATGAAAGAAGTGAAGGGTGGAGGAATGAAAACAAAGTTAATTAGTGCTCAACGTATCTGATGATGAACATACGCCTTTGAAATTACTCGATAACACTTCATGTCGGGCTTGTGGCAGGTGTTCTCGGGATGGTGTCGCTCTGGTCTTACCATTGAACACGATGCATGATCACGGTGCCGTGGCGCCATCTAGTGTTTCGAAAGAGAAAATCCCCTATCCTATGTGTTTTACTGGACAATAAATTGTCTGACCTGCCTAGATCGACGAAGGACCGGCACAAATCACCAATTACAGCAACTACAGCAACTACAGCAACAGAAGCATATTCAATTGATATTTGATATACATTTCTATATGCTAGTAAGATATGGAGTGATCAGTTAGGATAATAGCTGACTGAATATCTGTGCAAAAAGTCCACACCTCGTCCAAAGCTTGTCGTTAACCATGGATGGTGGAGTTTATACGTCTAGATCTATTTAACTGGCAATATGAGAGAATATTTAAAACTTAGATGATTTATTGAAAATGGATTAGTATAAACAGTATCTATTGCAGCGCGAGATTTAATTTAGGTCCTATCCCTCAAGTCTTCTTGGGCTTTATTAGAATTCCCCACCAGGAATGTATTTCTCTACTTCCTGCTACCAAAACGCTGATAGCATTTAAATTATCAACGAAGACTTAATCAACTTGGAAAAGAGCACTTTCGGAGCCAACTGTTTACCTCTCTAGCCTAAATTTAGAAAAAAAATTTAACTAAACAAGAAAATTAAGGTTTCAAATTATTAGGCAAACTTTTGACATTGTCAGAATTTCATGATTTTATTTAGTCTGTTAGGGATGGCAGTCAATGATATATAAAAAGGGAACGGGACCGATTATGAAATGAGGTCTAATGTTTTATTATCCATCGTATACAAAGACCCCATTGAAAATGTATGGGGACTCAGTAAACCACGACCCATTGTATAAAACCTGCCAGATAGCATAACTGTGGTATACGGATTATAACCTGTGGTATACGGCCTCATAACCATGGTATACGGGTAAAGTAGTCCCTTTTGCTGTAGAGCAAAGGAATAGCCCCTATTGTTATACCCGTTAAAATGGCAATTACTGGTTTTAATTTACTCGAAAAGATGGATAATAAATGCAACAAACGATGATTTTGTAGACAGGCGGCTCTGTAAACCACTCGCGGTTGACCTCGTAGCACACTCGCTAGCGCTCGTGTATTACTACGCGTCAACCTCTCGTGGTTTACGGCCGCCTGTCCACAAAACCATCGATTATTGTCTATGTATACCAGAAGCTAAAGCTATGACTGCGTTCTGGTAATCAGAATCGCCGACTCATTCTTCATTTTCAATAAGCAGCAATTTTATTTTTAAATGCACCGAAGAAATGAAATGAGAAGAGGCTGCTGCTCTGGACAAAAAATACCCAACGCGGCGCCCTGAGAAGGTATAGATCTACCGATGATGGTTGGTGGCAGCACTGGACGGCGAAGAACACCGCGTTGGGCAAAGATTTCTAGGTTGTATCATCAAGATATTAAATCCAATCTACCCCCTCTGGCTTTATCCTACCCCTAATAAAAAACTCCATATGCTTAACATTGGGTCACTGTATTCGGTCTGGAGTTCAGAAAAATGAAAAATATTGCTGGTGAGATACACTTGACAAATGACGTCATCTGTTAATGTAGAAGTAATTTAGACGGGCGGGGTAGGATAAATTCTAAACCAAACTCGAGTTAGTCGTGTTATTGTTTATCGCACTCCGGCAAGATCGCGTATTACTGCTCTCGGCTTCGCCTCGCGCAGTAATACACAATCTTGCCGTCATGTGATAAACAACAACAGGACTAACTTTTGTTTGGTTTCTCCATAGTATTGATACACGTATGATACACAACAACATAACTATGACGATACACAACGACATAAATACGACGAACATGTTCGAGATAAAACCTCTGCGTCTACAATAGACTCCGATCGCGACACAGTCTCCAATGTAGTGATACTATATCTGTGCCGCAGTTGTATCTTGACATTTCTGAGATTGCGTGTTCTGTGTTATTTTTTTCAATGGTTCAATATCAAGAGGAAGAACGTGCCCCTTTCCCACACTTCTGGGGAAAATGGAGATCACATGATAGATGTAAATATTAGAAACACCCAATTTCTAAGGAATCCTTGTGTATTTTCTTGACAAAGGTAAGCCCCTTACAAAAAACATACTTTTTCTTTGTATTTCACGGACGTTGAAAAGCTTCAAAACATACCATGATTTTGCAGAATTGAGAACGATCATGAGATCCCATATTGATATTGAGCGGAGGACCGGCTATATGGGTCATCCATAAAGTACACGTGTACGCACTGAGGGGGTCGTGGGGTGGGGTGGTACATCATTTTTGGTCATTTTGAGTATAATCCTTCTTTGTTCTATTGCGTACAAGATTGATAAAAACAAATTTAGGGGATTAGAGTCGAAATTATCAAAATCTTGCTTACATAGTTTATGGATTACCCTTTGGTGATGATATGGTTGTGACTATATATATGTATTTGAAGGCGAATGATGAAGAACATCCAGTCCAAACTACGCCGTCAACCCCTCCACACCATAAGTATTAAGCTTCCTAGAGGCATGACTTTACGAGTCTGTTCTGGTTATCACACTGGATGGTGGCGCCATATAGTGGTGAACTAAAATGCAATACTTATATAGAACGTCCTGACCATGCTGTACAATTCACAGAACGAGATGGTAATTTACAGTTTGTACGGACCGAGGCATTTATGCCGAGTTCTGTACAAACCGTAAATTATCATCGAGTTCTGTGACTTGTACAAGCATGGCTGGACGTTATATATTTACTATATACCCAAAATTAAAAAGAAATATCATTAATTTAATTTTTAACAACCGATATGTCAATAAATGTGTATGGCAAGGTGGTCCGTATTTTAGTGTACGGACCAGCGGTCTGTACAGTATTTTTACGTCATATGCCGAAACGGTGCATATTTACAGTATATACGGCATGGGTATTTAGTAAATTGGATTACACTGTCCACCAGAGCTCCGGAACTTTAGCTCTGGTGGGGTTAAATCCGCGGCCACCTTGAACCTCTAGTTAGACTTCATTATCAATGTGTTAAGCTATGGATATTTCTTATCAGTTAATCCTTTAAGTGCAAATCATGCCTTTAAGCATCACCCAACGCAGGGCGGATATTGCTTAAAACATGCCTCCCACCTACTACGACGGACTACCATGTGCTACAATAGGCCTCCTGAGGCGCTGCCGACGTCATGGCAGTAGTTGGTATTAGGTGGACACCCCCACTTTGGCGTCATTCGTTGGATATATATGAAATAATTTTTAATTTTTTAAATAGGAAATGATTTATCAATAAACTAGAAGTTTGCACAGAATGTAGGTCTAACATATTTTTTTATTTCTAGATAATTACCTACCATATTTAAAAATGCACGAGTTTGACACGATATGCTGGGAGCTACTCCCCCACAGAGAAACAGACAGTGAGTAGAGAGCGAAACGCCATGCGAGTGAGATTCTCACATGCAGAAAAACTCAAACCTGTTATCTTTTTTTATGTCTATATTCTGGTGTACTTTCTCACTTACAAATATCTCTAGCAATATTGAAAACAAAATTTAATGCAATAGTTTTGTGATCTCTTTACCCTGTGTGATTACCTCCGCCATTGTAAAATGGCGCAGGTTGTGCTGGTCCCTAAATCACACTGAGGTCAGACATAGCATTGCCTATGTATTTCAGGGGCGTCAGAACGTTTTGAAAGTGAGGGGGGGGGGGGGGGCGAACTGAAAAATTGCTGACTTTTTTCTTGATATTAAGTCAGACTTCGACATTTGCCTGTTCCACTGGATTTACTGTGAATTTGTGAAAAGTCTGTGAAAAGTCAGCTCTTAGTCATCATTGCACGCTAAAAAGCCAGACTTTGACACGTTTCCACTGTGAAAAGTCAGGGCTTAGCCATCATTGCACACTAAAAAGTCAGACTTCAACACTTTTTCACGGTGAAAAGTCAGGGCTTAGCCATCATTGCACGCTAAAAAGTTAGATTTTGACACTTTTCCATGGTGAAAAGTCAGGGCTTAGCCATCATTGCACGCTAACAAGTCAGACTTTGACACTTTTTCATGGTGAAAAGTCAGCTCTTAGTCATCATTGCATGCTAAAAAGTCAGACTTTGACACTTTTCCACAGTGAAGAGTCAGGGCTTAGCCATCGTTGCACATTGAAAAGTCAGACTTTGACACTTTTCCACTGTGAAAAGTCAAGCCATCATTGCATGCTAAAAAGTCAGACTTTGACATTTTTAGATTCTGAAAAGTCAAGACAGGTTCTACAATTGTTTTAGTGAAATCTGAAGCTGCTGACTTTTGGGGCTGGCAAAAAAGTGGAGGGGGGGGGGGGGGCAGTCGCTGCCACCCCTATTCTGACGCCACAGTATTTGGGGTCACTAACCCGCTGCTTATGAATATTCATGATCTGAGACAAGAGACTCCACTCGGCGCCCAATCGTACGTGAGTAGTGAGGCGCAGGCTTCCAACGTGGCCATAGATTTGGACTGTGAGTAACAGTGTCATGATTCTGACGTCATCCTTGCCAATGTCGCGACGTAGACAGACTCACTGTGGGAGCCATACATTCACGTCTTACGTTTGAATTCATATTAGAAACCACTTTGTCAAACTCGATATACTGGTCTGTATGGACCATTCCAATTGGTATCAACATTCACCAACACTTTGAATGGATAGGAACTGCCAGCTATTCTTGGCGAAAGCAAGCATGATTTCAGCCTCTCGTATTACGTCGTACTCATAGTGTCACCGTTAGTGGGGCAGATATAGCTCAAATTTCAGCAGTATTGTGCATTTGATGAAACAAGCATGAGTTTTGGTACATGGTTAGGGGAGCCCATAAGGAAATTTTTTAGATGAGGAACATAAAGTTATGGAATGATTGATTTATCAATGTTTTTACCATATACCAACATGTGGGGAGTGGTCATCTTGGATTTTCTGCCGAAATTTCGATAATTCTTCATGTAGGACTCTAATCACAAACACACAAATGACAGAAGACTTATAAAATGATATTTCATGTGTTTTGAAAGATTAAACCTCCTCAAGAAACATTATTAGCTCCTTCTAATTAGAAAAGAATAACGGAAAATTTATCGAAAATAAATCCATAAATTATGTCATGCTTTTTTAGGGCATTTTTGGGACCTCCCAACCCCTGTCACACTTTGTCACACATTTCATACCACCCCCCCAAAATATTATGTCACACCTTCCGAAACACCCCCCCCCCCCCCATTTTTGTCTTATTTAGCATAACATAACAGTTACTACATCTTTGACTAAGCTACTGTAATACATCATTAATTTAGTGGGAGATATTACATGAGACAAAACTCCCGATTTACTAGATCACTGAAAAGCTATTGATACTTCACCATACTTTACTGCAGTAATTGTCATTTGAGACCAACCAATCATATGCAGTACTGAACTTTGATCAAGCATAAATCTCATCTACACTAGTCTATTCTGGTGGTTGTGGGGGGGGGGGGGGGGGGGCTCCTCCAAGTATATGATGAAACATATTTATGAGTTCAACCTGCCCAAGAAATGGGCCCTGTACAAAAGTTGGCAGGTGGTGCATTTGGGATTTATCCTAGTGCACATTCATCAACCCCATCAATGGACCATTTTCACCTTATTGCTCAGCATTTACTTCATTGGTTGGGGGAGTATGATTTCTACTCACCACCAAAGCGAGAGCTAAACAACTGCACTTGAAGTGTTGCTGTCAAGGTGGAGGTGCCGCTCGCTTTTGGGTATTGGTAACAATTTTGCTGCCACTTTAATTCAAAGTGCCGCTTGCTGTTGCCGGCTTTGAAATGTGACGTGCCGCTGGCAAGACCTCACTCTACTTTTGAAACAGCTCCCTGTTATCTAGTTTACAAAAATAGGTCAGCTTGCTTTCTCAATCCAGAGTGTGTGGGTTCAAATCCAGCATCTGTACTGTATAAGTTACCTTGATCTGAAAATTGTTTTCTTTAAATATAAATCAATAGCCAATTATAGAGAGAATATGATTCTGTTCTACCATATTTATGTTTTAATCAAAATCATAGATTAGATCAAGAACCCTTAGGCCCTACATTAGCTGCTCCTGGTGACCTTTGACAATGTCCTTTAACATTTGCCAAAATTATTATATTAATTTTATGTAAATAGAAAAAACACAACTGCAGGTTTACTATCATATTATATCATACACCTTTTGATCACTTGTACTTGATCACTTCATTGTGCATCTAATCTTTTAATTTATGTGGGGGTAGACGAAGAGATGAACCGAACCAAACGGTCTCACTACCACAAGTGTCTCCCAGCTCAGCGTCGACCGGGTTCTTTGTTCCGCGTGCCCTATTCTGATTGGCCGATGGCGCGTGCCGTTGTTCAATCTCATTGGTTGCTAATGACGCTTTTTGCGGCGTGCCTCGCGACCCGACCGTGGTCGGCGGGACTCGGCGCGTGCTCGCGGGTGGCCCGCGGAGCGGTCATTTGGTCTATGGAGGGACCTGTCATTAACGGGGGGTGGTGGGCCGCTCGGAAATTCGGAATTTCGAGCCTGTAGAAAGTGTGTTTTTTACGTCTTTCTGTCCACCAGGGCTATGGCTTGTGGTTTCGAATCAATACAGAATTCTCTTCAGGTGCGTAAGGTTTATTGCGTGTGTTTCAGTCGGTACTTTCTGAGAGTCTCAGTGTATGACTGGGGAACAGTGGCGGCGCCATTACTTTTGATGCCGTAGGGGGTGAGCTGTTGCTGAGAGTTTTGTTGGTAGGGTTAAGAGGGTATTTTTTGGTGAATCTTTTTTTGAAAAAAATATATATACACCGTTACTGCCCTCCCTGTTGGGTTGCATGGTAAGGTGATATGAAATTTTTTTTCGACGTGGCTTCAAAGTACCTTTAACCATACCGGTTGTCCATAGTGTTCAGACCCCAAGGGGACTGACTCTTGAGCCTGTGAATCCAACCGAATTCTATTTTATTCCGAAGGGAGGTGGCTCTCTTGCTGCCTGGGTGTCTGAATATGAAGTCCAGTATATGGATCTCCACATCGTTCACTCCATCGTGAGTGCACTCATTGAAGTGCGTGGGGACATCGTTTTGGGTTGATCCCTTTTCGATGTTCCGAAGATGTTCGTAAAGCCGTTCTTTTATCTTGCGCTTTGTTTGACCAACATATTGCATGTTGCAGCGCTTGCATTCTATGCAATAGATCAGGTTTGAACTATTGCATGTGACGTTCCACTTTGTAGGAAACGTTTTGCCCGTTGGCTTGGATCTGATTTTGCCTGTTTTGCAGATTTTCTTGCAGTACTTGCAGTCTTTCTTTTTGCACTCATTTGTGGTTGCGCCGTTTTTCTCTGGTACCATTTTTGGTCCAGTCGCCCCTGTGGTTGTGAGTTTTGCCCTCACCAAGTGGTCTTTGAGGTTTTTGGGCCTTCGGTAGCCCTTTACCAGTTGGCGCTTGTGGATTTGCTTGGTGGTTATTGATCTACCAAGTATATCCCAGTTGTTACTCACAATGTCTCCGATTACATTGCCTGTTGGTCTGTAGGTGGAGATGAGGAAAGCTTTTTCCTGTGAGTCTTTTCCCTCTTTGTTTTCTTTTTTGCTGGTCAGTAGTGTTTCTCTGTTGAGATTGTCTACTTTCTCTTTACAGTTTTTGAGCATTTTCTTTGGGTATCCTTTTGATCGGAATTGGTCCATTTTCTCCCTTGCGTGTCTTTCGTAGTCGCTTGCTTTACTACAGATGCGCTTGATGCGCAGTAGCTGGGAGTAAGGGAGGCTTTTCTTTGTTGTAGGTGGGTGAGACGAGTCGTATGCTAGATACGTGTTCGCGTCTGTAGGCTTTGTGTAGAGGTCAGTATAGATCTCTTGGCCGTGTATCCTCACCTTTGTGTCTAGGAAGGCAACTTCCCGTTTTGAACTTTCTGATGTGAACTTGATGGAGTGGTGGCTTTGGTTCAAGTGTTTGACCCATTTGTCCATTTCCTCCTCTCCGTAGTCCCAGATGAAGAAGATATCGTCTATATATCTCCACCAAACCTGGGGTTCTAGATGGTAGCTTTTGAGGAGTTTTTCCTCTATAGCTTCCATGTAGAGGTTCGCGTACGAAGGGGCCAGTCTGGTCCCCATTGCCGTTCCTCTTTTCTGGATATAGTGTTTCTCATTGAACACTATGTTGTTGTTTTTCAACACCATTTCCAGAAGTTCCACTATCGAACTGTTCGAGGGTTTGAGGTTGTTATTCCTCACTTTCCCTAGTTTGCTTCGTATCACCTCTATACCCTCGTCATTTGGTATGTTGGTATAGAGTGAGCTTACATCCAGCGTACCCGCGATGGTACCTGGCTTGCATTCTTGTAGGTCATTGATGCGGCTCACAAAGTCCTTTGTGTCCTTGATGTATGATTTCACTTTCGGGACTAACGGTTTCAAGAAATTATCCACAAATGCGGATATTTTTTCTGTGGGACAGCTATTGGCTGATACCACCGGTCTTCCAGGTGGTGGTCTCTCCTTTTTATGGATTTTCGGTAGGAAATAAATGTTCGGGGCTCTCGGGTTTTCCGTTTTTAGAGCTCCGGTCATTCTGTCAGTGATTTCCTCCTTTTCCCTCATCTCGTTTATTTTGTCTTCTACCTTCTGGTAGATGAGTTTTGTTGGGTCGGTCGTCACTGGGTCATATGTCTCAGTGTCTCCGAGTTGCCTATGAGCCTCTGTGATATAGTCCGTGGTGTCCTGTATCACGGTGGCTCCACCTTTGTCGGCAGGTTTGATGACAATACTGCCATCTTTGGGTAAGGCACGTAGTGCCTGTTTTTCACCCTGCGTCAGGTTGGGCTTGGTCCTAGGGGTTTTACCATTTCGGGCCATGAGTTTGATCTCATTTACTGCTACGAAACTTTCCAGGTTATGGGAACCATGTGGGGCCTTCCAATTAGATTTCCCCCTTAGTTTGCGGATCAGGTCTTGGTCCCCAAAGGGACCAAATCCTCCCATTGTTTTATTCCCGGTACATGGTCGAGATGTTTGTGGTTCTTTAGCGAAGAATTGAACCGTTCTTAATTTCTGATGGAACTCGTCTAGTTCGATTTTTAGGTTACCTTCATCTACATTATTTACTGTAGGGCAGAAGTTTAACCCTTTATTGAGAAGAGACTCTTCATCTACTGTCAGTTTTTTAGATGATAGATTTACAACTATCGAATCAGAAACCTTAGTTTTGGGTTTAGGTTTAGTTTTGACTGTCTGTTTGGCTGTGGAAGGAATGACATCGACAACTGGATAACAACAGTTTGAACCTTTACTTTCCCGAATACCATACGACATACAAGTGCATTTTGAACTCAATTCAGTGTGACATACATTGCAAAACAGTTCATGATCAGTGGACAGTTCAGTGGTCAGTTCATCAGGTCTAGGACTATTGTCAGATAGTCCGCCGTTCAGTTCATTTGGGGTCAAGACATTGTTCAGTTTTTGTTTCCTGGCTTTGTGCGAGGATCCTGGTTTTTGCCTCGTCCCCTGCCGCGGTTGTTCCCGCCACGACGGTTGGACTGATCGTAAGGCCCCTTGCGGCCCTGTCGTCGCCTCTGTCCTCGCCCCCCCCTGGTGTAGTTGGGTGGGGCTGGTATGGGAAAATCCTGAGTTGGTTTTTCATTTTCCTTGTTTTTCTGGACCTTAGCTTGGTTTTTGGCTGCGCTGGCTGGATCCCGTAGGTCCTGTTGGACCGGCCGTCTTTCCGAGAGTGAGTCCAGTCTCGATTTGAGTCTGGCTTGCTCAGCTTGGCTCTCGTAGTCATTGGCCTTGCCGTTGATCTGTCTCACCTTTTGCATGATGGTGATGGTTTTGTCGGGTGGGTTCTCCGCGGACACTAGGAGCCTTACGGATCCGTAGTAGGCCTAGGATGTTTGGTGGTAATCGTCACTCGCCTCGTAGAGGTACTTCTTGGTGGCCACCATTATATCCTTGGCTGCCTGAACCCTGATGGCCTCGACCTCGGTCATGAGGTCCGTTTCGCGCAGGTACTGAGGGGGCTCCGTTATCCCCACCGTCCAGGGCTCGAAGTGATCCAGCTGTATCGCCTGGTCGTACCACTGGCCACGGAGTCTTGCTTTTACACTGCGGTTGGCCTCCGCTTTAGCAGCTCTCCATGGGCCTCTGGCGCGTTTTGGGACCAGGTCGTCTACGTTCTGTAAAGAGACGGGAGTATTATTGGGTGATACAACAATATCTCGTGGGAAAACATTAGCAAATGGGTTGTTGCTGTGCACCGTACTTTTCTCTATTTTAGGATCGGTGCTGTTAACGTTATGTAGCAAACTAGAGTGTTCACTCACCGATGTCGTCAAAATGGCTGGCGGTTCGGGAGCGTGGCCTCCAATTGGTAATATGCAATGTGCCTTTACCGGATTAGTACATGGAGGGATTTTTTGTTGTCCAGTTTGAGAGGTAAGATCAGGGGTACGCCCCAGATTTCTTTTTTTCAGTGGTGAGAGTGCAATCTGTTCACCATTGTCCAATTCTGTCAAGATTGACAGGTTGGACTCATCGTTTGCGCTTGGTTGGCGCTTGCGTTTACTGTGCAGAGCTGGAAGGCTCACAGCATGTGATTGTGCATTATTCTGCAAGTTACCAACAGAGTCCAGTGCATTCCCAAATTTGTCATTGGGTTCAACTGGTTGACTGGGGGTACCGTGCGTCGACTGAGCGCGCGGTTTTCCCACTCCAGAGTTGGTTGCTTTTACCACTGTTCCCTTACTGGGCCCAGCTTTGGAAGTTAGTATACTGCTGTCAGTGACTCCAACCTGTTTCAGTTGGTTGGTGTTGACATTCCAGTAGTCTGTCAATTTCTTTTAATTTATTTCATTGCTGATACGCCATGGTACAATAAAGTAAGACTATTTTATTTGTCCATTCAATTTCTATATCTGACCTTTGGCCCAATCTAGAACGTTAAAATGATCAATTCAGAATATTCTAAGGGGGGGTTACATTGAGAAATATCACATCTGAATATATCGTTTAAGAATATTAGAATACAGAAGTAAAATTCATAGACATAACATTATTCTATCTATAGATTACCAAAATAAAAGTGAATTATATCGTTTTACAGCTTGAACATTTTCGCAGAAATTTATAAAATGGGAAGTGAAAACACACTATGGACTGTATGTTATGTTTCAGCTACTTATAGCCCCATATCCTTTTCAATATCCTGCACGTGCAGATCCTATTCAGGAAGAAAAACATCACGATTTCCACTCCCTAAAATGCCTGTAAAGTGTAACTGCAGCCGCTCCCTATAGCTTTACACTTCCTTTTACCCGTCTCCCTCCCCCCCTCCAGTTCCCTGGATGCTATGTTATCAGAGCAATAGATCCTACCTGTGCCCGAACTTTGGACTGGGAGACCAGCCTATGAAGTCTGGGTTTTTGAAATAATACCATAAAGCTAATTCTATTTCCCCTTAATATTGATCATTCCCTTCGTTACTTGGCCTTATGGCCACCCCATTTATCCATCTGAGTTTTTGTCAATTTGATGAATAGATATGCCTACAAAAACTAATCATGTCTGGAAAATAGTATCTCAATAATCTGATTTTAATCATCTACCCCCTCTCCCACCTTAATTCAACATTTCCAGTTTCAAATGACTAGAAAGAGAGATTGCTGATTGGGGGATATCTACTAGATAGAGGTCATCCTAGCAGATTTTCTAATAAGTTGCTAGGACCTCTTCAGCGAGAGTGCCAGGCATGCGTGGCACTACGTCACACCAGAAACCAGACACCATTACAGATTTTACCAGTCCCTGTATTGTGGCAAGGAGGGGTGGGGTAGGTGGAGGGGTACAGGGACTAAAAGCAGCCTACTTTGACCCCTAAAAATCACCACAAAAAAGGTAATGAGAATGTTCTCATAAAAAAATGAGTTGCCACTAAATTATTGGAAAGTTGCCTCTAAAGTCTCAGAATTAGGTGATGCGTGTTCTGTCACACAACTCTGGACACCCCCCCCCCTAAGGTTTCTGGGCTGTGTCACACTTTTCAATATACTCCCCCCCCCCCACCCCCCTTAGTGTGACATAATTTACGGACAGCCCCTTAATACACATAATGGCATTTGATATGTTTCTAGTCATAATGGCAATTGATCTATGCCTATTTCACACATGCATACAATATTTAAGCCAAGTTTGAGGTGTGCTGGCCTTTGGATAGTGAGATCCAGGGTTCAAAGCTGTCATGCCACTGTGTTTCCCACTTGTCTGTCATCCTCATTTCATAGAGCTGATCTTGCATGATATCAACCTGGTTGTTGTTATGACATAAAACACTTAACTTAAGATAATGATAGCCTAGTAGACCCGTTCTGAAAATAGGACCAAATGGTATGTTCATCATTGGGGAATGAGCATGGAATTATAAATTGATAACAACTAAAAGTTTTGGGCTATATTCAGTCCATGGGTCATTTCCTGTAACCTACTTGCACTAAGTGAACTTGCCATTTTTGCAACTGCCTATCTAGGATCCAAATATATCAAGCACCAGTGTGTCAAGGGGGTATTTTTGTCTCTAGTGATCGGTCATAGTCGGTTGGGTATGCCTCTAACACTGAGATGCTGGCCCTCTGCTCCCTTCTCAATGTCAGATGGTGAAGGGTTATTGTTCTGTAGCAAGCTCAATGTCTATATATTTTTTTTTTAAATCGTTTATTTATACTGAAGGTACTCAATAATAATATTACTGGTTTCCATGTATCTCCAGTCTAGCATTTGTTCACACATTTTGTGGTAATATTTGAATCAAGATGTAGTCGGACATGCAATAAACATATATACAAACAATAAATACTACATAAACAAGCTCTCTCAATCGACAAAGTCATAAACCACCGGCGTACCAGGTATAGGCAAGTATAACTTATAGATACTAAACATGATAACAACGATAACGAGGAGTCACCGTAGTGAATACATTCATCAGTCAATTTGGTTATTCATCCAGATCTTCATTTGTGTTTTAAAGGTCTTATAGTCAGGTAAATTCCTGGTTTTGGGATGCAGCTCATTCCATTTCTGCGGTCCATAATAGTTTAAACTATTTAGATAGAAGGTACATCTAGGAAAGTTTTGTTTCATTCTGACTGCATCACTTGACCTGGTATATGACCACTCTAACCATTAGGGAGAGTATATGAGTGTGTGACACATGCTCAGACACAGCCTTACAAGATAGCTATTAGTCAACGGGGCAACAGGACTGCTTGGACCTCTTAGATCCAACTTTGCTTGAAAGGCAATTTAACCATCAAAAGTCCTCTGTTTGTTATATATGCAATCAATGTGTTATCAGAGTAAGAAACATTTTGCTCCTAAAACAATTTGTAGAGAATTCATTATTTGAATGGATTTGACATTCAATAACGATTACAGTTCTATCCCACTTTTACATAAGGCATATGTATTGAAGTTTGTACACTTGTAGTTTCTAATGCATTCTTTTTTGCAGTCACAATTCAATAGTTATTGACAGATGCTGGTTTAGAGCACCTTGGATGGGAGGTATGGAATCTGATATCCTTGCTGTCCCTATGAAGAGGACTATCCTTGTGTCATTACAAAGGAAACAAAATAGTTTTATTTTGTTATATTCAATTATAAGAAGTCTAACCAGTTAGCAGGAGGAAGAT
This sequence comes from Alentia gelatinosa, assembly GCA_950022655.1. NCBI lineage: Eukaryota > Metazoa > Annelida > Polychaeta > Phyllodocida > Polynoidae > Alentia > Alentia gelatinosa. The sequence goes on from OX465582.1 coordinate 8,629,645, forward strand.
GATTAACCTTTTCTTTAAATTGTATTAAATGTTTCTTTTGACTTTTACCCATTAGGCTGTAATTGGTGTCAATATCTCAAACAGCATCAAGCCTGTCAACATAGGTAAGTTGCAGTTGAACATGGCACAAAGATATTGCTGAAATAATTTTGAAATATAAATGCTGGACCAGTCAGCAGTACAAAAATTCATAAGGGATGCACCACCAATAAATAGCTCTGCTTTGACACAAGATCTCATAGCGTCCAAACTTGATTTTTATGTTTGAAAGGTTCCTCCAAATTACTACAACATACAATCTGGAGTAGAGCTCACAGTCAGCTTTCTAAAGGACAAGGCTGTTTGTTAAATTTGGAGATTATACTTTGCATGTTGTCACGCAAAGCTATAGTGTCCAGGTTGGATTTGGTCCATTGCCCAAGCCTTAGGTCTACATATCCATCATCCTGTGTTTTCCTGACCCTTCAAGACTGTATACATCCTGTACTTCTGATTTATCCATGATTTATCTCTCCTGTGCAGCACAATATGATCAGTTGATTCCCAATAGAAGGGATTCCTAAGCTGATTTATAGTATCAGAATCAGGATCTTTCACAAAGATTATTTGAATGCTTTCCTCTTCCCCCAGATGTTGATGATCTGTAGAAATATTTTTGTAGAACATGAAATTCATCAGCTAGCCTGGCCTTCCTGAGGACAGACAGATTTTTAGTCCTACTGCCTGACTGCCAGCCATTGCAATCTCATTTTGTTAGGTCTATTTTGAACAACAACTTTCCTTGAAAGAATGCTGCCTGTATGTCTGGATGAGACTTCTCTAAGATGCACTGGTATCTCACATTTATAGTGTGTAGGTCACTGCCAATGATTCTTGTAAAGCAGAATCAATGACCACTGCATCTAATTCCAGTTGCAGCATTAGCAGTTAGAACTTATATTGTGAACTGGCCTTACTCCTCATAGTACACTAGTTATGTCTTTCCTTGCATCCTTCTATTCATTGAAAACCTTTTGAAACAGCAGATAAAAGGCAGTATTTGTCAGACACTTTGTCTATCTTGTATCTTGTGCAACTGGTACACTTGGAATATTGCCTGAACCCATCGACATCTATTTAAGACTTCAATGCATGTGGTTGTGTTTAATGTCAAAATAATTTGGATTATAAGCAAATTTATTTTTCTAGGAACAAGAAATCCCAAACTATGATTACAAATTCATTATGCATTAAATAATCAAATAGAATTTATAATATCAACCCTAACCACAGGAGTGAAACAGACACACAGCTGGGTTGTTGTCCGTGAAAACTGTCAGGGCCCAGGTACTAGAGGCTAATTTCATAATGTGAGACTGCAAATGATCTTTAAAGTTGTGTTTATTTCACTTAAAACCATTTATTATGATGTTATTCCTACTTTCTCTGAAGGTTTGCTGTATTTTAGGCCAATATTACAGATTTTGTATCATAAAAAAATTATTTTGTAAATGATGCCTCAGGGCATCACCAAATCTAACTGAAGAAACTGGAAATTAGACAATCCAAACAAATAAAGGAGGCATCACCCAGCCATCTCCAGTCAGTACCTTGAGGCATATGGCCAGCCCTGGTTGATGCCATCACCTTGCATGAATAGGTTGAAACAGTCTGTCATGCTTAGCTGGATCTATGAGGTCCAAACAGCCCTGTTGCCCTGTCATAGCACATGTCTAGAGATAATTGTAATTAACTAACCTGTCAAGTGCCTTTATGGCTCACACAAGATCAGGTCTATGAAATGAGGATGACAGACAAGTGGGAAACACAGTGGCATGACAGCCTTGAACCCTGGATCTCACTATCCACACACCATAAACTTGGCTTAGATATTGTATGCCTGTGTGAAATAGAAACAGATCAAATGCCATTATATCTACTAACGTTTATTTTCGATAGATTTTCCGTTATTCTTTTATAATTAGAAGGAGGTAATAATGTTTCTTGAGGAGGTTTAATCTTTCAAAACACATGAAATATCATTTTATAAGTCTTCTGTCATTTGTGTGTTTGCAACTAGAGTCCTACATGAAGAATTTCCAGATTTATGGAAATTTCGGCAGAAAATCCAAGATGGCCACTCCCCACATGTTGGTATATGGTAAAAACATTGATAAATTGATTATTCCATATCTTTATGTTCCTCTTGTATACATTTGAGGTGATTCATATAGGTAATAACCATTCTGAAAGTGTCATAATGCTCTGTGATGGTCGATTTTCAAAATGGTCGCCATCCGGCTCGTGAGACTTATCTGCAATGCCCACGATGCTTATGGGCTCCCCTAACCATGTGCCAAAACTCATGCTTGTTTCATTAAATGCACAATCACGTGCTATATCTGCCCCACTACGTGTATCCCGGGCTGTGTTCGAGTGAGACAAAGTCGGTGTCAAAATGGCCGAATATACAATCGTAACTGGATCTAGGTGAGTTAAAACATATTTTCTGCTATTTTAATGGTATTCTGCAGGTATAGGTATTTTGTACTAATGTATATCATTATCAAGGGTGCGAATGCGTGTTTTTTGTGCCAATCGTCTGTGAAGCACTGCAGTGCGAATGGCCTTCCAGTGCGAATGGTAATTATAACTAAGTCCGGACTGGCATTATCAAAATTTATTTCAGAGAAAATTTTTAACTTAATAACTTCCAGTCTGAGTGGAATAATGCCGAGGGCATAAAGGCATGATTAAAACAAATGCCAAACATGTTGAACCGGCAGGGGAGAGACACGGAATCATGCCGTGGAGGTTGTAGAGGTGAGCCTTCCCCGAGAGGTCCCCAATGCGATGCATGATGCACCGCACCCTGTCCGATACCAGTGCATCGCCCTGGCCTAGGATGAGAAAGGCGAGGGGCCAAGCCTTAAGCTAGAAACTATAGGCCTGGACGTGAGGGGGAGGCTTGATGATAGGTGAGATGATGAAGCACGACAAGGTGAGTCGGGGGCTGTGTCAAAGTAGGAGGCAGCTCAAGCGTGAAGCTCAAGCGCGGAGGGAGCCCTGGTGCGGCGATGCCCACATCGGGTAGTCGTAAAAGAGGTAATGTTGGATGTGTGCCGAGTCGTGGAGAAACGAGTCTGTCATCGCAGATGGGGGGAGGGGACATCTAGTTGAGTGGTCCCCGAGGTGAGGGGCCAGAGAGGAGCGAGCCTCGGTGAGAGCGGAAGTTGATGAATAGGCCTGTAACTAGGCCTGAGGTGTGTTGAGGAGGCCTGCAGCGTGTTGGCGGGCCTTGCAGGCCTGGAACACGCCGTTCTTGCGTGTGAGGCCTGGGCAGCCGCCTGTGGCTTCGGAGAAGTGTGGCGATGCCCTGATACAAATGATGCACAGGAGCCAGTGTAGAGTCCAACAGGCGGGAACAGACATAATTCACTGTGGGGTCGGGGAGGTATTGTGACCAACCGAGTGTGCAGACCGGTCAGATTATTTACCTTGTGATGTTGATGCAGTCAGATGCCGGTGTGCGAGAATGCCGGAGGAAGCCGCAATTTTTGTATTCCCGTCTCGCTGGAGATTCAGGGTCGGGAGTCCGCTTGCCATCTTTGGTTGCCAAGGTGGGAGAAGACCAAAGATGGTGATCTCAATCCCTGACAATTTCCGTCGGCCCGAGTCTCTCTGTCTGTTTCTGAGTCTTTGTCCAAAGTCTTTCCCCATATTTTACAGGGTTAGGACAAGATTGATCAAAAACCGTCCTGAGCGTCTGCAGATGGGGAGATAGTTCATATAACAGCCGCTTGGTGTAGATAGTTCAGATGTAGCCGATAGAGGGCGTAGATGTAGAGTCCTCCCTCTGTAGAATTTACAATTCTAAACAATGTGAGTCCTGGCGACGAAGGGGTCAGTAGAAATAAATATATCAAGGATGACATATATCACCTTGTAAATTACGGGCCTGTACTTCAGCGTGTGTATATATACCTAGGTAAGGTTTAGCAAAGAGGAACTTATAGAGACATGTGGTACGTTTAAATACAGAGGTTAGACTGATTAGAACAATCTGTGCTGATCTTTTATTATCATACTAGCGACTTCGTTGAGTTGGAGTTGGCTCCCACCCCCACCTGTCCTGCTCATATGATCACATACCCGCACCCTGATGAAGCTGAGACTGACTACCTCCCCACCCCGCACCCCCTGGCTGGTGATGGTGGCACCCTCTCTCGGCTACATTCCCACCTTAAAATCCTTACAGCTCCTATCATTTCGAGTGACACAGAACTTTTGCCAGCAACCAGCGTAGTGGTCTCATTGCTTTCTCTCGAGACTAGCAGATTAAAAAACTACATTAACAAACTTTAATTTCGGTATGGCTTGAAATAAATCATAAGAGAAAAGGTATTTCTGCCAATAGATCTACAAAAAAGAAGAACAGGTTCTAGCTTTCCCTCCACGAGATTTTCACTCTCGTGGCCCCTCAGTCTCCAAACCCAAATTTGCTTCAATATGTCTCTATGTGCGGGAGAATCTCCAAGCAGATTTTACCGGAATTGTAGTTTTTTAGATATAGTAGGTAATCACAGGTAGGGTCAGACCCAGGTGGGAGGGGCTTACGGGAGGGATGCACCTACAGGTGAGGGAAGCTGGGAGCGAATTACAACATGGCAGGTCTGAATTCAAAGATCAAGGCTTCCCGGGGGAGGTCAGAACCCGGCGCCGAGATAGGGATTGTCCTCAAGTGCGGGTGCGTCCATATATATAGAGTAGAGTCATACTTCAAGCACGGCGTGAAGGTGGAGAGGCGCCTAGCTGATCGCGCTGGGTCCATGGATGCAGACCGCTCTCAAAACCTAACCATGTCTTTGGGACAGAGGTCATAGATTAAAACATAAGGAGGGAGTTTAATATTCAATGAGCATACCTCTGAAAGGGTAGATTAAACCAATGGATCAGATAGGCGTGGCCATCTTGGTTTTGGTTGTAAATTCAGAATAGGACATAGCGCTACATAGAGTGAATCAATATATATTTTTTTAATAGATAGTTTTGGCGTGTTTTTCCTAGGTGAATATATCCACAGAGTGATATTAAGATGACTTCAGATCTCTACAACCTGATGAACCTTCGAGTTGAGAGGACAATGCTCCCTTCCCCTAGAAATATACACAGCCACAAGTAGCCGTCTTCAAGTGTGTACTTCCCCTTGATATCTGTGTGCATACAAGGGGAACTACGTGGATTGTACAGGGGACAAACCAAGCGAGTCAAGGTGGCGATCTCCAGAATCGCCAACACAAAGTAGCATATATTTGAGATATCATTTTATAGTAATAACCCTCACCGATAGTTTAGCATATCACAAGCAATGATAAGGTGAAACATGAAATAATAGCTCACATATAGGCCATTTTGTGTTGACGATTCTGGAAATCGCTGCATTACTCGCTTGGTGTGTCTCCAGCTTTAGCCCTGACACAAATGATGCACAGGAGCCAGTGTAGAGTCCAACAGGCGGGAACAGACATAATTCATTATGGGGTTGATCGGGGAGGTATTGTGACCAACTGAGTGTGCAGACTGGTCAGATTGATTTTGAAATCATTTTCACCTCAATATGCCTTGATAAACTATTTCATCAACGATTCCATGCATGTTCCTAAATTGAACAGTTAAAATCATGGCCCGAGGTTTTCTGGATGCAAAGCACATTTTGTGTCAATTTTTAATGTTCAAAATATTTTGTCTGTGAAATAATTGTTAATTTCATATACTTTCAACTAATAATGATCAACAAAATAGAATATAAGTATTTGATAATTGAATAAGTCATGTTTCAGGCATATGACAGCACAGGTATGGTGCTGCTATATAGCTGGTTGACCCCTGCCTACTCTGCATGTTACCTGGCGGATAAGGTGTGAACTACAGGTGTGAAAGTGGCGCCATCTTACAGCTAATAGGGGAACATACAGCTAATTGGAGAACAATAGCGAGACGATCATAAGTAGGCCATCGCGGCCACGTTGCCAATCCAGGTTTTTCAAGTCCGTGATCTAGCCAATAACTGTCATAACTTCGTAATTTCACTCAGCTATCACAGGTCTAGTGAAACCAATATGCAATTAATTAAACTTGTGGAGTATACATGAGTTACAGTTCAGTGCGCTTAAAGAATACGTTGCCAGGTATTCATTTGGGCAAAGGCATGGAATAACCGAAGATATAAGGCGCAAAGAAAAAAAGTCAATTGGACAATCCTAACCACCCTCATTGTTTTCCTCTAAAGTGTGGCACCACCATCCATGCAGTGTCTCAAGGGAGTTTAGTCCGTTTACGAACCGTGCCGCCTTAGGCTTACGGTACGTGAAGGTCTAACAGAGCATGGCCACTATTGGCCAGTCTCCTTCAGTGAGAGGAATATCAGGGTTGCTATTCTATTTAAAGCATCAGTTTGACAAGTAGAAATCCGTGAGGCTGTCGAGGTAGAGTTATAACTCTCCAAGCTGATTTATTTGGTACATGCCCATTAAAAGATACTCTAGGACCTATGCTTGAAGAGTAACACACTGGTTACTGGCAAATCACTCAGGGTAGCTGAGTACCAGCAGAGGCAGGAATTCCTGCCTCAAAATGGCAGCGCATAGTCTGAGTTTGACCCTGTGTGCCCTGGCCCTGGCGATAACAGACTGTACTAGAGTCTAAAGGGAGTTGTGCTCCTTGGTCTTAGCCTACATTGGTCGCCACCTCACTCTCCTAGCATAGATTCTAATCTCTCCTTCCTGTGACCGCTCACACCTCTGCATTGACCTGCCTGTTTAGGGCAAAATCTGCCCCATACACCAGTTCTTCATATATCCTAAATTCTGAACACTTTGAGGAGTATCTTGTGTTTTACCTGTAAATAGACATGTACATATTCATACAGTAAATATTATACACTCATTTCTGTTATTTGTTATGCCAAATCAGACATAGTCTCAGGGATTGAAAGAACCAGCCTTTTTCACATATCCAAGGTGATGATAGGGAGTTTAGTAACGTCTGGAAGATCTATGTTCTTCATTGTGCCGGGACAACGGTAGGACGCCCCCTCTCCGGCCACATATCCCTTTGTGTTATTAACTAAGAATCCGTTGGAGAGAAGTCACGGATTGAGAGAAGTCATTGATTACACACCTAATTCCGTAGATTCAATATAATCAAACTTTTTATTTAGTATATTTATTTTATTCTACGCTTGGAGATTAGCAAAATGGGTCACTCAGTCTGATTCCAGGCCGTTCGCAGGAACAACTACTGATCAAATGCAACCTTAATATATAACACTTATGGCCACAAAATTACAGGAATTCACATTCTAATTCTAATGTTGGTGGTAGTGGTGTGAAAAGCTGCGCTAGACAAGAGTCCATTGACGAACTCTTGCTGAGAGAGAACATTGAATGTTTTTCTGGAATGTAACGAAACTTCCACCCTGGCTCTCACGCTGGATTCTACTTCTTCATCCACTAGGTCGAGGTTCATCTCGTCCTGGTCGAGATCATCAATGATGTCCTGCTTCACCATAACAACCTGTAAAAACAAGAATATAGTAGAAAAGGAAATATAGAGCCTCCAGAGGTTACTAAACTCCCGATTATCGCCCCGGGTAAAGCAAAGTTCCGTTCCCGATTGAATGGCTACACTACGTCAACATGAACCACAGTTTTCTGATTTATAATTGGAGAAACTGAATATAATTTCGGATTCCCATGTAGAAATAGCTGAAATTTCCATTTCTGACCTCAGAATTTCAATTTGAGGATGTTTGAAAACTGTTAAACCGCATTAATTCTGGGTTACGAGCAAGGGGTCTATCACTATACTACGTCGGTAACCAGCGAAACCCGGAACTTGGTCAACAGACTGAATTACGGGATACCTCAATAGGGTCTATGGAGGTACCCAACCTAGAACTGCAAAGATGGGCCTGTATTTTGGAGGGCGCTGGTCGTTCTCTCTTGGTCCAGGTAGAGCTAGGAAATCATCCTCCGACAAAGAAACAAGCATAATTTTCACTAATGTGCAGGGATCACATATGGTGTGTTTGACTTCCAGGTTAGTAGTGCATTACTTCCTGAATGAGTTCAGAGATCTTTTACAACTTCCCATAACGAGTAAGAATGCCTAATGACCACAAATGGAGGTATATAACGTAGGGAATTAATCCGAATTCACCTGATACAGATTAAATACCTCAAATATGTCAATTGAATCAATAACAACAAATTCACGTGTGCTCCCTTAGTGCCAAGTTACGCCAACTGACAATTTATCTGTGTGTCGCCTGCTGCGGATCTTATATACTGGCAACCAGAGCTACACAAAGTTAGCTCAGCGCAGACAGGGGGTGGTTGCCAATCTACGGATCTTATCGAGTGAACTTCTTGTTATTGATTGTTTTGACACATTTATACTGGCATCGCACACTGCGCCGCTCCGGTTTATTGTGCCGCAAAACGAGTTTCTGTAGGTTGCTCTAGCGGTGCAGTGTGCTGGCATCGAAGCCGCTTGATGCAGTTATACAGTTCGGCTACAGAGGGCGCCACCTTGACACAGCTCCGCCACCGCAACACTGCTAGTGGGCAACAGGTTACTCTCACCTGAACACTCGGACACTACCGTTTACAAAAGACTCACATCTGATTTTCATATTTTTCTTTTTGTTCCAGTTTCAATTATCAATAAACTTTTGGGCGGTTAATGGTTCAAATCTTTATTCTGGACTTGTATCTAGGCTCAAAGGCCTGTCTTCCTTACAGCCAGTCAATGCGTCACCCAACATCGGGTGGGTAAGTTACTTAAGAGAACAATTTGCGCCATTTTTAATTTTAGTCGTAATATCAGATAAGGGTATAACCTATCTGCAATCCGGGCTTACTGCCCTTAGTTAGTAAGTGTGATGAAAGTTCATGTTGATAGTTGATGGGGTTGGATGAAAGTTTACATGTAGTTTGTTATATAGACTCGCTTGAGTCTCAGACTTGTTTCTTTTGGATAGTGGGTGCAATGGGGCGATAATCCTACATTTGTTTAGATTACCAATAGAGCTAGTCAGTATCTAAGATACGATAGGATAGGAACCATAAGAGAATCCTATGCAGAGCTAAAAGAAAGGGCCAAAGTGGTAGTCTTCTGTTGGCTACCCAGCCACATAGGCATATATATACACAATATTGACTGGTTTCAGATACAAGCGGCCGTATTCTCCGAGGAGTTGACGCGTAGTAATATCTGAGCGTATGCGAGGATATTGCGCAGAGGCAACTCCGAGGAGCATACAACCGCTTTTATCTGAAACCAGTCTATATTGTATTTATCATCCACCTTTTCTGGACAAGTGGCATGTCGATATCAGTTCGTTTTGGCTATGCGCTATTTTTCCGTACGCACTATTTTTCCGTATGCGCCACCCGGAGCATACAACATATCCGTATGCGCCGGGTATGTCCATACACACTCCCTATGTGTTTTCTATGGACACTTTGTATTAGGTGGATGATAAAATGCAATGAAGCTGCAGACTAGGCAGCTAAGAAGGCTTTCGGTCTCAGACCAGGTGCAGGAACTCTTCCACACACTGACCCTCTGCCAATATCCAGAGAATAAACTGTACCGTTGTTGTGTCTTAGATCTTCTTCAAATTATCATTGTTTCCTTGAAGGTTACCCCTCTGAAAATGGGTTAGGTTTCCAGCTTTAGAAGTGAATAACTCAACGTAAGATGTTAGTCAAAGATCTCCTATACTCTGTTCGATCTTCATAAGCGGGATAATTATCTTGTCTCTTCTTGATTGATCATTACACTTTTAGATCATTGCTTGGTATGTTACAGCCAATGAGGAACGGTAACCTCACACTCCATCCAACCAGAGGCACAATGTGAGACAATGAGCCTTGTTAAATCTTTAAGGAAATTCCATTAACAACAGGGTTTGTCGTTTCAACTTTAAGCAATCAGAACTATAAATGAGGAGTAGTATAAAAGTCACTCAGTAGTAAATAATATCAGTTCACAGCTATGACATTTATAAGATCGACTTCATTTTGGAATCCAAACCCTTAAAGTCCAATTTGTCACAGAACTTCCAGTCTTAATAGATAATCCATGTTTTGAGTTTCTAATCCATTTGGGTGCCAGTTCTTTGTTCACAAGTTTCACCAAATTTAGTTCCATGATTTACTCCAGTGTTTGTTCTTTTGTAGTCCTTGCTACCCAGTGTACCCCCACTATGAGGATTCAGTACACAGACTGTCAGTTGTCATAGACTTATAGGGAGCCAAAGTGAACCCGCTCCAACCACAAGTAGCCGGTCACAAAATACTATTTCCGGGTATAGGCGCTCAGTACTTAGACTATGTAGGTTCGAGATTATATGTGTCATTCTCCAATCTTTTAGATCCAAATTTTTAATAAACTTAACAACTGTCATCGTAGTTTTGAAACAAAGTTATTCAGAGACGATAGTTATAAACTTCACTTCGAAAGTAACAAACGAGACCAAAAACATAAGTCTGGCCACAAACCCCCATAGCTTTAGCACTAAGCCTCGTTCTTACTGGCCACCGGAAATGGTGTTTTGTAGGTGGGTATCTGTGGTTTTAGCAGGTTCACTTTGGCTCCCTATAGAGCTAACTAATCTCCTCACACCCTCAAGCTTCATCATAGGACGACCATACTTCAGGTAGAATAAGGCCTCCAGCGCCCATGGGATCAATAGTGCTGCTCCTGTATGATTATCACTCACACAGCTGATTCTCAGCTAGATGGTACCTTCTTACCCTCTTTTTTTTTTTTTTTTTTTAATATTTCGGATCCGTTCGCTACAGTAATTGTTGCGGTCTACCACTTCACCTTTTTTCCTTCCTACTAAGTACTATACCACTCGCAGGTGATTTTTTCTCTTCATTTTGTTTGCTGGAAGAATATATATGAGTCCCAACAATACAGCAGGAAAAAATAACTTTTTTACACAACAGTATACTTATACAAATATATATACAATATGCAATATAGCAATACAGTTGTTATAGACACAATGCACAATGTAATTAGTTATTACACACATGTTTATGAGATGAGGTTTATGTAGGTGATATAATACAATATGGCAGGCGTTACTCATTGTTGTACTTCAAGTCAGTACCCAGTGAACTAGTTTATAGCGTTTCAACGTACCACATACCCTATAGTTTATAGCTGGCATAACCATCTCAGTATTGCCCTTTTAGTTTTTAAGCTTCTAGGTGGTTCTTTAAGGCTTTTTTAAACATTTGCTTGGTTTCTAGTTTTTTTATTTGACACGGGAGTTCATTCCATATGGTCTTTCCTCTATAGGAGGGGGATTTTTTTCTTAGTTCTGTTTTTGGTCGTGGGAGTTCGTACTGTACCTTATTTTTCGATCTCATGTTAGGTCTATTTTGGTTGAGATCTACTTCAAAGAGATTTTCAGTTTGTGCTCTCCTTCTCAAGTATGTCAATATGAGCTCGATACGTCTTTTACTTAGATCCAGGATCCCGACTTTTTTATGCAGCTCTTCGACAGTGTACATCATGGCATTAGCTCGTAGGCACACCCGCAGTCCCCTATTCTGCAATCTTTGTAACTTATTTTGGTGGACTTTTCCAGCACATTCATGCAAGACATTGGCGTAGTCAATAATCGGTGTTATAGTCTGTTTGTAGACTTTACAGGCTATGTTTTTTGTCATCATGTATCTAGCTTTTCCAAACTGATATAACTTCCTATTTAGTTTTTTCATCACATGTTTTATATTTGGTTAGAAAGTCAAATTACTATCTATAATAGCTCCCAAGTATGTGTAATTATTAAAGACCTGCAGCTTGTCCATTCCTAGGAACAGATCTGGCATAGGGCCTCTTAGTTTTTTCTTTGAACCATACCATACGACTTTTGTCTTACAACTATTTATTGTTAGATAATTTGCAATTGTCCATGTATTTAGAGCTTCTAAGCTTTCTTGTATCAAGTTTACTAGGTCGTTTTTACTATCTGCTGATGCATACACTACCAGATCGTCCGCATACATTTTGTATTTAATTCCTACTTGTTTTAGCTGGTCCATTAAGTCATTCACAAAGAAAATGAATAATAACGGGCCCATCACCGAGCCAGAAATTTGCTCACCAAATCTAGTTCTCTGTCTTCTGTTTTCTAAGTAGTTGTTTATCCAGAATAGATATTTTCTGCTAATTCTTAGTGACTTTAGTTTCATTAATAGGTGTCCATGAGGTACACTGTCGAAGGCCTTCCGGAAGTCTACATACACAGCACAAGTCAATAGGCCATTGTCTCGCGCGGTATACAAGTCTTCCACAAAGTCCCAAATTGCATCTAGGGTTCCTTTACCTTTTCGGTAACCATATTGCGCATTATCTAAGTAGGATTCTTCATCTAGTATTCTTGCAATGTGCCCATGCATCAATTTTTCTGCGATCTTTGATTCGACAGGCAGTACCGAGATCGGTCGCCAGTTAGTTGGATGCTTTAGGTTTCCACTTTTTGGAAGTGGTGTCACAGTGGCTTCATACCAAGTTTTAGGTACTTTTCCTGTATCAAAGGAGGTTTCATATAAATGTATCATTTGCGGTACTATCATGGATAAAGCCTCTTTAATTATAGACGTCCGCATATTCTCTATTCCTGATGGCTTGTTTACATTTATATCCTTTATTAACTCCCTAACAGTTATTGCATAATGGTGTGCTTCATAGTTATCACTTAGATCCATTTCATTGATGCGAGATATTTTCACATTAGGATTGATTTTCCTTGCCAATTTTTCACCTATCGTTGCAAAGTAGGAGTTTATGTACGTTGGGGATTCTTCAGCATCTACATTCAATCCCGTATCCGGGCATTGTATAGTTGGTGGTACAACTTGTAACCTAGGTTCAGTGACTCGTTTTAGTTCTCGCCAGAACTTTTTAGGGTCCTGTTCGGTGCTAGTTAATTTTTCTTGAACTATTTCTGCTTTTGCCCGTTTTACTAGTCGTCCAATTAAGTTCCTAGTTTTCTTTGCCAATCTAAGATCAGTGTTACATTCCAATATATACTCCACCAACCACCAATAACCATGCCACCTTTACATCATGTGACTAATAATTAACCATTCCTTTTACGGAACACTGTTTTTCCACCTACACACTGCAAGCCAAACTTATCTATTTCTGTCGTGACTAACTTGGTACATGTTCACAGTACAACACACAAAAGAAATGGCAGAGCCATTGGAGTTCAAAACAACAAACTCCACACCATCATTGTCATATACCTATGCACGAACATGTAAGAAATACTACCCGCTGCTAGCGGTGCATTAATGATAATGTTTGTGGCCGCTGTGAATTAATACGTTGCAATAACGGAAAATAACGTGACAAGATCAAAAAGAAAATATCAATGCTCTAAGATGTTAAAGTAATACAATTTTTTTTTTTAAATTACGAAAATAATTAGTGAACTGATACGTTCGATTGTCGTCAATCGGTGCGCCTCCTGGTGATTTCGAAAGTGATTAGAATAACGTTTTTAATCATTTCGGGGTATATAATAATGAGCAAATATTTTTGCTATGGGCAAAACGATTCCCGTTCGCCGTCAGGCAGTATGAACTTGACAAATGACCACGAACGGGAATTCATCGTTTCATTGTGTGCGAACTTTGCCCGTTGCTAGGCATGCTTTATAAATAGCGTATGCCTACGGCATCGTGCCACAGTTATCTATCACTACGGGCCCAGTAGCTTTATTATTCTCATAATGTTTCATTGATTCATCCGATATATTTTTGACATATTTCAAAGTCAGAACCTCCAATTCCCTTATATCCTAAACCTTCAACCTTTGGTACACATGTGCATAGACGACAGTGCCTCTATCTGGTGAGCGACACCGGCAACTGTAAATAGATGTATAGTGCATCCTTTACTCAAAAGAGGGCGCAACCTCTCGTGCGGACCATCCACTCACAGGATCTCCCACCCCTTCCTAGAGACACACGGGGGTTGGGCGATCGAAGGTGGAGAGGGGGTCGATGACCAATGGAAGTTAAATATAATCTCGTTAAATCTTTTTTTACGTAGCGGGAGTGGTAACAGTGGATAGTCAACGCTGACCTTCTCTCTCTCCTTGTGTACCGTGTAGCGATAGGTTATGCCACGTTAAACAGTGGTGGATCTACCAAGTCTTCTGGAAAGCAGGTTCAGAACTGCCAACGCCTAAATCGCGTCACACCCGTTATAACAACTTACTGGAAGTATGGGCCGCTACCTTCCGTTATATTTTTTATTATTTGATAACCAAAACAGACTGGGCTTGTCCGGGATTTGAACCCGGGACCTCTCGCACCCTAAGCGAGAATCATGCCCCTAGACCAACAAGCCAGCTGATAATGCGAGTTTCCTTTACTGATCAAATTACTGGTCTGTAGATTTGATATACAATATCCTTACTGATTGCAAATGACTTTGATTATTACTCACCGAAACGGTCGTTTTGAGGTGTCATTTACCTGGATTCGTAGAAAAGGACACATCTGTATGGTAATATGCCTATTTACAGATCAATATATATATGCCCCCCCCCCCTTAAAAAGTGCATGCCTCTATATGCCCTTGTTACAATGTCATTCAACAAAGGAACTATTTCACCTAAAATAACTTTGAAAAAAAATAATTAAATGCCAAGCTCTTTGAGGTGCTTTGTCTTCTGGACATTGTAGAGATATCCCCCCCCCCCCACCCCCCCCCCCCCGGACCCCTTCCAATCTTCCTAAGTAATCTCAGGTCTGTGACCACCCTATTCCCTAAAACAAATCCTGGATACAGATTATAATGTATAGAGCCAAGTCCAAGTCCAAAGTATAGAGCCAAAGGCTTTACCCCAATGACCCACAGGAGGAGCTTGCCACTGGACCCCAGCTGATCTTCCTTAGTAGTCTCAGGTATGTAAACCCCTGACAGAAAGAAAATTCTGGAAAACAGCTTCTATAATGCATAAAATCCAATATTTGCGGAGTTTTGGCCCCTGGACGCCTGACAATCTCCACAGGTAGTCTCAGGTGTGTAGATTCCCTTCCACAAAACAAAATCCTTTTATAAAGTAATTCAACTGATCATGGGGGATTCGCCACCTTGAGTCATATGAGGGCTTTACTGTTGGACCCCTGGTAATATTCTCAGATAGTATTTATAAGGTGTGTAACCCCACTCCTGGAAATAAAATCTTGGATTCAGTTTGTCTTATCTTTAATGTCCAAGTGCTACCAGGGGGTGCCTTCTTGGACCCCTATGAGGGGCTATACCACTAAACCCCTGGCAATATTCCCAGGTATGCTCAGCTATGCAACTCTTGCTCCCTGGGGACAGTCTAATAATAATCTATGAAATCCAAATGTTGCTGCGGCCTCCACCCTCTGTACCCCAGGAGGTGCTTTCCTGCTAAATCCCCTGCAAATATTCCAAGATAACCTAAGGTGAGTAAGATTATAGAAAGACATGGTTAGTGTGGCCGAATGGAATCTGTTCAGAGATATTTTGGTCAGAAATACTCACCGAAGTCGTAGACTGAGGTGAGTATTTCTGACCAAAATATTGAGGAACAGATGGAATTTGGCCACACTCACTATGTCTTTTTATTACTATATACCGATATTCGATTTAAATGCCATTTTGGTACTCACATTATCAACGTATTTCAACCTCCGAAATAAGATCACGTGGTACGGTGTGGCCTAAAGAAATTTACGCCATGGTGCGGCCGAACGGAATCTTTTCTCTTATCGCGTAAAAGTGAGACATTCGTGCACTGGTATATAGTAATATATCTAAAACAAATACCTGGGTCCAGCTTTACAAATCAAGGTGATCCTGAGGGTTTTGCCCATTGGACTTACAAGATGAGCTTCACTACTAGACCTCTAGCAATATTCTAAGATGTGCAACCCCCATCCCTGAAACAAAAACCCGGATAGATTGTATATCATCCAACTTCTTCCAGGGGCTTTGTCCCCTGGACCCTCAGAGGGGGCTTTGCTGCTAGGCCCCTTGCAATATTCACAGATGATCTACACTTGTAGCCCTCCTCCCTGAAACTAAATCCTGGGGACAACTTGTATAATCTATAAAATCCTATTGTTTCTTGGGGCTTCACTCCCCTTGACCCTCAGGAGGGGCTTTGCTGCTAAACCTCTGGCAATATTCCCAGATAGCCTAAGATGTATAACCATTGTCCCTGAAACAAAACATGGAGATATATGTACATCTTTTTTCATTTCTCTTATTTATCCTACTTGTTGTTAACCAAACCTGAGTTTGAAGATTGAAATGCCATGGGCGATTCCCGTGTAGAGAAAAAAATATTATTCATTTTTTGTAGGTCTATGCTCACGTTTACTTTTTCTCTTATAGATTCATTTTTATCCAAACATAATTTAGTTCTGTAGTTTTCTTATTTCCTTAACCTAAGACGAACCTTTGCCAGCGCGCGCCATTTCAAAATGTCGGGCCCTTCGCTGGTGCTAGATTGTGATTAGATAGGTACTATATTGTGGGAAACAAGTTAAACTGTAGAAACTGTAGTGCGGCAAACTTCCATCGGTGCGGCAAACATCCACCAGATGGCCTACTCATGCTGGTCAGGCTGTAGCAACAAAGTCGCTAGTAGCTCTAGAAGAATGTATGTATATATATATATATATATATATATATATATATATATATATATATATATATATATATATATATATATGTGAAATATAAAGAGACGTTTATATAAATATAACCAGCCAGGAGTACCAGAAGATACTACCAGATGGCGCACCAGTCCGGTACCAGGACTCACAGCGCCCCTACCAGAGGGCATGGTAGTTGGTGGAGGACTAGGCACTGAGCCTCACAACTTCATTACCTGCCGCGCAGAACACTTCTCTCTACAATTTTTTTTTCTATTTGGCGGTTATTATTATTTCATATTATTTCAATTATTCACATAATGTGATTCATATATATATCATAATAAATATGATTAACGCCAACCACAGAGTCAATCATTTGTTCCTTTATATATTCCATGTTCATATTATACAGATCCAGATCGGAAGGCGCGGTTATATATATATATATATATATATATATATATATATATATATATATATATATATATGTATATATATGTATATATCCCAGATAATTTCGCTATAGAATAAGGTTTAAGATAATGAGATCGATACAAGATATACATAATATTTTCATGATTTTGCTCTGCGTGGCCATCTTCGCCGCGTAGTTGATACTCAGTTATATGTACAGTGACAGTTATGAGGGGATTACGACCAGGCATAGCAAAATTATCGTAATGCTACATTCATTACTCACCTTTTGACTTGTTATTAGAAAATCAAATCACATAAATGATTAGAAACTCAATATAAGCTCCGTCTTTTGTTTATATAAAATAGTTCCAAAATGCCCGTGAGGTGACAGAAAAAGCCGTATTCTACTGAGTAAAATACGGCTTTATCTTAGCTTGGTATGAACTTCCATAGGCTGAACTCGTAATCAATGGGCTTGCGAATACGGTAATTCAGACTTGCTGGGGGATAAACAGATCAATATTTGTAGGCTAAGATAAAATCAGAAACATATTTCTGTTTGGTCTGAGTCCCCTTTCACCATTTCGTTTGGAGCGCTTGAGAATATTCACTATGCTATCACCTCGTCCACATTATTGCGTGCTCAAAAACTCGATGGCAAACGAGGACACAGAAAAAATACTCAGCAATTTCTTTCTTATCCCGTATCCCATACAGTAGCAATCTGTAGGCTCCATATGTTTAGTATACACATTTCGCATCAGGTGGGTAATAAAGACATGCACAGAAACACATGTTTATAAATACGTGTATGACTACGGCTGACACTAGGGGTTATGATACTAGTTGTCCTTTCATGAGCACCTATGTTTACTTAGTTTGAATTTGTGACTTTATTTGTGACGTTTTCATATTCAAAATGTAAGGAAAATTGAACTTGCCATCAACCATAATGCTGACAACATAAGTCATATTCAAGCTCAACTATGGGCTACACAAACTGGCTCAATTTATCATGTGTGTATATCTGTAACATGTATTGTCAATTTAACACGGGGTTAAATCATGTCCTCTTTCAGACGTCGTCGATAAGACATTGTTTGGCCAATCATCCCGGCCTACTACGTAGACGCCCGCATGTGCGTGGTCGTCCGACGTGTGGACGCCTCGAAGTTCAGTGACGCGGGTGTCGCCGCGTCTTTGTTTGGTCAAATTGAGATGGTGCCATGTCTTCAGACGTTAGATGGGTTAATTGGGGAGACCAACACCCCCCCCCCCCCCCTCCCCCACCACCACCACCCTCCTGGGAGAACTCATCCTGTTTTGGAGAAGTCGAACGGTATTTTTTTTTTTTTTAAATTTTTTTTTTAATGAGCTTAGCTCCCTTTATTAAGGCATATAGAAAATTACATATCTTCTTTCAGTATCATGAGTCAGTTATTCATCTCAGTTGTAACCCAAAACATCATTATCAATAATGTTCTTATAAAGTACTTAAACTAGCTTCAGCTTTCGAACTGTATTTTAGTCTGAGGCCTAGAATTGTGTTCACACGAGCAGGCAGTATTACAATCATCTTGTAAACGATGGAGCCCCAGATCAGGCTAATACATTACACATAATACCCTTGATATATATGGCAAACCTTAAACAAAGATAGAAATATTGATAGCTTTTTATATACTACATGCTGGCATACTGTTAGAAATCCAAACGAGTTCGTTTCGGAGCGAGAAAATCCCGGGGCAGCTTTGTTTCGGAGTGAATTCTTCAGTATCCTGTCTTGAAATGTTAGATGATACTGAACGATAAGTCGTGTGTTGCAGTTAAGCATGTTATTTGAAATCAGAAGAAATATTATGGGTTTTTTTAAATCGAGATGGAGCCTAAGTAAAATTATTGAAATGGCAGTTATCCGCTTTGGCTGGGTTCCGCATGTGTACGCCGCTGGCTACCCCATTCTATACCCAAGTATTTTATACCGATCTGTAGGGGAGACAGAGACAATTATATATCTGTAATCCGTTTCCTGATATCTTAAATAGAACAGAAGTTATTAAACATTGCATTATTACATATATCGACCTACAACCCGGCCGGGGCCCAGCCGGACCCGGCTCCCGGTCGCTCTCTTTGATCTTAATAGGGTTGTTTTACGAGGTTATAAAAGAAGGAGGTGTTGTCAGGAAGAGCCTACATTTCGGTGTCTTATAGGTATAAGACACCGACATTTTATTCCCGACTCTCACCGAGCCGATGGTCGGGATGAATCGTGGAAAAATGTCGGTGTCTCATAGGCTTAACATATATATGGTATATCTCTGCCGAGCCCCCTAGCGGATACCCCGGGAACCAGCGTATTATCCGCTAACCCTTCAAAGGCTGTGGAAGAGCCCCGTTGGTCAGGGTGGGTACTTGGGACTTGCATAACACAAGCGGACGGCCCGATATCTGTCTAAAATCGTATTTTATTATTTGGTCATGTAATATGACACGTCATCCTTATCTATATTATTTGTTTTATCAAATAGCGTTAAATACTATACCATAGGTATATTCTCTGAAAGTTTCATATATATTGATCGATTATTTCTTCATAAAACAATGAAATCGTAAATCCAAATTTCGTAAATAATGCCTCAGGGTATTATCCGGTCTATGCTGGCGAATGTCTCAAGGCATTATACTCCCTAAAAGGGCTAACAACAGTACTTAGGCGTGTGGCAATCAATTGGTCACTGTGATTTATAAATTTCATTTATATAGCCTATGAGACATCGACATAATCATTCTCGTGGCTCACCGAGACGCTAGTCTGAATGAATCAGGAATAAAATATCGATGTCTCCCTATTGAGATCAAAGAGAGCGGCGGGGAGCCGGGCCCGCCTGGGCCCCGGCCGGGTGATAGGTGTTTATTGACAATAATGCAAAATTTAAAAAAAAAAAAAAAAAAAAAAAAAAAAAAAAAACCACCTTCGGTTCTAATTAAGATATCGGAAAATGGATTTCAGATTTATTATCGCTTCTTTCTCCCCGACGAAACATACAAAATACTTGTATATAGAACGGGAGGGGGGTACAAATCACCTCTAATCAAGTTGCCTCCTCAGAATCGGGAAGAGTGGGTGAAAATGCATACATTGACAGTCGTAAGGTCGATAAGAGTCGGTTTGACCTGCTGGCAATGCCGGACTAGTCAGGAAATGTAATAAAATTAGGTTGGTGAGGTGCGTACATTGACAAGAGAAAACGACGTCGATTCTCACCGACCACGTGGAGCCGTCAGGCAAAGGTGGGATCGGACTGAATCTGTGCGTCTTTGTCTTGTAGGCTTTATATAGGCGTATCCTTTTATATTGGACAAAATCAGTAGTAACAAATGACTAAGATCAGATTTTTAGATTGCACTGTTTTATTGAATCCGGGGTCGAGTTACACGAAATAGGAATGACTGTAACACACTGTGGAGGATATGACGAGATATTCTTAGAAGCCACATCAGTAAAGATAACTTTTATCCCCAACCCCCATATAGACCTATAGTTGAGGTTCGCTTGTAGTTGTTTCTACCATACTAGAATAAAATAGAATGTTAATCCCAAATCGCACACAATGACAGTACATAGTTTTAAAGCCACATTTCAAGTTGTGTGTACAGTCTCAGAAGGTTAACTTTGGCTCCCTATATATCCAGAAGTCAGTGCACTGAACGGCAACGCGTGCACTTCAGTCCGGACTACATCTATAAAAAAAACCTCCATCCATTACTTACTACTGAAAGAGCATTTGAGCGCCATAGTTGGCGCCCCTTGGTGCCTTTCCTGTGCACCCTATTCATCTAATATTCATAGTGGCTCATTCTAACTTTGATTATAATAAATATATCCGAAGTTATTTATCAACAAGTATACCTTCAGAAAGTTAAAACCACAGTACAAAATAAAAATTGATCTCATAGAGATACATTTGATAATAAATTCTTTAATTTCTACAATCGAATACTACCGTATACTTCATGAATATTTGTTCTCTGTTTGGCCATTAGTAAAGGCTGGTCGGGGGATATTTCATATTGGCCATACCCTTTTGGCTTTTGTCTACTCCATTCGACAAATTCCGACTGGGTAATACACTTGAAGCCTGTAGATCTATCCAATGAGGTCTGGCCCCAGTCCCTCCATCCTACGGTTACCCCTTCACCTACCTCACCGCTCCTCGTGGGGATACAGGTTCTTGGACCAGTCACACTGCAAAATATTTTAATTTAATTTTGTTTAATTATGAATGTCCGTAATCAAAGACTTGAGCAAGTCTAATGCCAATGCAATAGTTTCTACATTTTCTGCCCTGTTACTTTGTGCAATTTTGTACCAATTGTTAACAAACGTTATGATATCTTAAAAGATGAGATTATATTTGGTGAAATTAGCAGTCATAAAAATCACCAGAGGTCGTTACAGTCGAGCGTCACAGGCCGGGAACCATTCCGCAGGCGTTATCATTATTCCGCATATTGAACATCTATGTGACCGCTAATAACGTCTGATCTAACTAATATATTGGGAATAGAATTCAAGATATATATTTGTCTTCAATGTAAGCTATACTACCTGTAGATTAACCTGCACTTTGTCTGGCTAAGCAGACCGATTACTTAGTCTTCCACTTTAAAAGACGACCTATATTTGTTGTGTAACGTGTCACCCCGGACCGTTAAGGTTAATTCTGGCGGGATCTCCATACGGATCTTCGTCTATAATTTACAAATGAAATTAGATAAAATCACAGATGTATGTTGATACTTGCCTTTGCTTGTTCATCTCACTCACCATACATCTCTGTCTCTCTCCCGTTTCACAAGCACATAGAAGTGACTAGGCTCTAGGTATGCATGCATCTTTAAAGCACAGCTTAACACCCATGTATCGACTTTCGTGTCAGCTAGTTACATTTAAAAGAAATGTGTGTTTTGGGCAATGTCGTGTGATTAAAGATGTACAGATCTATGGGATTTCAATGATTAACCCCCTGTGATGCGCCAAATCAATTGTCCCAAAGCCCTAAGTTGTCCTTAATCAAAGGCACCTGTGGGATGCTGTTGAAAACCGTCCCGACGCCATACCAGCATCTACCTGCCGTACACACCGGCAACAGGCGCCGGCCTCCCGCCACGCAACCCAAGCGCAGACGACTTTTCGCCGCGACGACTCACGCGCATTTGGCGCCAGTCTGGGAGCGCGTTGGAAACACTCGTGCGGGGAGAAGCGTCCGTCGGGAGTTCTGCCCTCTGCTGGCCTTTGTCTCGGGAGACGCCGGGGAGACGCCTAGGGGACGCAGCGCGAGGGCCCGGCCGCGTTTGTTTAGTACTCCTCGCCTCCATTGTTGGCAATCTGCTTTGCCGAATCAAAAGACCCCATAATCCGCAAAGATGATCGCGCTCAGCGACGCATTGTTCGCGCTTGTGCAGCAATCATGTCGATAATAGGCACAATGGGCGGGTATGAAGCTAAGCGTCTAAACATCTGTTTAGGGGCTGAGCCTGTGTTGGTAATCCAAATAATTCCGACGGTCGGTAATTATCATCCACTCCCCGCCGCCTTATACCGGGGCATAGAGCACAACTCTGCATAAAGTAGCAGCGGTTGTATGCATAATTGGTGACTAATTGCTCTGGTTTCCCTTGCATCGTTTAGAATCACCATTAGGCAATGATTGGAGCACATTAGTTCTATTAATTAGACCCATAGTAAGACTTGTCATGTTTAGATGGTATTAGGTGAGAAGCTATTATTCGTAATGATTTATTGGGTGATTGTGCAAAACTAAGACCGAATTATGGAATGATTACCCCTACTTGAACCACAATATCATCCAATCGGCGTTTTTATACCAAATCCCTCTACTAGGAAATCGTTTCCTGGCATATTCTTTCAACCACAGTTTTACTTAAGCGGTATTACAACTAATTCCTTTTGTTAAGAAATCGTTGCCTGACACGCCCTTTCAAATACAATAGAAATAATCAAATTGTATCTAGAGTACAGTCCAGTCCATATACCACACGAATAGGTCTAGTAAATGACTCGTAATTATAAAGATACCAAAGGCTAGATCATGACTAAATATCACAAAGCCTGCTACAACATACGCCCATTTCCTGGTCGCAAATAGGTTCAAAATACACGGAATCTTTACTTGCAAACCAAGGTCCCTCTGCGGAAATGCCGAGCCACACGTGATAATATTTGGGGATATTTAACTTCATTTGTTCTATATAGAAATAAAGGACAATTTCAACTGTGAGATTTATACAAAATTCACAT
The DNA here is from genome assembly GCA_950022655.1 of Alentia gelatinosa. NCBI lineage: Eukaryota > Metazoa > Annelida > Polychaeta > Phyllodocida > Polynoidae > Alentia > Alentia gelatinosa. The sequence continues at coordinate 8,653,105 of OX465582.1, forward strand.
GACTTGATTTCCATTACACTTAATAAACTCTTCGGGGTAGTGCTAAAAAGAGTCTATAAAGTTAATTCTGTTGTGGGAGCACTTTATGAGAACAACAGTTATTGTAAACACAGACTAATCGGTGAAACCCCAATCTTAATCCATCGCCATTTTGATGTCGGACTGTACAGTTATTTTTACAATCAATGATCAGAATCGCATGCACAACCTTAGTGATTAGAATTACAACACAGACCATCGTAAGAAACGTTGACTAAAGTAAAGATTAGTCATATCTCCGATTCACAGCCTGTCTGATTTACTATTACATAATACAACATTTTCAGGAAGAGATGATATGCACAAACTGCTTGTAATTAACTCAGAAATAAAATCACAATTTATCTGCTGAAAAAAACAAAAAAAACCCTGACGAAAACAACCTTCTTAATAACGACATCAATTTATTCACATAGCTTTCGGACGCTGTCTATAAATGAGTTGGTTTTTTTTGGGCGTAGACTGAAGTAACGTGCATAATTATCTTGGGGTAACATACTAATTTTATTGCATATACAGTTGACAATGCGCAGTGTGTCCATTATCCAGGAAGTAGTTCGCACTGTCTAATCCTCTTATATAGATTCTATCACTGTCACCATGCAGCTCTGACGATCTGGAGCTGGTCGGGGGATACCTCAAAGACTACCCGGCGAGCGTCAAAACGATCCAACATCGTCTCACTCTACAACCCCAGAGCGAACAAACTTTCCACCGGCCATGTTCTTACCATCATTCCTGAATAAGTCATTAACCCGCTAATTGGCTGGCTTTAGGCTAATCGGCTTCTGCGCATACGTACGGCTGTATCTGTGTCTCTCATGTCGCCACCAGGTGGGGGTGGTTGTTTCCGGCCGAGACCAGTTACACAAACAGCGTCGCGGAGAGGTAAACAACACCCCCATGTCGCGCCACTCAGCCTCACTTCAGATGACCTTTTCGAAGCGCCGCAACAGCGCAAGCGTGCCGCGGTAATTGCTGCGTCTGGGCGACGACCAATCACAAGCCGCGGCTCGTTGACGGCACGGCAGGTTAATTAGGGAGAACAATAGGCGGTGGGAGGCGTCGGCGCCGGCTGACTGGCAGCTTGCAGGGGACGGGCGGCTGGAGAGTGGGGGAATGTTTGAGCCACGACTGTCAGCGTGTGAGCGTCGGGGGATTGACCATACGACACTGGTCAGCTAGCTATATAAGCATCCCGCACCCCAGACACCGTCATCATTACCCTCGTACCATCCGCAGTGTGCACATGTGCCTTCTACAACTGTTACACTGACTTACTTACTTAATTAACCTCACTGGATTATACCTCATTAGAGCCTGGATTGTAGCTTTATTATGGATACGACTAAAGCGCAACCCGGTGGACCGGCCAAACCCCGCTACTCTTCATCGTTCTCCATTGAAAGTCTCCTCAGAGATTCCCGCCCTTCCAGATCCTCATCTCCCGGATCCCACCCTGTGATCACCTCCAGTGTGTCACAGCACATCCCTTACTCCGCTCCCTCCATGGCGTGCCCGTCTACGGCGACTGGTACCTTCCCGTCCACACAGGGTGCATTCCATCAACACCTCCCTCAGCTGACGACTGTCCAAGGAGGGCGGCTCCCACAGAAACGACCCAGCCCGGACTCAAACTCTACACAGACTCCGATCAGGAGGACTTCAGCTAAAAGACCAACTCCGGAATCCTCACCAAGGTCACCAACTCCCGAGTCGGACCTGGAGGGACCCGCCCGGAAACGTGCCCACCTGGAGGAGCCGTCACGTGACCTCTGCCAGAGCCCACTAGCGGAGGAGGAAGATCTTCATCGGGACGCTGCGTCTCCCACGACCGACAGTAGTTCTGGCTCAGGTGAGTTTCGCTGACATACTATTGGTGAATACATTATACATGTATTACGAATATTTGTCCAATTAATCCCCGTTAATCATACACACTGGCCATAAAGGTTTGCCTTTCCAATGACCGGTCTTATCATATTTAGTTGTAGTGAAATCTACCTAGATCTGTATAAAATGCGAAAACAGGATATCCTTCCTTAATTCCATGAACACTGTCTCCCCTAGAACCCCTCTAATGTATATCATTATCTTGCATCTCGATAGATACATATTAGAATTTATCATACAGAGCTATATATTCATGTTTATGATATTGGATATGTTTCATGAATTTTGTGACTTATGAATGTTCTATTTTCATCTCCAGGTTCCCCAACATCAGACACGCCCTCTAGTGTGAGGCGTAAGAAGAACCGGACGTCCTTTACCTCAGAGCAGATCACTCAACTGGAACGCAACTTCCTACACCAGCGTTACCTGGCGGCCCCTGAGAGAAGCAGGCTGGCACGGCGTCTTGAACTCTCCGAACAACAGGTAAGGATCGAGTCTCTGTAATGATAAACTCTATCATGATAAACCCATTTTATAGATTCAGTGGATCATTGTACTTTATAACGTAGTATGCTTTAATTATGTTCTGTGAGACGTGACACTTTATAAAGTATTACCATCTTTTAATTAAGTTTCATTGACAAATCATCTGGATAGGAGAAATCTCGTCCTTCAAGTAAATTTTACCATATCTAGAGCTGATGAGAAATTAAGACACCTTATATGATTTTTTATAAGCAATTTTATAAATTGTCTTGTTTTCCTGAAAATATATACTCAACGTATTATCTTTCCTTTCCAGATCAAAACCTGGTTCCAAAACCGACGAATGAAGGAAAAGCGCCAAGTAAAAGAAGGAGACCAGCCTTCACCGCTCATTATGGGAACGCCCACCAGCGTCTTGACCACGCCCACTGGTCTGATGATGTCACCAGTAACCACGTCCCTCATGACGTCACACACTATGACGCCCCATTCCGCTCAACCGACCATGTCTATGAGCATGTCTGCCTCTCCTCCCATGATGCACGCGGGCATTTCCGGTCACGTGGTCGCACATGACATGTTCCAGGGCGGGCACTACCCAGGGTTCTCTGCGCCACACCACATGCTTCCGGGAGCGATGGCGCACCAACTTCCGCCACCGCCTACGCACCACCAATACCACCACCGGATGTCAGACTATTCTCCTATGACGTCATTCTCCATGGGCATGCCGGTCATGCTTCAATGATTTATTCTACATCTAAAAATAACTTATACCAGGGTCCTTAACTTATCAACCACTATTGCTGTGTACCTGCTTAACATGCCTCTGGCATTACATTACGTTCACTGCTTCAGTTTCATCTTACAACACTGTTATGTATATATACTGTCAATGTTATTCATATAAAGCTAGTCATTGAGTACAGCTATGTGTTCTTGTTTCGTGTAATAAATTTGATTGTTGCATTTGAAAAACTTTTTCTTATTCGTTGTCTTTCAAACTTATCGAAACCAGAATATCAGACTATTCCTGAAATTTCTAGCTATTCCCAACTGGCATGAGTCAAGTTAAGATAGATAATTTATAATCCTGGATCCTACTCCTGAAAAACTAACGGAACTTTCAATAATAATCAACATATATCCTCGTATCCGATTGACCTTACTACAAATACGTCAATCAGATTTATTAGTTTTCTATACAATCACGTACTTGCATAAATTTAATTATGTGGCATATAGATCTATACTTAGAATTTTTTTCTGTTGTCAATCATGAAAAGAATTCTGCATACACCATTATTTGAATTCATGGATTTGTGAAAGTGTAAGAGTTAAGCTCATTTAAAAAGAATTAATTTAATCCCCATTCTGGGTTGTAACCAAAATAGACCGACTGGTCAGTAGGGGTGTGAACATGAGTTGTTAGTGTCAGGGTCTGACATTTAAACCATGTTGTCGCACCTTGTGCATTAACTGAATTACAAAAAGCTTTCACACCAAAGTAATCCTCTACTTAAACACTCATATCCACCCACCACCAATCTGATCTAATACACGAGGGATTCCTGTCAATATTCTAAATCATTATGTTCAGATAGCTGATTATGAAGGTCAATCACTTTTGTCGTGATTTTTCTTTACCATTCAACTGATGTATAGATATGTTAAAACCCAAGCATCAGAATCAACCCAGTTACCTGAGGGCATAGCGTCCCCGAATGCCCAGTTCACACTTTGCGACTGGAGGTGCCAAGGTACGCCAAGTCTCAGCGAAGAGTAGTTGGTGTCAGACGGGACGGTACCTTCGAGGGTCTAGGAACGTAAAACGCACAGCATGAACTGCGCGCTTCCCACTCGTCTACGACTGGGCGTACCTAATACCGGGGACACACCAAGCGAGTGAAGACAGCGATCTCTGGAATCGCCAACACAAATTGGCATGTACGTGAGATATTACTTCATAGGAATATCTCCTGCCTATAATTTAGCAACTTGGAAGCAATAATCAGGTGAAATATGAAATAATAGCTCACATATAGGCCATTTTGTGTTGGCGATTACAAAACTCGCTGCGTTTCTCGTTTGGTGTGTCTCCGGCTTTACCTCAGCGAGTGGGCGTACCTCCAGTTTCAAGCGGGGTACATTCAGTCGGCGACGGGAAGTACACGCGCAATGAGGACAGGGCTGAACAATAGTTAATGAGGTCAGAATCGATATTCTCCCGAGTGACAATGAGTTTGGTCTTACAACACCTAAAGAGATTCACTCAGCAGGCCTTTAATACTTGTCAATGATGTTCAAAAGAAAACATTATCATCGCATTCAGTCATTATTTTATCAGTGAAGCATTAACGAAACAAAATGGCTAGGTCATCTTGAATAATTGATTACTCTACCTTCGCATTCGTCTTGTCCACATTCAAAACTTGTAGGGCTTGTCCGGGATTTGAACCCGGGACCTCTCGCACCCTAAGCGAGAATCATACCCCTAGACCAACAAGCCACCTGTGGGCTTAAATTTTTTCTGTAAATATAGAGCTTATCTTGGTCATTCTCGTTTGCGATTATTTTAACTTGATATTGGAAGTAATGCCTTTTTGAATCGCCATGTTAGTCAGTTATACAAAAGGAATATTTACAATGGTATATAGCAACACCATTGAGCAAAAACAGGAAAACTAACCTCTTTCTTGCTGTTGTTGTTTCATTAGTTTAATTCATTGTGATGTAGCCGTTTTGGTATTAAAAGTAACGTATGTGACCCATATGGTAAGACACCATGTAGCCGGGACCTTGAGCACCCAAAGCGAGAATCCTACCGCTTGACCAACAAGCCATGCGTGCACGTTAATCATGTCCCCACACTCCTCAGCCGTATTTCAGAAAGTGTCCTTTCAAGGTCTCCGTTAACACAGGGTTAAATGGCTTTTTGTACCGAAATAACTGTCCATTAAGGCTGTCCACTTACACGGGTGCCCGCTGACACAGGATCAAAATAAACATCTGATAGAGGGGAAAATTCCGTTCCCAGCAAAACTGTCGTTTAACGTGAGGTGCCTGCCTACCCAGGGTGTCCGGTAGGTGCCCAGAATTCTACTGGAATGGAAAAAAATATGAATATGAGATAAAATACTGATGTTGAAAATTTATAATTGTCAATTGTAGAAATGGTGTGAGGAATGATTAAAGTAAACTATGTAGTTAGATACAAAGCGGTGATATATAAATATATATGAAATAAAGAATGCTACACAGTTGTTTATGTAGTAGTAATCTTTAGATCAACCAGATTCAACTGCTATTATGAAAGGACATGTGGACTAATCACCGGATTATCTATGTTTATGGAGTATTACGAATCGGACTTGGAATTACTTCGTGATAACTGGATATCTATGCAAAGGTAGAAACACATTGTGATACATGACATGTAGTTCTTATGGTATTGAATTGAAGTTAAGAGCACCGTAATAACGACCCACTTTTATTATCCATCGTATACAAAACCCCCATTGAAAATGTATGGGGACTCAGTAAACCAC